>JAVJAQ010003419.1:0-16075 GCA_032362365.1 Zygogramma bicolorata | reverse complement strand
TGGTGGGTGGTATGAGCACGTAGATAAGCATAAGGCTCAACCATTCTCTGAATTATTATGGAGTAGGTGTAAAGCATGCAGCACTCTGCTTACACAGTATCGATATATCGAGACATGCACGATTTGCAATAACGCCCCTCTTTTGCACCACTAACCTTGGACCACTGGTCAAAAAAAAACTATCAGCCCTTTTCAGGGCTACATTGAAGAAACAGACAGTAGATAGATATCTCAGACACATGAGAGAAATGTATGTAACATTTGTTATGTGTTCGTTCACCTCTTGACTATGGTAGAGTACACACACTTATTAGCTGTAATATTGAAATTCGAGTGAAAAAATCAATAAAATAATAGTTATTTATGTAATAAGGATCATAAAGACGATCATTATGGTACAAGTCGTAAATGTTATCGGGCGAGGCGTAGCCGAGTCCGATAACACGGCGTGTGCCATAATGATTGTTTATGATTCGTATTACATACAAAATTTTATCTGATGGCATTTATATCAATACATTTGAATAAACTTTTTTGATCAAACCATTACATGTTTTCCTTATAGAATTTCATTATGGTACTTAGTACCATAATGAGCTTCCTTATGTCATCAAAATTGAGTGACATAACGTTGTCATTATGACATGCCATCAGATAAAAAATGTTACATTTGTCAGTTTTTAGTTGAATACACACTTATGATGCATAAGGTGCTTGAAATATGTACAATTAGCTCTAATATTGAAAAAATGAATTAAAAAACAAAGCACGCACATAGTAGATATCTCACAGTGAGATTCAGAACAGGGGGTAACGCGGCGGAATGAACATTGGCAATTTCCGATTTATGAAATTAATCAAAAAAAGGAATGTGGATCCGCAGCCGCGGTGGAATGAATTGATCCACGTCGCCGCCACAGTCGCGGATCCGCGAAACCGCAATAATCCATGAAATGAATGAAACTCCGCTGAATGTAGGTGGAAAATTAACTACATTCTGCCTTTAAGTTATAACGCGGGTACAACCGCGAAACTGCGACCGCAGTAGGATAAATCACGGCTGTATCCAGATTGCCGAATGATGATCATAATGAAGGTAAAAAACAGATGCGGATCCACTGCCGCGACAGAATGAAAAGCCGCGGATACGCGAATGATTCGCGAATGTAGCCGCGGTTCCGCGACCACCGCGACAATCCATGGAATGAACTTCGCGGAATAAAGATGAAACAATAGCTACACTCTGACTTGGACAAATAACGCGGGCGCAACCGCGGAACCGCGATCGCAGAACCGCGACCGCAGTGGATTGAATCACGACTGCATCAAATTCGTCGAATGATGATCGTAATTTGTGGAAATATAGGTGAAAAACCAGGTCCGCTCCGCTCCGCTTCAAAAATTTTTCGACCCGCGTATTAAATTAATTCACGGCTGCCATTGAAATTATTCCGCGGATTCGCGATTTCGTTGCCACGGTCGCGGATTCGCACATAATCCGCCAATAAAATCGCGGATGCGGATGCGCGATTCCGCGGCCGCGGATCCGCGGATTATTTTAATCCGTGGCTGCGAATTAATTTGATTCGCGGTCAACCGCTAGATTGTAAACGCAATAGAAGTTGGAGATATAAAGAATACTCCTTACCTTCAGATCACTACACATAATATTATCAACCATTAGTATCGTTACTCTTATTTATTCATCACATGCATATGAGCGTAAATTCACCATAATTTCGAGTCTGATCTAACTTAACCATCATTCATTAGTTCTTTTTGCATGCAATTCAGGAGAAGAATTTGTACTCTAATCAGCTAACCGCATATTGGATGAACTAAAAACTTTTTTTGTGAATTCGATTTATGTGTTTGAAAAACTAACCTAAGGAGCAACCGCGCAAAATGACCTCGACCTAACTTTCATTGATTCATTTCTCCAAATTGTATCATTACGGCTGGTAATACATATTTCGAGCGCCTAATGCATCATGAGTGTACATTATACTGTAATTGAGACGTGAACAACTAAGAACTGTGAGATATATTTTTTTTCGAATTTTTAATCTCATTTTGTCTGTGATATCTGCAACAGAGTTGTTATATATTGCGTGATAATAAACCAATAATATGCGATATAGCATATTTATTAGGTGATCACCTAATATACCTAACTGTGAGATAGCTACTGTGTTTGAGTTCATAATGGTAGCCCTGAAAAGATCTGTTTTCGGGTTAGTCCACACTCTGTGGACCATCTCAGACAAGTATTTATACATATTGTGAACATGTGTGATCCTTTATATCATGAATATGTAATAACGCATATTCAATAGGTGATCACCTAATGAATCTCACTGTGAGATAGCTACTTTGAGTTCTTAATGGTAGCCCTTTGTAGACTAGTCGTCGTCGTCATCAGTATCAGATGAGATACTGATAGGTCTCCCGGTGGATGATGGCCAACTTAAAGTGGATGGTAGACTGATTGAGTCTATATCAGAGCCATCCACTTGCATCCTCTCAAAGAACCCTTCCGGAAACCCAAACTGTTGGGATAAATACTCGAAGTAGCTAAGATTCCCTCGAGTATTGACACCATCGGTTGAAGAACTAACTTCTTCAACCTGGATAGGTCCTGTCGCTGGTTCCGAAGTTGGTACACTCCTTGGCTCCGTCGTCGAATCAGCTATCATCGACATCGTGAAGAGAATGATATAGAACTCTGGTCTCGCACCGTATTTATACAAAAAAATGTTGGTGGAGAGAATGGTGGGGAGAGTGGTGGGAAGAGAAAAGCGACGTAAGATATATGTGAACATTCTAAAAGGTATACTTGTTGAATTCATTATGGAGCAAGCCATTTTTTTGCAAGAGATTCATATGATAAGGAAATACAAATTGTTGTTGAAAGGTTTGTGTAGAAAAGTATGAAATTTAAATACGCATTTATAATGTAATTACAAAATATTCAGATGAAATGAAGAGCAATGCCCCAACCATCGCATTGTTCAATGTGTACCAAAACAATTTGATGTACACTCTTATTTTCATTTCATCTGTTTATTCAATGATTTATTAAAATATATACATATATACAAATGAACTTAAAACTATAGAAAAAATCAACTGAAACTAACTTAACCTACTTTATCTCATCGAAGAGGTCGCCCAAGGGAAGGAGCAACTTGGAGATCTTCCCCTTGGTACGTTTGAATCGGGCATACCTCTCTTTATGTTGCTGGATTTCCACCCGATCACTCTCAGCAAGACGTTCCGATTCCCGGGCAAGTTCTGACTTCTGCTCGGCAAGTTCAGCCATATGCCGATCGATGTCAGCTTGTTGCCTGGCAATCTCATCTTGACGATGCCTTAAGGTACGGACAGAGTGGCAGCGAGTTGTCCGCTTCCGCTTTCTCTCGCGAGCCCGCGCCAAGTTCTCGCGCAGATACCCCCACAAAGTAAATACGAGAAAAATAATGAAATCTGTCAGTAAGCAAAATGTCGTCGTCTAGTGATGATCAGATTGCTCTAGAGTCAATAATTCCTAAATTAAAACGCAAGAAAACTGGCATTCATGTTATCAATAGAGAACGGGAGCAGTTTGGAGAATATCATAATTTGTTTAAAACTCTACGAAAAGATAACGATAGATTCTATCAATATATGAGAATGTCTCAAGAGACTTTTGATTATATTTTAGAAAAAGTTAAAAACCGTTTAACAAAAAATTGGTGTAATTTGCATACGCAACCTATTCTACCAGAGGAAAGGCTTGTTATCACTTTAAGGTAAGTTGTTCTGTTATACAAATAATTTAGATAAATATAGGAACAAAAAATCTATGGGGATGCAGTTGTTTAATTGGTATCTTGGTTACAAAATATTATTGAATTAAAAGGTGAGTGCACCTCATCCTTTAAAAGTTGGCTGAAAATCATCATTCTGGCTATAGTCGTATAATGTGGTTTCGTGATTCGCATTTCTTCGATCGATGGGAGTATGGAGAGGCGATGCAGTGGAATAGTAGGATGCAGGGGATGGCGGCCTAGAATACCCAGAGCTCTGACTACTGTCGTCTAGATTAGTATAGATGGGAAGTACATTAGAAGAGGATGTTGCAGTGAACGGCGGTCTAGAATACCCCGAGCTCTGACTACCTTCGTCTAGATTAGTATAGATGGGAAGTACATTAGAAGAGGATGTTGCAGTGGACGGCGGTCTAGAATAGAAACCATTGTGGCTCCTTTGGTTAGTGCCATAAACAGAGGGTGTATTAGATGTAGTAGTTGCTGATGCGGAAGAGCTTTTCGATTCGTACGAAAACTGAGAAACTAGTTCCTGTACGCGACAACGAAAATTGAGGATTTTGTTTTCTGGAATTTTCTTGACATGAGACAACAAACTGTTGAAAAATGCAAGGTGCTCATCATCTTGAGAACTGAGGTTGTGTTTTGTTGCTTTGCCTTCCAGATATTCCAATTTGCGTCGTTCTATTGATAAAATAGATTCGTTGAATGTGTCAATTGCACGTCTTTTTTTCGGTAACGGAGCCGAGGTGGTTTTTGTCGGTGTACAGGATTCCAGGTGCCTTTCATCATTTCCGTTATTTGCAATGGTTTTAGTCACTTCTTCATTCCGGTCCTCATTGTCACGGGACGGCATTTGACTCGGTTCTTGGTTGCAGCTCGGGGGTTCATTCTTGCGGCTGGAATGTTCGTTCAAAGGCTGGGTTTCCTGTTGATTTGCATTTTGGTAAAACTTGTTCGAGGATTTGGTCAAATTTCCCGTCATGTCCCTTGGTTTAATAATATCTTTCAAAAACAACAGCTGCACAAAATATGGCCATTTGGATGTTGGTACATCTTCCGCAGAATCTCCAGATCGTGGTGGTGGATACTTCCCCAATTCGACAGCAAATTGATCACGCAAATATTTCCATTGTTTCCTCACTTCGGCTTCTGAAAA
Source organism: Zygogramma bicolorata (assembly GCA_032362365.1). NCBI lineage: Eukaryota > Metazoa > Arthropoda > Insecta > Coleoptera > Chrysomelidae > Zygogramma > Zygogramma bicolorata. The sequence goes on along the minus strand of JAVJAQ010003419.1, from coordinate 11,107 downwards.
GAATAAATCTTTGAAAATAAACTGTTAGAAAACAAATGTATTTAAGAAAACAGAAACAGTCGTATAATTGAATATTGTTACAGATATTTAGCAACCGGTTCATCATTTAAGCACCTTTCATTTGAATTTCGAATTGGGGCATCTACTGCAGGAAGCATAGTTGCAGAAACAGTAACTGCAATATGGGATGAATTGCAACCCGAATACATGCCTATTCCAAAAAAAGGAGATTTTGAAAGAATATCAGAAGAATTTTGTCATATCTGGAATTTCCCGCATTGCATTGGGGCAATCGACGGCAAACACGTTCGCATCACATGTCCTAAAAACACAGGATCGATGTTTTATAACTACAAACATTATTTTTCTGTAATTTTACAAGGAGTAGCAGATGCTAACTATAAATTTATCAGTGTGGAAATTGGTGGGTATGGTAAACAGAGTGATGGTGGCACATTTCAAGCTTCAGAAATTTACCAACTGTTGAAGAATAAACAACTGAATATTCCAGAACCATCATACCTCCCGCACACAACGACGAAGGCACCTTTTGTATTAATCAGTGATGAAGCATACCCACTTTTGCCATTTCTATTGAAACCTTTTGGTGGAAAAAACCTCAGTATTGAGCAAGAGTGTTTTAATAAACGTTTATCCAGAGCCCGGAAATGCATAGAATGTGCATTTGGAATAATAACAGCAAAGTGGAGACTTCTATCAAAATGCATTGAAACCGACATTCAAAAAGCATGTGACATAATCAAATGTATATGCGTGCTACACAATACGATCATCACTAGAGAAGGATTCACAAAACACTTGAGTGGTGTTTCTTTGGAATATGCTACTGACAATTTTGACAGGCAAATGACTGGAAGACCTCTCACCGAAGCTAAAACTATTCGCGATATATTCCTAACATACTTTTCTCGAAATCCTTTATCTTACTTATAATGTACTGAAATTTTCATACAAGTAGCATAGGAGACTAGTGTTTAGCCAAGTACTTAATTTAAATTAAAATACTTACCATCTTCTTTCATTTCAGCGCTTATTTCCTTCCACAATTTATTAACTACATTACGATTGCAATGTAATTTGTGTTTTTTGTCCCAAATAGGGTTTCTTTGGAAAACTGCTGCTATTAACAGGTCTTTATCCATCACGAAAGTCGATGCACACGCGAGCTCACGCGAAAATAAACTAAATTTTCATTCCGGCAAACGCAGGCGCACCGGTCTCTCGCGCGTGCTCGCGCCGTCCTGCGTGCACTGTGTTATAGCCAACTTAAAAGACCGATTTGAATTTCAAAGCTGGTAAGCGCGTTCCTTTTTTTTTTTTTTTTTTTTTTTTTTTTTTTTTTTTTTTTTTTTTTTTTTTTTTTTTTTTTTTTTTTTTTTTTTTTTTTTTTTTTTTTTTTTTTTTTTTTTTTTTTTTTTTTTTTTTTTTTTTTGTTTTTTTTTTTTTTTTTTTTTTTTTTTTTTTTTTTTTTTTTTTTTTTTTTTTTTTTTTTTTTTTTTTTTTTTTTTTTTTTTTTTTTTTTTTTTTTTTTTTTTTTTTTTTTTTTTTTTTTTTTTTTTTTTTTTTTTTTTTTTTTTTTTTTTTTTTTTTTTATTTTTTTGTTTTTTTTTTTTTTTTTTTTTTTTTTTTTTTTTTTTTTTTTTTTTTTTTTTTTTTTTTTTTTTTTTTTTTTTTTTTTTTTTTTTTTTTTTTTTTTTTTTTTGTTGTTTTTTTTTTTTTTTTTTGTTTTTTTTTTTTTTTTTTTTGTTTTTTTTTTTTATTTTTTTTTTTTTTGTTTTTTTTGTGTGGGGGATAAGTGTAAGGTGTTGAGTTTCCCGCTGTGGGCCCTTGGCACTCTGGAGTGTGAGAGAAGGTTATCACTAGAGTGAAAAATTTACCACAATCACAGGAATACAGAGTTTCATATGATCCCACAAAATCACTCGATGTCAACTGATATTAGGAGAGATCCCAACCTCTTACTAGACACTGTTTAACTCACAATTCCTAACTGATGCGGCAATTCTTATGGTGTGACGGGTTTTCCTGGGTTCAAACCCGCACAAGTGACGCTTACGGATAGATTTACAAATCTTTTTGTAAATTACAAATCGTTTTGTAAATCAATGCCTCGGGCGCCAGTTTTTTTACTTGGTATGCTCCAAATTCCCGGATAGCAATCAGATGGAGGTATCCAGAGGTCAGATAATTGTGACAACGGCAGAGTACTAATTGATGTAGGCTTTAATTACACCAATTTGCATCTGAATACCGTTTGCTATATAAAAGTTCTCGAAAGTATTTCGTTTCTACTTTCTTGAGACACTTTTGTACAGGCTTGAGAGGTATTTCGTTTCTACCTCTCGACACACTTTTATTTCACTGATTTGTTTCCTGAAAATAGGTTGGAGAAAATAACGACCAACGATGTTCAGAAATACGAGTTTATTCAATTCAATGAACGAAAGATAAAACAACGGAACAATATTATATCAACAATATAAAGTATTAGCGTTATGAAAATGGGGTTGGCAACAATGATAAACGGTATACAAACTTTGCGTTTGAACTGCACAGGGTCACTGAAATCGGAATTTTGTCGGTAAACGGTTAGTCGATACTTTATAATGGAAAACTATGAAATGTTGGCAGGTGAAATGTTTCGGAGCGGTAACTACGATAATCGGAAATGAAATTTTATATTTTGAATTAACGGTAAACTAAACCTGGTTCTAAATGGCACTCAGAAACAGCAGAAGGCTGAACTGGCAAGAACCCAAAATAAAGATAAAACAAAATGATTGGTTCTAATTGGCACTCAGATACAGCGGAAGGCTGAACTGGCAAGAACACAACCAAATGTAAAATAAAACGAATTTTCTGAAACAAAAATGATTGGTTCTAAATGGCACTCAGAAACAGCAGAAGGCTGAACTGGCAAGAACACAACCAAATGAAAATTAAAACGGATTTCTTGAAACACAAAAATGATTGATTGGTTCTGAATGGCACTCAGATACAGCAGAAGGCTGAACTGGCAAGAACACAACCAAATGAAAAATAAAACGAATTTCTCGAATCACACAAAAATGATTGGTTCTAAACGGCACTCAGATACGACAGACGGTCGAACTGGCAAGAACGCAATCAGAACTAATTATTTTAAATAACAAATCAAATGTCAGACTGTCGGATGTCGGATCTAACCTCAAAAAGAATTTCGGTCGGGGTTTGTTGAATAAAACGGTCGGTAAACAAATTTCGGAGCAACTAGGAACACAAGTAACTATCTGCAAGACTGAATCTTCACGAATGAATGAATCCCGGTAGTCCTCGGAGTCGGATATTTATACCCGCCGAAAATCTGAAAAGTAGTGGAACTCAAATGACAGAGAGCACTGAGGAATTTCATAAAAACTACAGTCGGTTTGGCCAGTTTCAAATGTTTTTCAATATAAGGTAAATTGAAAAACTCGGTAAAGAATGTGTTTTTATATTAACGGTAGCAAACTAGGCTGATAAGATACCCGAAATGATGAATATTTTACTCGGAAATAATATTTTCGAATTCTTTGAAACATTTCACTTCTCAACAAATTATGAAAACACATTTCTGAATCTTTCCTACCTATTATCTCAAGATTATATGCAATACATCATTCATTTCAGATAGATGGAATAATCAAACCTTACTCAATATGAAAATAGGCCAACCCCAAACGCATGAAAGAAAATACGGTCGAGTGATTTGTCGGTGACAAAATGGGGACAGGGCAACGGGGTGGCTTCTACCAGTGAAATAACTCAAAAGGAAAGCTTCCCATACTCCGAAGAAATACCCAAATGGAAGGGGTGAAGATTCTTCAAGAATCCCTCCTCCATAAAAAACCTTTTGAAGAAATTGAAATTCAGAATTATGGTTACCAAAAAATGCAAAAACTTACCTCGAATCGAGGTTAAATACATGTCCCAGCAGGAACAAATAAAATATACATGATGTCCAAGCACTTTGGAACATTCATAACCATAATCAATCCACTCTGGATATAATTCTATCAATAAAATTGATTTTTCTGTCGGATCACTAATATCGACTGGCGTCGTTTCTTACACGAACAGAAGAATGAAAAGCCGACATGGCTACCTCGATTTCTTCGAGCTTATTCCAGAAATTTCAATACAAGTAACGACATCTAATTAAACAATTTTGAACAGAGTAATACTAGACAGCTAAACAACGAAAACAGAGTAACACCACAAAACGTGTCTCGTTAATTAAGGGTAGGCCACCTGGTGGACGATAGCCGAATTTGTAATTTGAACACGGTATAAACTGTTGGGATGAATACTCGAAGTAGCAAGATTCCCTCGAGTATTGACACCATCGGTTGAAGAACTAACTTCTTCAACCTGGATAGGTCCTGTCGCTGGTTCCGAAGTTGGTACACTCCTTGGCTCCGTCGTTGAATCAGCTATCATCGACATCGTGAAGAGAATGATATAGAACTCTGGTCTCGCACCGTATTTATACAAAAAAATGTTGGTGGAGAGAATGGTGGGGAGAGTGGTGGGAAGAGAAAAGCGACGTAAGATATATGTGAACATTCTAAAAGGTATACTTGTTGAATTCATTATGAAGCAAGCCATTTTTTTGCAAGAGATTCATATGATAAGGAAATACAAATTGTTGTTGAAAGGTTTGTGTAGAAAAGTATGAAATTTAAATACGCATTTATAATGTAATTACAAAATATTCAGATGAAATGAAGAGCAATGCCCCAACCATCGCATTGTTCAATGTGTACCAAACCAATTTGATGTACACTCTTATTTTCATTTCATCTGTTTATTCAATGATTTATTAAAATATATACATATATACAAATGAACTTAAAACTATAGAAAAAATCAACTAAAACTAACTTAACCTACTTTATCTCATCGAAGAGGTCGCCCAAGGGAAGGAGCAACTTGGAGATCTTCCCCTTGGTACGTTTGAATCGGGCATACCTCTCTTTATGTTGCTGGATTTCCACCCGATCACTCTCAGCAAGACGTTCCGATTCCCGGGCAAGTTCTGACTTCTGCTCGGCAAGTTCAGCCATTTGCCGATCGATGTCAGCTTGTTGCCTGGCAATCTCATCTTGACGATGCCTTATGCCCGCCCTCGAAGTCTCGCTTTGTTGGCAGGCACGTTTGGTATCGTCGAACTTCTTCCTGAGAGTCATGAAGAAGGTATGCCCAACTCGAACGTCCTCCTCGTCTGAAGAGTCAACCCCTTCGGTGAGCGTAGCGGTGGTGGCGACAGTGGTGGTGGTGGCGGCAGTGATGGCGGTGGCGGCAGTGGTGGCAGCAGTGACGGTGGCAACGGCAGTAGCGGCGGTGACGACGGCAGTAGCGGCGGTGACGACGGCCGCGGGAGCATTGTCCTCCATGGTAGCGTCTACTGCAGGCGGCATGGGAAGTGGCGGTCTAGCCACTATGGCAGCGGAGGCTGCAGCAGGTGTAGCCGATATGCTGGGTACCGGAGCTCTCGTCGAAACTGGCCATGGCCCAGCTCGAGGATTGGTATCATTACATACTTTGCGATACTTCGCAATGACACCAACCTTCGCTTTGGGCGCTCGTTTGGCTGGTGGCCGCCGGCTCGTCGAGGCCTTCGGTTCTCCGAATTCGTCCTCGCTTTCGATGTTCTCCAGCATATCAAGGAAGCCAGACATCTTCTTCTTCGACGAACCTTGCCTAGCTCCACCTGCACGTTTCCGGCGTTGTACCGTCGCCTCCGTCGTCACCACTTCCTGGGAAGACACCGCTGATGTCGACGGGATCGCCTCCGTCGTCACCACTTCCTTGGAAGGCACCGTTGATGTCGACGGGATCGGCTTCGTCGTCATCACTTCCTGGGAAGGCACCGCTGATGTCGACGGGGTAGCCACCACCTCCTGGGTTGGGGCTGCCACCATCTCCGGGTCCCGGAGTTGGGACAGCACCATATTCCGGAAGATCCCCTCGTCCAGCATACCGATAAGGTCGTCGTGGCACACCTCCGGGACGTCATCAATGGCGGCACCCTCCTCCATCGGCTCAGGGATGATGCTGTCAATGGCAGCGTTGACTTCGTTCTTTGAGAAATCCATTTCTGAAACATATAGAAAACATACAATTAGGGGCCGTTCATAAAATACGTCACACTAAAATCAGCTTTTTTTGACCCCTCCCCCCCCTATTGTCACGCTGTGTCACACTTTTTGTGGCCCCCTCCTAGAAATATTTCGTCATAAAAAGTAAGACCCCCCCCACTGAGTATGATAAACTGCTACAATATCTGTTGGCCGATACATATCGTTTTTTAGCATCTGACTACTAGGTGGTGATGTTCAATATATAATAGAAAGCACACTAGAGGGCGGAATTTTTTTTTGTTTTACAAATTTAAATAATTTATATGTTGGTTGGTCTTTGGTTTCAAGATATTTTTAATCAATTTCAATATGGATGGCCACAAATAATATACATATTTTACATAATCAGAAGATTCAATGCTCAATAACACAATGAAACAGTAAAAAATCGCTTTATTTTGTTTCATTTGTATAGTGAAATACAGTGTACTGTAACAAGATTATTTCGCATTCTCAATTGAAAATTAATTCGCAAAGATGGAGTCACTATAGATTTGATTAAAAAATCTGACGAGTTTAGGAATTCGTTAGAAGATGTCGCACATGTAGATTTCTACCAAAATCTACTGAAGATTTTTTCATATCAAAATTTTCGTCAGAAATCTACTAAAGAAGTAGATTTCTACCAAAAGTGGTCACGCTGACTAGCGCTCATGTCAAAAAAAAAAAATAAACGGCGAACGTCACGTTGCCGTATACCCCCCGTCCCCCCTTGTCACATCTTGTCACACTCAACCAGACCCCTCCCCTCCCCTTGTATGCGAACGTATTTTATGAACGGCCCCTAGTTGATGGTTAGGAAACTTTTTATTGTTTTTGGCAACAAAAATATAGAGTGAGTGCACCAGTAATTGACCTGTAAAGAGGTTTCTCTCATAAAATAGGTTATAGTTATCAAACCGTCAACTTTTCATAAAAATCAACAATACATACAAGATTAAATGATATACTTCATTCAAAAAAACGTGAGATTCCGGTACAGAAAAAATAGAGGATATAAAAAGTCATAAATCACCAGTAATTGACCTGCTAGAACCAGTATTTGACCGCGATTAGACCAGTGGTTGACCCGAGGGGGAAACAACTCTTTAAATAGGTGTACATCCAGAAATTTAAATATTTCAATACGACTTTCAGTACCTAAATATCTCAAATATATTTAAATTATTTCAATATCAGTTTCAGTATTTCAGTATCCACAAATACCGCTTCATACTTTAAATACTACTTCAATCCCAAAAATATCCACTCCATACTCTGAATATTATTTTCATTATCAAAATATCTACGATATTTCCGAAATATTTCAAGATTTGTCAGTGTCTTTCGCTTTAAATATTGTTTTCATTACCAAAATATCTTTCTTAGTATTTCAATACAGTTTAAATGTTACGATATCCTTTTCAGTCTTCCAAAATATTTGAAATAAGTATTTGGGGTGCAATTCAGTCTACAATCGTTTCATTCGTTTTGCGCCGGGGTTAACCGACAATGAATTCTGACATAATTTGGTATTTATTAGTGGTTGTGTGTAGCTTGCAGGTTGATACAGGTAGTGAAACAAATTCGAAGTGAACTAGTGAACTTGATACTTTTGTGTCAGTTTATTTTTTCTTACTGAGACCATGTCTTTAACTGGCAAGTTTTGTGATTTCTTCTACATTTAATGTCATGTCATTTATAAAGTTCAATATAGGTTCTACGCGTCTTTTTAAGCGTTTCACGGTGCTAACTTCGAGATTTGTACATAGTATAGATATTTAATGAATAGCATTTGTAGTATGGGTTTCGGTCGGTGCGGCGTCCGTTGACGACGCTGTAATGTCTTAGATTTATGATAAACATTGGAGGGAATGCATCGAGGGATGCACGGACATGATCATTAACTGAATAGAATGGCGTTTTTGCTTTCGTAGGTGTCTCAGGGCCAGTAAAGCGTCGGGCCTTTTGGGTGGTTTGAGCGCACGGCGTAAGGGAAATCAGATAACATATGCGTGTACGAATAGATCTGAAAACAATATTTAGCAATTAGCGTGGAAAAATAAATATGAAAAAATATTCAGCAAAAGGTTTGTGCCTATATTTCAATTTGTTTTTGCGACTTGAATTCCAGGAATTAATTTTGTTCATACTCTGCGAGATCTGTAATAATTATAATCGGCATGCTATGAGTTATTGAAAAATAGTCGAGTCTTACTCGATATTAATGCTAGTGTTTTCGCAATAAATCGTCTTTTATTTTTATGGGAGTAATGGTCGGTTCATACACCACACTTTTACTTTTACTTTATCTTTTATTTTTACTTTTACCTTAAGAATGGAATTGGACCGTTCATACACCAGTGTTAAAGTAAACAGGACGCATGCGCAGTGATCAAAAACAAACGAAGAAGAAGAAGTAATTGTGGGTTACGTTATTGTTTTGATTTGCAATTTGCTATTTTGTATCGGATAATGACAGATATTTCAGAGAACACCCATTTTAAATCATTTCTGTGAAATATTCAGAAGAATACGTTTCCTTATAATGTTGGTGGCACTGCTTGCTGTGATGACTTCACATGCACGCGTGCGCAGTCCCTAAAATTATTGAATCATCTGATTCTTAAAGTAAAAGTTCTCATCCTTAAACTAAAAGTAAAAGTGCCGTGTATGAACGCCTCGATTGATTTACATTGTGACAACTTTCTTAAAGTAAAAGTAAAAGATAAAGTAAAAGTAAAAGTGTGGTGTATGAACCGACCATAAGTGATGGTAATAAAAGCAAATAAGTACAGTCATATATTTTGATTTTGGAGGTTTTTCACAGAAATCAAGGAATTTCAGAATCCAAATTTTCTGAAATTTTATCAATCAATGGAGATGTAGATCATGAAAATGGTATTTCATAAAGTAAATGACTATTATTTGTTTAAAAATCATTTTATTTTCATAGATCGACCAGAAATAGAAAATGCAGATGAAAATCTAATAGAGTTGCTCAAATATTTGAAATACGATCGTCTGTGTGGCCAATGAAGAACGACATACAGGACGTGCCCATTGAATTTATTTTCCAAGGTCCAATATCGCTGCAGGATTTCCATCCGTTTCAATTCAGTGGTTTATCATTGAAAGAAATTAACAAAAAATAGAAATCTTTCAAAAAAGAAATCGGACTCAATTAGTACTTTTTTCACTCACCAACCGTGGTAGGCTGATCCTCTAATCAAGTATCTATGAATGAAATATAAAATGTGGCAATAAAAGTTCAATTACGTTTTTTTACTTTAATTGGATCAAATATTATATGCGCTATATTCCATTTATTTTCTTTACAATTCACGTTTCTTTACGTTTCCTCAATTTTCAATACCTTCAATATACTTTAATTATTTAAATATATTTTCAGTACATTAAATACTTTCATTATCTTAAATATATTTTGAATATTTAAATACTGTCTTCAAATATATATTTATAAATATATTTTAAATATTGTTAAATATCAGATATTTAAAATATGGTGTACATATTTTGGGTAGTTGTTTCCCCCTCGGGTTGACCACTTGATGAAATGAAATTAAACACGTTTTTATATTGAATCATTGACTGATTTTCATGAAAAAAAAAACACATTTTGGTTTGAACAAACACTCAAATACAATTTTGAACACAAAATTTCGAAAATGTTCAAATGAAATTTTTGAAAAATTTATTTGATTCGATTTCCGGTTGTTACAACACTTGGGTATTATAGTCTCTCCACATGTTGATCGGCATTCACAACACTTATATCGATTTAAATGATTTTGAAATCATTCTTGCTCTTTTCTATTGGTGTGAAAGCATGTACTTCAATCTCACCTGTGTCACAAATATTTAGAATAGAGCAAACATAGTTATGGAACGTTTTCTTTCCTGGAGAGGCAACCAGATAAAAGTCACCTACCGCAATATCTTTATTCCGAGCTTTCTTCACTATGGAGGACAGTGGTTCATCGTCACTGTCACTGCTGAAATGTTCTGTGATATTATAAATATAGAAAATCTGGTTCCTCATAGTTGGTCGGCTCAATTCTCTTTATCCCGTCTTGATCTTCCACAGTTTGCGAAATGTCGTGGATACATTTGGGATAGTAATGGTATGCAGGAATTGTCGTGAGTCGTCTCGTTTGTTGAGTTATTGAGAACGTTTTTCGGTTTCTTTTGCTTTGCGAATTATTCTCGAGTTGAGTGTTTTTGCTGTGGCAATGATCTTCGTGTTGTTGTGCTCGTTGTTGTGTTCGTCATTTTTCTGTCCGTGCTCGTAGGACCTGTTGGATACTCGTCGGTTCGTCGGTACTATGTATTTTCTCGGGCAGTGGTGACACGGAATTCCATATATTCCTCGTGAATTGGCGTTATTATATCTCTCGGTAAACGCAGGAAAAAAGGTATTCGATTGTTTTCTGTGAAAACTGTCTTGATGTCGTGTTTTATCAAAATTCAGCTCATTTTATCAGTGACCACCCGAGTGAAAGGGAGGAAAAGCTTTCGGGCTTTTTCAGCTCACTGGTCTTTTGTGCTATTTGAGGAATACTATCGAATGATCGATGAATGGCCAACATTGCATTTTTTATCAACGTTCTTTAAAATAAACCTGTGGCTTTGCTAGCTCCGTGCGAAGTCAGTCATTTTTGCAAAAACAACATTTTTGGAAGATTGGAAATAGTAATGAGTATTCAAGATCCAGTTTGAGCCAATTGGGTAATTACCTCAGTTGCATAATTTTTGGATCTCGCGTTGTCGAAAAAAACAGGATCTATTAAGAGGCTAGGGTGTGATTATTCCAAACTAAATTATTTTTCGAAAACTTCACTTGTCGAAACGATAATCTACCGTCAAATGATCGATAAATAAAATGGTTGAACCGAATATCATTTCATCCATGCAAATATGTTGAA
>JAVJAQ010003417.1:0-376686 GCA_032362365.1 Zygogramma bicolorata | reverse complement strand
ACTGCATCCCCAAGATCATTCCATGTTTTTCTCTATGTATAACTAATTAACCGTAGGTTCAGTATCAATTTCTTCGCTCGGATCTTGGATGGATATCAGTTTGAAGATAGTGTATGGAATTACTGATCTGTTGAAAGGGAATTGCATACTCAACATTTTCAGTTCCCTTCAACTTCATTAATGTTAATTATTCAATAACTTCAATTGTTAGAGTTTCAACTTTGCTAAGCATTAAGTATTATTTCTGAACATCAGTTGAAACGTTGAAATATTTTCTGAGATGTTTTCGGTTATAACTGCACGAGAGCATAAAAATTACCGATAATTTTCAAGAAAGCGTGATATCTAAAAATTGCAAGAGTTTATTTTCGTATTTTGGCGAAAGCTCGGGCGAAAGTGCCCGAGTCCGAAGGATGAGGGCTCTTTTACAAAATATGAAAATAACCGAATGCAATTTGTATAAGATATCACGCTTGAATGCAAAATTATCTGGTCATTTTTATGCACGTATGTAATTCATTGAAATATTTCACGAATGAAGAAATTCTCAAGTACTTAAATGTTATTTTTTGTTCATTTATACCTTCCTCTATAGATTGTATGGAGTACTCACCAAAACGCGAAATGTTTTTCTATTTTTGAAGTCTATCTGACATTTATTTGTGTTGTTCACTGACGTCTAGTGATACGGTTTCAAATGTGTTGTTATGGTGACTTGATACAATGCAATTACCACTGTAAGTTTTCGATAATTGCATTGCTCTAATGGGACATTTCATATATGAGCGAAATATTCACCTTAATATTATTAGTAAATCAGATCTTTCTTATATTCAAAGATCCGAAAGTTTTCTCACTACACACAGTCACTCCACTTATTTGACTCTCTCCATCTACTTCCCTTTTTTTCGAAAAAAAAAAATTCAGATCCTCATCTTTCTTCCTCAATTTTTTGGGGTTCTCAACCTACCAGAATCTGAAAAAAATATGAACTGATATTGGTTAAGGACCCAAAAAACTGAGAAATAAGAATGCATCCATCACAAAGTAATGACTTTAAAACAGAACATCATTCATATTCAATATTTTAGTCATAATTATGTGATGACATTCTGATCTTGAAATGAAAAATAGAACATATACGCGCATATTATAAGTAGTCATGTTTCTGAACAAAAATAAATATAAATGGTCAGGCTTATTATCATTTCACCGAGGTTTAATTAAAATTGTCTTATTCACTCTGATGAGTTATCAAATTATACCAAAAAGGATGATATTATGGTGACATTTGCTATAATAATGATAGCTAATTGGTTCATTCCAAAGCCAAAAACCAATCACACCCCTTCTATAATGATGTAATGTTGATAAATTGAATTAGTAAAGGTGACCAGCCATCAGTGACCCAATTAGTTCTGAAGAGAATTGCATCTTTCTGTAGCAAATATTTCCCAATCGAAATTACTAAGCAGATAATTGGTTATGTAGCTACAATTTCATTAACAGGTATTTCAATAACAAATATTTTCAAGTAATCATAAATGACAATTCAAACAGTTAGCACAACATGAAGAATGTATTCAACTTTCTTTTCATGCTTGAACGATAATTAAAAGTCCACACTATCATTTTCAGCAGGCAAACACAAAAAAAGCAGAAGCGAATCTAACATCAACAATGCAATACGAGCAATGCAGTGTGAAGAAAACATATTCAACCAACCGTACAGTTATCCATACTTTCACTAGAAAATTCTATGAATCCCATAATTTTTACGGTGTTCTGGGCACTAAGAACATTTCACCCAGTTTTCATCTTTCTCACCGCAGAAAAACATCTGTTCATCTGGTAAAACACAAATATCGAAGAGAGTGTGCTACGTTTGCCTGACATGGATTCCTATGGAGTCAAGGCTTGCTTTGATTTTGATTTATTTACGTTCACGAGCATCATTCATTGCACGGTATATATCGGACACTTCTTCCTACGGTGACGTTCTCACGGATGCAGTGCTTTATGCAATACCTATCGTGCGGAAACAATGGAAGAGCCATAAACGCATTTTTTACGTATTTCTGATCGCTTGTAGAAAGGAAAGCTTTCGGAGTTCTCACCTTGTGGGGAAGCAAAAACCGAGCGAGAAACCTTCAAATTTGTTTGCAATATCATTAGTGATGAAGATAAAATTATTCTACGGATACTTTGTGAAAATGGATGAGTTGTTCTATCGAAGCGATTCGATGTACATCGAAAAATGTTGTTTAATACAATCGCTAAATGTTATTGCAAAAATTATGTCATTTTTGCCTTGTTAACAAAAAAATTATTTCTGAGGCCTTCGATCATAGAATGATAATTTCAGTTGTATTAAAAATCCAACAGTTTTGCACCTACTTTGAAGAATTAAACATTGTTTGCACCGATAGTAAGTAAAACTCCTAACTTGACCTGAACATTTTCTGAACAGTCAAAAATTGAGTAGCTACCCATTTTTGAAAAAAAAACAACTTCATCCCAGATGAACTCAAAATAATCTTTTTTTCTCCGGAGTAGAGGTAAAAATGCCATGTTTTGAATACAATTCAAATGATTTGTCTACGATAAAAACCACCAGAAATAATCTAGTAGTTACAATAAAAATGTCAGTACTTCTGCAATGACATTTACGGTGGTAAAAACAACAGCTTTCGATCTACATCGAGTGAATTCGGTAGAACAACTCTTTTTCTTTCACAAGGTATTCGTAGAATTATTCTGCACGTATTATAATGTTGCAAAAAAAATATGGTTCTCGTAAACAATTGGAATTCTGCAAAAACTATTCGATGAATCGATCTGAAATTTTCACCACACCTCTATCATCTCAAAACCAAACGCTCCACCAAAAATACGTTTTCCGATTCTAGGGAATTTTCAAATAATGGGTTATATTCATCATCAGTTTGCTATAGATTTGTTTATGTACTTGAACAGGGTCTTGATTTCGATTTTTCACTTGCATTTTATATAGTTTAAAAAAATAAATGACTTCGATGAAATTACCAGATGATGAACAAATATACTCATTAAATGAAATGTTACTCACAATCATCGTAAATACGTTATTTTTTGCCGTTTTTTCAGGTTGGAAAGTACCCATTTATTTATCGAGAAGGCAGGAGGTCGGGAAAGATCTTGTTAATTGAAAGCACTTTATCGATCTCCTTTTCCTCTTTACTAGGAATTATCTAACACTGACGCACTTATACAAAATATCTTAACCCCTTGTATAATCCTGACACCTAGTAATTATTTACTTTCGGTACTCGGGTTTATCATAGTGGTATTTATTTCATCTCTTTCAAGCCGGAAATCACTCTGAACGAGTTGAGCATAATCAATTTCAATAAAACTGAGAAGCTCTATAGTGAAATACTTGCCTATTGACAAATCTGTAAATTCCATACTTTATCATGAAAAACTCGTGAAAACGTTTCTATTGGAGTTAGAAAAAAAATTGCGAGAATAATTTTAATTTTGTTAGAATAACTCCCGATACTTTGTAGAATCTAAGTACGCATGTTCCGGTGAAATTGCGCTGGTTACACATTGAGGCAAGTCTAATTGATCACTGATTATTGAGATATTTTCAATTGATAAATGCGTAAATAGAAAGCTCCTTCTTCTCAGGAGAAAGATTAAAACGTTCAATCATTGAAAAAATCTTTCACAGTTCCTAAAAACCAACAGATAAAAATCTGATTTATCTGTGCACCTCAGAAATTGAGCATTGGACTCGATATCCCAATCGGATGTTGATCTCCCAATTTTTTGACATAGGTACATATTATGTGACCACTATTTTTTCTCAAATAAAACAAAACTGGGTTTACAAACATCACGTCACAAACAGTTGTTATTGCATTTATTTTATTTATAATTGGTCACGGAAAATTAATCTGTCTGTCCGATACCATGCTACGAATAATTTGTGAATTTCACTTGTCTCGAAACTCACCCACTATTACGTGTTCACTTATAAACATCATTTTATATTGGAATGACGCAAGGTTAACGGTATCCTTCTTGATACGTTGTATTTTGCACCAATTACATGGTACCGCGATGTTTTGGAAAGTCGAACATAGCATGCAGAATAATAATCATTGTAGTATACCTTCTGGGTGACCTGTCTATTTCAATCATTTAGCACACCTCTATTATGAATAACAGAAGGTTGTGTTTACCGGTAGCTATATTACCATTGGTATTATGAATAATACGCATTTTGTGTAGAAACAATTTATGAGGATTAGTGATATTTGGAACGTACTTATACTTATAAGAGATTGCGAGATTTTTTTCAATAATTGCTGTACAAAAATATGCGATTAATAATATGTTTTTCTTCTAGAATTCAACGAGTTTCAATTCTAATTAGCAGATGGTGTTGACCATAAGGGAAACTGGATTCGACCAAAGACTCAAGCTCCAATCATTCCAAATGATGAAGATCTCTGAACAACAGGTACATCACAGTCGACTTGTCGAAAAATTTCGGTTTCTGTTGGGGTTGCAGCCTCCTCTGCAAATAGTCCGAAGACGATTCTCGCTTGCGACGGGTTGTCTGTGATGGCAGTGTAACGCTATATTCGATGTTAGATATCTTCATCAACTGTAAATCAGATTTGTGTTTCATATGTGAACATAAAATAAAAAAAATCATTTTATTCGCAAATCCTATTGTCTAGCATTGGATTTGAAAATGCAAGGAATTCGCAAAGCAACATGTTCAAAGGTTTGGGTAGATGAGAAAACAAATGTTAGAGAGAAATATTTCTGAACAAGTTTTGAAAACGGAGGCAGATTTGGTTTCCGAATCGTTAGCAACGATGAGTATTTTGATGATTATTAATTCTTGTATTTTTTTGATAGGCAAATGAGTTGACCAAGAAGTTGTTTACTTATAGAGCGTGTTTCATTCAGAAGAAACTGTTTTTAATTGACGCAACTTTCCCTTATGTCGAAATGGTAAATGCGCTAAGTACCGTAAAATCAGTTAGACGCCCCAGAGCGCTTCGCAACCCAAAATGATTAGTCGACTCTTGCCTGCCAAGGCTCTGCCTTCTGGACGCACTCGTAAAAGTGTTCCTCAGGGGGTAGTATCAAATTGAATAAAATTGTTGCTTCGAACTTTCATTTCACTTCCTTTTCTATTGATTTCTGTGAGTATTTTCACAAAATTTGGCATATTGAATATGCTCACAAAGTGGCACCTTTTGACGTGATGAAAGATTTCTCAAAATTCTGTTTTTTCTATAAAATAACATCAATTCTTCAAATTCTGGTTTTCCTGGAAATAACATCATCTCTAGATTTTCATATGAAACACCCTGTATAAGAAAAAGGGGGTGTACTATAAGTCTGTGTCACCTAGTATAATTCACTATATGCGAAAAACTTAGGACATGAAAATATGAAATGAATTGATTATTTTAATATAATGGATGAATCGAGTTAATTTCATTTTGTCCGTCTGATAAGTTTTTTCCAACAGGTTTCAATGGAGTTTTTTGCTTATACAAGTATGACGTTACTTTTCTAAACTTGTTTCTATTATCTGTGGTTGTGCATGAATATGTTGATAGGATCCAACATTTGTCAGCGTTACCAATTATTATAGTGCATTTTGCTGTCGGCTGTAGGGAAACCTGAGTGACCTACAGTCCACACAGCCGTTCGCTCTGAGAAATGTACCATCTGTTTGCTAGACTTGGCTCCGAGCAGCCCAAATAATACATCCGCTAGAAATGTGGAACAACATTTCAACAAAACCGAAAAAAAATTATCTCTGCTCTTTCCTCTTTCTCTCGATCATGCGATCGTTGAATAAACATTCAGAATGATATGAAGTATCATCCTCATCTGGCGTGTGATCCTTGTTGCTTCCGGTATTCATAAAAAGAGGATCCATTTTGTGCTTTGCACTTATCCTGAACTCGCTTTATTCATTCACTCAGTTTTGTTACTTATTTTATCTGTATATGTATTTATCTAATGTGAATAAAGTTATTATTATTATTATATTATTATTTTTCGTTAAGTGACTTTCGTTCAGATACAATTCTTTTGGATAACAATGATAAGAGTTCTCTTCTGTTGAGAGGAAGATATCATTGATGCAGTAATCTTATAAAAACGAAAAACTATCGCCATTCATTAACACACCCCGCGTTCAAGTCCAACATAATTGCGAAGTGAAACGAACTGAATGATTGAATATCGTGATTGGAAAATCAATGAAAAAAAAAGTTTGTTAGGCTGATTGGAAAACTACGTGAAAGAACACAAATAAAAATGACCACGTTATTTTTTGTTTTTCATTTCCTGTCCTATTCTATCAGCGAGTCTTCAATAGAATGCCCGTTTCAATAAATTCATTTTAGAATGTCAGAGGAGAGCTTACACTACAAATTCTTTTTTTGGAAAATTGA
Organism: Zygogramma bicolorata; assembly: GCA_032362365.1. Classification (NCBI taxonomy): domain Eukaryota; kingdom Metazoa; phylum Arthropoda; class Insecta; order Coleoptera; family Chrysomelidae; genus Zygogramma; species Zygogramma bicolorata. Next base: position 370,210 of record JAVJAQ010003417.1, on the reverse strand, counting down.
TAGCTGGCCGTTAATATTTGTAATATATAAGTATATCACAGTAGCAGCTGTGGTGGCAGTAAGACTGGGAGATTTTTGGTCAGCAGATTTGTTCGCGTAAGTAGTCAGCCATTGAAATCAATGTTCTCACGGATCTTTGTTGTGAAGAAAATCCGATAGAATGTGTGAGATATTTCGATTCTCATTTTGAAGTCGTTTTCGAGGAGAACTGATGTACGGATATATGTCGATAGTATTCCAATCAGTCGAGCCTCTTAGGATTCCGCTCGATCAACCAAAATATATTTGACTTCGACTGCCTCCAGACTCCAGGCATTTGTCACTATTTATTTCTACAAAGGCAACTTGTCTATTTCTTTGAAGCTAGTTTTTTGAAAAAGATACTACTATTTCTTGTCACTAGACGTCGTGAAACTTGTGACTTGTCACTTGTATACTTGTCGATTTGTTACAACTTGAAACAAAAATTACTTACTAGTACTTGTCTCTTGTTGGTATGGAACTAGTCGCTTATTCACCAGTAATTTTCTCAAAACAGTCCCCAGAAGTGCCCGTTCTGCGTCCGAGTTACTGGTATATCACATTTCCAGTACGCCTATTCGTACCTATACATTGCTCATTCTAAAAAATATTTTCGAAGAGTTATTATCCCGGTATATACTTTCATACAACTGTATTGTCGTACTGTACCTACCCATAATAATATACTTCTAGGTTTCGAATTCAAAAATACAATGACAGGCGTAACGTCCGCACCATCTTCAATAAGATCTAGACATAATTGAAATTTGATTTTGCAGTTGGGTTTCAATTGAAAAATCAATGAAACATAATTTTGTCAGTTGTCACTTGCTCTTCCGGATGTGCTATTGATTTTTTTAACCAGTTTTTTTTTGTATCCAATTCAATAAATCAGATATTCACTGAAAATTTACATTTTGAAATGCCAAAATTCAAATATCTACACCCAGTTTTAATATTTAAATGTATCATACATTTTTCTACACCTTCATCCAACCGAGTTGTATGGAAAATCATTCAAATTTTGTGATGGTGACGAGAGTTCCATTTGCAACTTTTTCTAGTTTTTCTAATTAAATGAGAAACTAACTTGGAATCATCTCAATTCCCGTTTAAAGAAATAACAGATTGTTGACGAATTATTTTTAAGCTTCGAATGATATACACGTACGTGTCAACAGAGGGTGTTTTTAAATGTTTTCGATTTAACTTTTTTTATTGAAGTAATTTCTATTTTTTGATTCGGAGAAGAAAAAAGCCAAAAAATAATTATTCTAGCTTTGTTCTCTCCCTTCTAATTGAACAAATTGTATTTTAGGCCTGCCGAGTCAGTTTCATATCAATTTTTTTCTGATATCAGAATTATTCTCCGAAATTTCCCAAAAAAAAACGTAACTTTCAAAAATGTATTTGAAAAATGTCAAATTTGACAGGTCCAGAAGAGCATGTCACAACTAAAGTGCGGGTAATTTTCGGGAGTAATTACACAAGTGCTTCAAAATTACCGATAATTTTCCATGAAAGCGTGTTGTCTGAAAACTGCATGAGTTTATTTTCATATTTTGTCGAAAGAGCCCGACTCTGAAGGAGGAGGGCACTTTTAGCAAAATATGAAAATATGCAGGTTTTTTACTGACAACATGCTTGAATGGAAAATTATCAGGTTTATTTTGATGCACGAGTGTAATTCGGTAGAATATTTCCGGAGTTTAAAAAACGACGTTTAAAATTCAGTATTTATGCCTGTCAAGATGACAAATGTACATTTTAACAATCGTTACTATACTATAGATACACGGACCGAGCGGGTATTTTTTGATACCTACCGGGTATTTACCTGCCCGAAAATGTCCCGCCGGGAATTTATCGCTGTAATTGATCGAAAATGTCCCACTTCATATGGAATTTTTAACATACGATGGAAATATTCACGCAAATTATAACTGTTGGAGTCAAGATTCAAATATATCTATTATTTTGAGTAAACTTCCATACGAGGACGACTTTTCCGTTACTGTATAAAATCTACTGCTCGATTTTTCCGACGAAAGGATGGTAGCGCACGAGATGAACGGGTACATACAACGCCTCAATAATTCATGGGGTTGTGTTTAGATAATTGCTAGATAGATAGCGCCAGAAGAACAGGCTCCTGCAAGCGCTCGGTCAGGGTTCCCTAGCATAAAGTATTTCCATTAGGATATGTTTATCAAATCTTCCAAAATAGGAAGTGAGTCATTGGCCAAGTACTCGATAAATAATAGAATATTCGACTGAACACTGTTTTTATTTATTTATTTTCTCAATTTTCCTTTTGAGGACGAGCAACGTATCCAAGAAATGGGCCTACTTACTGTGTGCGTACCAGACCATTTCCGAACATAATTACTTCTCATTTCACAACCGAACAAAATTGGAATAAATTTGTAACGTGTTTATTTATAGCTAACATAATTAGTTCCTCTAAACAGTGTATTTCCTAATTCATATTCATGTGCCTTTGAATAACTGGGTGTTGACTGGTGGTATTTTTTCATAGAATGGTTTTATAAATCGATACATGTTAAAATGACATTCAAATAGAACGATGCAAAAGATTATAATTTTTCCAATAATACCCCAAGTCACTATTTTTCACACAAACAAATATATTTGGAATGGCAAGTAAGAGGCTGAATATGATTCAATCATGTTCACCCAAATGATATTTTCTCTATCCCCTATACTTCATTAGGTTTGTTCTGGTTTACGAACCTGTCACAGAATAATCGCCCAAGTGAATACTGAACGTGATATCGAGTAAACATTGCTATTCCACAATTGGCCTATTGATAGTACAAACTGTGAAATAAGTAATTGATAATTTGATGAACAGATATCACGAGAGGAGTGGCATACACAAGATAATTGTCTAGATATATTTCAGAAATATTCAAACTCGATTGGAAATAAAAATGAAAAATAAATCGAAAAATGTAGCATCTACCTCAATTAATTCTTATTGATTCCATTCCTCTATTTCAGTTGATGAAACGTCTGCTATCTCTAGCCATCTGGCAATAGTTTAGGAATGGAAATAAGATAACATGAAGAGTTTCAAGGAACTGATTTGTATTCTTTCAGACTATAACAGGGACAATTTTTAGATTCGAATCAAACTTGAATTGCTCAAAATGTGTCCCCCTCTAGGCAAGTGAAACAACGTCATTGGCGACAAAACTGAAACAATTATATTCTGTATTTTCTCTTTGCAATCTCTCAAGGGTGTGTCCGGAAGGCAGATACTTGTGCGGATACAATACGGTTACTGTTCTTGAGTTCCGTAGCGCTCCGGGGCTACTTACTAATTTTCCGGTAGTGTATTTACTATTATACAACTGTATTGAAACACGGAACGCCCACAGTATAGTAGTTTTCACAATAAATGGTATTGACTAAAGGATTATAATAAAACCAATTAGACCCTTAAGTTGTAAAATCCGAGATGCACATCATGAATGTAAAAGGACCGGATTTAGGTAATATTGTTCCTCAGAGAGGGATTGTAGAGGGTTACAGCTTACACTTCTTGTTCATTTTAGTCTTTGTATTTCATTGAAGTGTTCACTTGTGTTACGGCGTGCAATAATTTTATAACATTTATTTGTTATTACAGACATTAATAGCAAAGATTTTATACCCCAACGTACAGAATAGGCAGTATGCAGTATGTGGCGTCCGTGGATAAAAAGTAATAGTGCTTCTTCCAGTGGTTCGTTAAAGAAGAATCACTTATCTTGTGATGCGAAAATCATTATAAAAAATGTGTATAGTTCCTTACTTAAGCAAGGATATAACGCGGGTGCTGCAGCAAAAGTAACCAGTAATTTGACGAAGGTGCCTCTTACTTCAGTTAGACTAATTGTTGAAAATTCCATGGAATCAAGAAAAAAGCGTGAAGATTCCGGTGTCACAAAAATTCTAGACGACTGGGAAAAAGATTTGATAAGGCGAAAAATCTACACTATGTACGATGAGCAGCGTGTCCCTACAATCAAAAGTCTGAAACAGCGGCTCATCAATGACGAAACTCACATCAACTGTGGCCTCACTACTCTTTGGCGAGCTCTGTCTGCAATGGGCTTTAAATATCGCAAAATTGACAAGAGACAAGTAATAATGGAATCCACACGTTTAATAAACTGGCGTTCTGAATAAATAACGTCAATAAGAAAATACCGGTCTGAAAATCGGCCAATACTCTACCTCGACCAGACGTGGTTTGACACGCATGACACCCCTTCCAAAGGATGGTCTGATTCCTCTGATAAGTGTAAAACAAAAGCACCATCAAATAAAGGGAAGAGAATCACAATATTACACGCAGGATCAGAAAATGGTTGGATTCCAAACGCTATGTGGCTTTCTGCCAAAAATATTAAGGACTCTTGTGTTGATTATCACGAAGATACGACAGCAGAGCTTTTTGAAGATTGATTTAAAAATTGTCTGTTACCCAACATTCCGCCAAACAGCGTTATAGTAATGGACAACGCAAGCTATCATAGTCGACAATTGCAAAAAATTCCTGGCTCAAAGAATACGAAATTGGAGATTCAAAACTTCATGGCTGCAAATGACATGTTTTGAGAAAAATAATACAAAAAAAGGACTTTTACAGGTGCTGCAGTCATTTTCTTAAAAAAAACGTATGTTTGTGATACAATTGCAGAAGAATTGGGACATACAGTGTTACGACTACCTCCCTACTACTGCGTGTTCAATCCCATAGAGCTTATGTGGCACCAACTTAAATCGAGCGTGCGCGAAAAAAAAACTTCTCCGACTTTATGTGGTAGTGTGGTAGAAAGGAACTGTATGAATGACATTCCTACCGAGAGTTGGAAAAGTTCTGTTAGTCATGTTATAAATGTTGAAAACTCGTACCTTTCTGTAAAATCAATTGCGCCAATTATAATTAATTTAGATGAGGATAGCGATAGCGACACTGAACTAAGTATAGATTAGAATTGTAACATTTGAATAAATTACTTGTATATCTCCTACCTTATGCAAAATTCAAATTTCTTAATTTCGACCCTGTAGCACATTTGCATCTTTTACCAGATGATTTTCTACACAATGGGATTGAATCGGGTAGTTTATTGCAGTTAATAAGCCAATACCATTTACTGTGAAAAATACTATAAGTACTACCAAGTCAATTGATTTAGTAGACACGAAGATCTCCAGCTGCTAGGATTGGTATCCAGACAACCAACATTACGTTTTCTATCGGGTTCAGAGACCCCAAAAAAAATTTTAAGTAATGGTTTGTCACCTCATCGGGCAAGAAGTGGTTGTATCATTTCAAGTCATTACATCGTTAATTTTTATTCACATACACAACTTTGTCATTTAATTTAGACAAAGCCAATAATAAACTTTATTAAATGTTGAAATGAATGATTACCAGCAGACTACTTTACATTTCATAAACGTTTTTCTCTCATTCTATTTTTCACTACACTTATCGTTATGGTGTAGGGGGGAAAGAATTGAATAATTTATGAGAAAAAATTTTCTCCAAACATATTATTTTGTATATAACGACTGGTTTCTGTGTCTCTGATACTTTAATATTGAGAAGCATCAAAATTTGTTCAATTTCAATATTTTTCAACTCGTTTTTTAATGAATTGTCGGATGAAAATTCAATTGTTTTTTCATAATTTTGCCCTCTAGAGCATTTCACTCAACTTTATCATATTTGAATATCATCTATAAGGTTACTTGTTCACGCCCTTGTTCTTTCTTGAAGTAAAACGTTGGATAAAACATTTTGGTCAATCATTCTAGAGCAATTTTCAAACACTGTTATTTTTTAGATATTTGATTTCATGTCGGTTAGTTCTACGAAAGAGAAAACTTATACCGCAATTGACGAAATCGCAAATACTAATAATAACAATGCCTTCAACACCATCCTAACTAAAGCAGTGATTCTGTTGCAGTCAAAGTCACCCAATCAAATTATATAAACTTCAATTTGCCTTCCCCTGATCTATTCAATACCTCGCCAGTTTCACCGTGTAAAATTTCATCCAGTCACGATGGCATCAAACACAACAAAGAATTTCCACAGTTCTTACCAGAAACGACTAATTACGCAACTTGGTCACTTCTAAACAGAAACCGAGATAATATTAAACAAAGTGGATTTTAATGAGAAATGAACCAACACATGTGTTAATCATGTTAAAACGTTACTTAGCTTGTAAAACATTTCTTTATCACATTAACGAAGGTGTTTGTAGTTAAACACGTTAACGGTGGTATCTCACTTGTCAACAATTTTCAAATTGAGTTCAATTCTCCTTGAGAATTCCAGAGTAGATTGAATATCAAGATATTCATCAATCTTCAGAGTGTTACCTTCTACATTAAAGGGCTCCCGTCTCGTGTGAATCTGCATATATAAAAAAAGATCTTGACAAGCTGAAATATCGATATATTAATTGAAACATTAGAACAAACTCTCTATAGATGTAATAAATGTCTTACTTTGAAAACCTTTTTTGTGCATTTTTTAATTCTATTGGTAAGAATGAATCCACTGTTGTTTTGTAGGCAAATATAATACCTTATTTATAGTAGTCGATAATAAAAATTTTTCGTTTTCTGATCCAAGTTCTAAAATGATAAATGTTCCTGAACATGCCGCTGTAGTTGAAGACAACCAATGATTATCTCCATCTCAGATATATGACAAATGATGTTCAGTTATTCATTTAAGGAAAGGGCTTTACAATCTGACAAGTCTTCATTACAACAACCAAAAAACCTATAAACTCACATGTTAAGATCAGGTATTAATTTAATAATGTTTCATACGGTCTGCAGTGAGCTTGCAATTAGAAATACGGCAGAAGACTGAAATCGAGACTGAATTCGTCAGCAATTTATTTCTCAGTACTTCTTCGACTTAAAATATGAACCTGCTAAGTCCATCTGACCACTTTTGAAGGAAACTCGAAGACACCGGTAAAACTGTCTACACCACCAAAGTTGTGAGAACATGACGATTTTCAAATTCTGCTGGTATAGACATTTTCATAGGTAGTTTTCGTAGAAGTTGATGTAGTCCTCTCAAAATTTGATCAAACGGTCCTGGCAGGTTTCCCCTCTAGGGCGACGTTTTCAATTTTCATCTACTAAACTATTATTACCATTCATATATTTTCATAAACATGCCACAATCATCTCTAGTATATGGGTACTTTTTGGCTATCAGCTACCTCCTTCCACTTTTTTTATATCCATCCAATTTCTCCAAATCTTATTGGAAAAGTATTCTGTGGAAACCCTTTTTTCGGAATCTACAGGACTTGAAAAAAGAAGCAGAATACTTTTAAAAACATTGCCGGAGCAAAAATATGCAAATCAGTCCTTGAAACACAGCCAATAAGTATTTGAAGCTACTTCCTCCTCAAGGTAGGGAAAAATCAGACATTGGATTTCATATTATATCCACCTCCTCAAAAAACAATCCTTTTTTCCAACACACTTCGTCTGACACCACCGATTGGAGTTTCTCTGTGTGAAAATGTTAATTGAGTTCTATTGAATTTAATTACTGGACAATGGTCTTAAATATGACTCTCGAGTAATGTTTATCAAATATCACAATCAATATCCGATCCCCTTTTACATCGTCCTGGTTGGTAACCATATTGTATAGAAGAAATGACTCTCCTAGTTTTGTCTTTCTTGAGAATAGTTTTTGATGCTATGCCAATCACAGTCCACTTATTCGATATATTCTATTTATCAATTATACCTTTGCCTCAAATACAGTTCATAATAATAATGAAATTCCTTCATATTCAAGTGGGTGGAAGAAAAGGTACGAGCAAAACTGAATATCTTTATAGCACCCATTTATTTCCGTCACTCAGCAGAGTGCTTGACATTCTCGGAATACTCGACAAATCCTCTCGACATCAACATCGTAAATTTCAAAAAACTTTTCGGGTCACATAAGTACGATTAGTGCCCTTATTACTAAAAATAGTTCACGTTCGGAAACCCGTTCATAGGGCTATTAGGCCGTAACACTAAGCAGATCATCTCGAAGCGCCTTCTTATTTATGTTTCACATTCCCGGAAGATAAATCGAAAGTTTTAAAAGCGCCATAAATATCAGCTGATACGAGGGGTGGCGTAAATATTAATAATGTTTCGTTTATTGCCAAAGGCAATCTAATTTCCATAGATTGGGTGTGAATGACTCAATGGGAAATGAGGATAGTGAGAATGTAATTACAATCTGAGTAGGTAGAAACCTCGTCTAATCATTATCCTGATTTCTGTTCTGTTAGATACCTCTTCCCCTTAGATCTTGCCTTAGATGTAACAATACTATAAAAAATCATATTTCAGCAGATTCATGGTGAATTTCTGATTATTAGGAAATCTCTCAAATCAAAAATAAAGAAATATGAATACACCTTCCGCACGGTTCTTGGTATTTTAGCGGTTATTCATTGGCATATACATTTTGGTGTAACACACATCAAATAGCTTCAAGAATGGAGAAGGATATACCTCCGAAGGAATATTTCTACTATGTAAATAAAAAGTTATGTAGATGTCCACTCAGCGCCTTTGTGATGAAGCATTAAGAAGTAAAATGGCCAAAATTTCTATTGTAACATCCTGAAAAATATTCAAGGTGTCGAAAAATGGGTACTGATGAAAAACTAAATATTTCGAACTGGCAGTCATATATCAAACCTTTTTCAACATGTTGAGTTACGTTTTGAATTAGTATCTCAGTATGTTTTGTCATAGAAGCATTTCTTCGAAAGCATCTCGAATGAACAATATTGCAACTCCTTATCCCCTCCATAAAACTATCCCAAGTAACACATTTATAAGACCAATTTTGGTTCGATATTACAGAAAAATAGGACTACTAATGTATGTAGAATATTGGCTATAAAAAATGGAAACATTTGGCGATAAAAACGATAAAATAATAAAAATAAAACGATCTAACAATACAGCTCTTATTAAGGTTATATTGGTACAATATTGTAAATTATATATTGACCGAAAAATAACATTCTCAAAACCTAACTTCACTCACACATACAAATTAGCTGAAATAAAAACTGGCCAATGCGGGGTTCAACACACTTTCTCTACTTCCACAGGCTACAAGTGTCATCAATCACCGCACTAGCATACTTGATTTAGTAACAAGATACCTCGGAAGATACGCAATATATAAAGTATGATTATTTCGAATAATGTTTGAGACAAATAGTGTATAAATCATTACACTTCGTATAGGTACTCTTATATATGAAATTATCTGGTTCAAAGTTTAGTAAGCGTAGAAACTAATCGAAATCACTCTGAAGATCACACTTTCATGTAAGGGAGAATTCAATTGCGAAAATCGCTGTGCAAAAAATCCTGATTTTCTATCATTGATATTCACTATAAAATAAATGTATCAATGGATATTCTACTTTTCTATATCGGTATCTCGATCGGTATCCTTTCTAGTTACAATTGATAATAAATATTGTTCTCGATATTGCTTTACCAATATTGACTTTTCAATCTAGAAACGAAATGCTGTTACCATTAAAATTACAGTATCAGTCAAAGATTTTCGATACGATATTCACCCTATAGCGATTTGAAAGGTGTGCTATTCGTATGACGAAGGAATCCGATAAGGGTTTTCTGAAATTCCACCCGTAAGGAACTGAAAAACGGGGTCAAAGTTTATATGGGATAACAAGATGCCTTGGTTCCACATCCTTCAAATTTTTTATAAACATTCTTCAACAGAATTTATGGAGGGCGTGTTTCGTATTTTATTGAAATTCATCGCCTAATGGGAATGAAAAGGGGTAAAAATTCATTTTGGGGGTGAATAAACGCACAGCCTAAACCGTTAATCATAGAGATCTTAAACTTGGAGGGTGCTTTGTATGACGTAGGCATATCGTACAACTATTTTGCTACTCCAACACTAAATGAATGCCCTTTACATCTTCGATTCAATAAATATTTGACAAATATCAAGTGTGATTTCATTGGGCGACTGAATGGTTTTGTTAAAGGTTTTGTTTAACTTTTCGTAACTGAGTGATGAAAGTAATCGATTTTACACATGATTATAAAAAGGGGTTTTGACATTCCCGTCATTTTTGAAAAGTGTCACTTTATAGGTCAATATAAGGAAAATTATTTTGAAATTTCGTCAAAAACTCCACACCATGAACGCATGTATTGTGATAACAATTATTAACAAAAATAACTAACATGAGTATCGAACCTGCCCAGGAAATGAAACGAACTAGACATAAAAAGAAACCCTACGACCTACTGACTCCTTTTGTGAATCAGTTCACCGAACTCGGGTTTCGACTTTTCGCAACGTGATCTATTTACCTGAAAGGCCGGAAAACATGAGCGCCGATACCACGGCGGAGAGGGAAAATACTAAAAAAATACTGAATGCAAGATGTCAGAATGAATTTTCGATTGTAGTTTGTTCTTCCATCGTTATTAGTACATGAGTATACAAATAAATAAAGCCGATGAAAAGATGAAGAGGAATATATGAGGTACGTTCACGTACGATAAATCGTATTATATAGGGCATACACGAAGGCATATATGTCCCACCACAGAACACCCTATCTACACAGAAGCGCAACTGAAGCGTTCCGACCGAATCAAAAGCTTGGCTTGTATATTGTCAACCTCACATTTGTGTTGTTAGGGTGTTATAAAATTTTCGAACAATTATCAATGTCCTTGGGTTATTACCTCGGTTATTACTACTGATAAATTTTATTAATATCGGATGAAAGCATGATCAGAGTAGTTTTAAACGTTTGTTCCTGCAAAATTCAGTTGATTACTCTAAAACTATTTGAACATTAAATAGCTGCCTACACCACTTTTCTATCTCCTTTTTTTTTTCTAAAGGTGCCAAAAACAATAAAGCTATTCACTGAAATTATTTTGGTAATAATCCAAATTCTCCGTTTATATTTGTTGAGAATAAGGGAATGTAGATTGCTGATCAACAAAGCATTTAGACGAATTTCATAGGGGATGTGAGTTCTAAATTATTAAGACCTTCCTAGGGTCGTATCTTCAAATGGAATTAAAACTACCCCAATTTCAGTTCAGAAGCAGAAATGCTCAGTCTAGAAAGTTTACAAAGGTGTATCACTTGAACTGTATATCAACCGACAGTTTGAATTTACCGCCAAGAAATGACATTATACAAGCCAAGCTTCAAATCAAGGTTACGAAAAATTGACCCCAAAAGATCAAAGGGACCGCCTTCAAGTTGCGCTTCTGTGTAGATAGGGTGTTCTGTGGTCCCACCGTCTGAAGCCTATTCACAGATGTTCTCCGAGTCGGGATTCAATCAGTCTGCAACTTTTATGAGATAGGTGTCAGATAATAATTTCGTTGGAATCTGTATCGCTGTTTGTATACAAAGGAAAAAAAGTGTAGATTCTGTGAACCGCAGGATTTATTCTCATGATTAGTGTAATTTCAAGACAGAATAAAAGCTGGGTTATTTGGGTCTTTTTTGAAACTTCAGGAAAGTCGTCGCATATCTCTATTTGAGAGGGTTTTGCTTTTGTGCTAAGAGAAATTCGATGTTTCTCTTTGCGTGATAATTTCCCTGATTCGAAAGTAGGACTCCCGATTTGTTCGACGTAAGTAAGGGGAGTGATTGACCAGGACGGTATGGACAGATATTCGTCTCACAGTTCTTGAGAATGAATTCAAAATGGAATTCGAAACGTCGAACAAATCAGAAAACACCTAACGGATAAAAACCCAGAAAAATTCATCTTGCATATCGAAGATCTGTGAAAACATCAATTTATATATATATATATATATATATATATATATATATATATATATATATATATATATATATATATATATATATATATATATATATATTGATTTACCTCTACAAATTAAGGAAGTAAAAGGAAAAACTCGTAGGCAAGTACATCATTTTTCAAATGACATTTGAACGCACCCAAATGTTTGTTTCACAATAGCTGTCACATGTACCACTGATTCGATAATATAAATAAATACATATTTTCATTTTGTTTTATATTTTGTCAATTTCTGTTTCGTCAAAAAAATATATTCCGATTAAATGGATCATTTGAAAAATTATCTATCAGTAAAATAGTGTTACGTCCTAGCGCCGGCCCTGACCATATCGTAAACGCACGGCGAGGGATCGTGCCGTAGCGTCGTAATTTTCCAAGAACCTGTGGATCCGCCTGGAGAATTCGAGACACGTCATCGGAGCTTCTCTGGAGGATTCTCGATGGTTACGCAGGCATATATAAGCAGCGTGATGTCGCGGCGGAGACGGAGTTTTTATTCGGAGAGAATTTGTATTACGGAGAGTTAGTTAGAGAATTTGTATTCAGAGCTAAGTGACGATATTTGTTGAGATCTAAGTGGAGCAGAGCTTTGTGCGAAAGTAGAATTCTTAGTACAGAGAGTTTTAGTAGCGAGCATTGGAAAGTTATCGGAGCGATTTAAGTGATTGTGTTGTATAGTATTGTGATAGAGAGTTATAATAAAAGTAGTGTAGTGTTGTTTGGTGTTTTAATCGACGAACCCAGAGGAATATTGTAACAGTGGTGTCAGAATTGAGATTTTGCAAAGGCAGAAATCGTAACAATAGATAAACCAGTGTTTCATGGATATCTCGGTGGATACTCCAAGAGTATTAGAAAAAATCACGTTTAGGTGAACCCCGAAAAAAAAATAACAGAAATACATTTTCAAGAACGCCTATGGATGGTGAGGGCTGCGATCAGGAAGGAGGATCACGCCGGGATCCACGAAAGGGCTTTTAATTTGTATTTAACTACCGTTATATCCGATATGATCAATTTCTAATTTGTTAAGGGATACCAGGTACCTGCCGGCACGGATTATCGAACTCTCGATGTAAATATGTAAATGGAAAGTAGAAACTTGGAAGAAATTGAAATAACAGCACTTGTAAAGTCAGATTTCCCTTTCACAAGAGAGGGCAGGTATTTTAGTAGCGATTTTTGATTTTGTTTCCGTTTGCTTCTCCGACTTGAAATATGAAAGGTGTATAGATAAATTCGATATTTTCATTTGAAAATGTAGATATACTTTATTCAAAGCGAAAATCATTTCAAGGAAATTTTTTAAATGATTTTAGAAATGCTCAAATGAATGTTTTCACGATGGAATATAGAACAAAGACCTTTCGGGAATAAATCTGGGCGCAAAATATATGAATTTTTCGACGTTTCGAATCCCATACTGGAGTCATTAACAAGAATTTATACGATATATCTCCAGGGTTGGGCTGATTAAAATCACTTGATTTTTAAAATTAAAATCATGATTTAAATCAATTTTTGTTTGTTTTATTCAGAACCAGATAACAACATAATAGAAAAGTTTTCTCAAAAATCAAAAAGAAGTACCTGCTTTTAGCAAAACCAAAAAAAAAAGAAGTACATAATTCCAAATTCTTAAACTAAACGTAACACCTAAATTTTATTACTGTATATTTTCAGTCTATTCATTTTCTTATACAATTCAAACAAATACACGAGTTTTCCTCCTTTTTCTATGCCTAATCTGTTTCTAATATCCGAGTGTACAACTAGCGAAATGCGTGAAATTGTTGGGCAACGTCAATTCATAGGTTGAGAAGGAAAACAAGCCTCGGCAGGAATATTCTTGCAAAAATCACAACAAACGCGTACGTGTTCGTGCCTCACTCGGCACTGTATAGCGAGTGTATAGGACAGAAGGAAAACAAATTGCGACAAAAATTTTCTTGCAAGAAGCGCGACAAATGCGTTGAGTCCCCAATCCTCGTCATTTTAGCTATTGAAGCCATCAGGTTGAATTTTTCACTTTGAGTCTATTGAGATCCCTACAGATTTTGTCTGGATGTAAACAAAGCAGTAACAAAGTAAATGGCAGATCGGCAAGTTATCCGAAGTTGTTCAAAATGCGAATGAGTTTATTTTCACCCAGGTGGTAAATTGAACATTTGAAGAATAATATTATGAAAAATGCTTTTTTTGAAATCGTGAAACATAGTTGATAAATGAGTTTCAAGTCAAACGCATTCACATTAAACCAACACCAACCTAAAGTATCCCACCACTAGTTATGTAGGTGTAAGACATGCACAATAATTTACAGGAATTTGTTGGGATATAATAATTGATTTTCCGGCGGGTTGCAATGTTTACAACCTGCAAAAATTGTTATTACTATATCAAGTAAATCAACGTTGTTTCCTTGTTCATTAATTTGTTATATTATTTACCGAATTGAACAAAGAATGCTTTACAAACCAAGCTAGCATCATCAAAAAATCATTAAGAGTATCTCATCGTCAGCGGGAATATGAAGAAGCCAAATACCTAATTATTTTCAGTATCGTTACGATGTTTCTGGGGTTCGTTTACTAAGTAATACTCCGAACGATATAAACTCTTTTTATTAACTTCACTTCACAAATATCACTTCTGCACTGGCTTCTAATCCGCTCACAAAACACTCAAACTTCTAAATTGAATCAAACATCCAACGCTTTTTTTTTACTAAAAACTGCCGCTACCCGATGAAATACATTCTTATATAGTCTGATCGAACATGATCGATTTTTCGATACATTTCCTTTCGTGGAATTATGTATTTATTATGCTCAGCGGCGGCGCTAGGGGATTTATTTCAATTTCGTAAGGTTTGTTAAACTGCTAGATCGCTAGCATTACCCTATTCCATGTTTTGGGATACTTTCATTTGAAAATTTTTATTTATTAGTGACTATTTATCCAATATATATTCGATTCGATGTGATTTCGAATGATTATATTGATAAGTTATTAAAATGCTTTTCTATGGATGATAGAAATTAAAAGATGATGTTGAAAAATGATAGGGAAGGTTGCTATGGTCGAACTTTCGACTGGAATCGGTATTGATTAAGAAATTAGAGATTTTTCACAAATTCTAAATTCCCTAGACTCTAGACAGTTGTGTATATCAAAAATCATCCAACCGGTCCTATATGGATATACTGACATTTGAATTCGCAATTTGAATAAATGATATCATGATAGTGAATTGAAGAACAGATTTTTTTTATTTTCATAACTATATTTCTACCGTCACTACCACCCTATATTTACGGCATTACTAGGACATTGTTGAAAAAATTAAACAATAATAAGTCGGGCGTAGGTTTCTCGGTAGGTTTACAAACAATGATGCCACTCGAACCTGGCGAATCAATTTGAATAACAATGACAAGGACAACTCAAGACAACTAATTACTCATTGAATAAGGAATGTAGGCATGTCGACGATTCTGTATAAGGAATAGATGAAAATTTACAGCAAACGATTTATAACTGGAAATATTCAGCAAATAAATGAATGAAATGTTAAGAGGACTTGGCTGTGAAAGAATTTTTGCATGTTCTCGTAGACACTTTCATTCAAATCCACTGGAGAAACTATACGCGTCGAGTATATTTTACGAGTTTTACCCAAGCATGAATTATTTCCAGAAATTTTTTGAAGTTGCGAAATTTCTGAAAGTGGATGCGTGAATAATTTCAAAGTTTGAGTGTGGCTTCTGACAGCCAAATTTAGGCAAGTTAAGAGCAAATAAACGAACAAAATTGAAAATCGCAACTGCTATGGAAGCAGTTGCCTTATCGTCCTCCCCATTGAATAAAGTCATCTTACGTCAGTTTCCAAATTATTCTTTCAGTTGTTGCTGAAGGTTGGTGATTTCACACAGATCAACGAGTTGGCCACCACTCAAAATATGCCATATTCATTATCATCAACGACAGTATTATATAAACTAATTTTTCAATTTACCTATTACCTAGTCGACTCGTATAATCGAAGTTATGAATGAAATCCTAGATGAAACAAAAGACGAAATTACCCGGAACCATTTTGAAGTGAAAGGAAATCTAAGTAAAACGATTACCAAGTACTTCTAACAAGGTACGGAAAAGATGAGGAAAAGTAAAATATGCGTGGAAAAAATATCAAAAAGTCAACTTCAATAATATATTCTTTAATCGATTTCCGACGATATAAAAACATGACAGAAAAATCATGACGAAATGGAAGTGCAGGGGATGATGAAATACAACAAAAAGATGCTGTTCAAGAAAAAATAGTAGAGATATAAAGGAAATGATAAAGAAGACAACCAAGACAAAGATCAAATTCAACAATATGCATGGATATAAAACAATGTTGTAATATTGAAATTAAAAAAAATAACATTCAAAGAAGATACTGCGATTATTCATGGAATCGATTATGTACAAATCAAAATGTTAGAAGCAATAAATAGAATGAAAAAAGAAGGGGGATGGAACAGATTACTACACGAACGGTTTGGTTTGTCACTGGGTTCATGGTCAGTAGACCTCAATATGATTGAGTTGAAGTTTCCAACAAAAACGGCTTTGATTTCTGGCACTTTGGTTAGCACTACGATTAGTCTACAATAATTTTCCATTTAGAATTGATTGTTATAGCACTAGCATAAATATTATTTTCCCTTTTTCATCTGACAGATGATGAAATACCGGATTGCTATCAATTCCGAGATCAATCCACTGAGAAAGTATTTACGTTACATCGGCATAAAACTCAATACTCACAAACGGACATTCCAATAACGTGACACCTTATGGATGCATAAAGGTACGCTAAGGCATTTAATCATATCTTGAAATTTCGCGGTGTTGCGAGTCGTAATACCTGAACGATTCCCGCCACCGTGGTTATAGCCGTTGCATACGAAATTCCAGGTGTGATTCACCAAATCGGAATGTTCAGAGATAACTCTATATACAAAGCTATACCTACCAGCGAAGAAATTCAAAAAGTGGAAATGGAGACACAAGAGGCCCTGTAGGCATTTATTTGTTTGAACTCTGTTATCGGACGGCGCGACGGATTCTTGAAATTCTAGCGCACCTTTCCGGTACTATACCGAGAAAGAAAACGACACGGTTTTGTCGTAACTTATCATCTGTGCGCGAAATAAGAAATTATGTGCTGTTTCTAATTCGAAACCAAGAAACACGCGGTGGAAAGTTAACGAATACATTCCCGGAAAAACGTTTTTATAATTAGTTACTTCCAATAATTTATGCTTATTTACTATAAAATACACCATTCAGGTCAATTATGGTGTACATTGATTATTATTTTTCCAAATTGAACATTGGATATTGAACATTTTTTCCAACCTTTGTAATATCATGGAAATCATCGAGATTTCTGAAGTGTCTCGTAAGCACCGATTTTCATGTAAGATTTAATATATGAAAATATTCATTAAAAATTCTCAACGTGCACTTCTATTGAAATTTCAACCATTGTCGATGATTTTTCAATAATCTGGTAATATTCAAGAATAAATTAGGAACTTGGGTATCGAGGGGTTGACCACTGAGGAAAAATGTGAACACTGGAATACCCGTAAACCGGAATTCGAGGGGTTGACCATTGGGGAAAAATGTGTACACTGGAATTCCCGTAAACAGGAATTCCCCGGAATTCCCCAGAATTCCTTCGGAATTCCCCGGAATTCCTCGGAATTCCCCGGAATTCCTACAAAAAAAATATGTCAATTTGAAGAAATATCGATACAATTTTGAAACTAAATGACGGAAATACTGGGAATTCCGGGGAATTCCGGGGGAATTCCGAGGAAACCCGATGAAATATGAAAAATATATTTCGGAACTTTCGCACGAAAGTTTCTTTTGAAATTTCTGAGTGGAACATAAACTTTAGACTTCTAAGTAGACCATGTCATGATTATGACCCAATCTGAATAATATCGGATTTTATATATCAAAACTTTTCACATTTTCATTGAGGCTGGTATTTATTATATCGGGAACAAAATAAATCATCTATATAATGCAAGTCACAATCGTAAAATGAAGGAAACGGATCGTCTGATTCCACTCAGGTTTGTTTTATTAGCATCATTTTTCCTAAAATTTTTCCTTATAGAATCAAGTTCTGAATTAGAATAAATAAGTATCGAGAAAATCTCGGAAAAAATACAATTTTCATTGAAAAAAAAACGGTATTTTATGGTCTATTGAGTAAGTTCTATTATTTTCAACCGCTAAATGATTACGGGATACTCAATCAGTGGAGAAAATCCTTTTTATACGTTTTTGTCATCGCTTATATAGCGAAAATAAACTGTTTCCCAAAAACGTATATTTCATAATATCAAAAATTATTGATAATCTTTCAACATTACCTACTAGGAAAATAAAAAAATATTTTTCACCGGTGTGTTCACCCTGTATAAACTCAAATGAGAACAGTTGACACTGAACCACAATATATCCGATCATCTTTTTATTACAAACCGATCAATTCTATAAAACCGTCCAAATAACATGATGGAGCTGCAAAGAAACTCCAGAAATCATACAAAGACGGCAGTTATTGACTATATAACTCAAATCGTATAACGCGAGCTATAACCGTCTTTTTTCAATTTCGATAACCGCTGGACACAATGTAGACAACCTGTGTTTTTTCTGCCAATTATGATCTAGTCTCTCTTCCACAATCAAGGGCGTCCCTTCGTCTTGTAGAGTGAAATTTCAAGACACGTCATTTTTGAAATATTGAGAAAAATAATGGGAGTCGCAGAGGTTGACCCCAAAAACAAACACACCAACTACGACACAAAGTTTTTTTGGGCTGTTTCACATGCCCAATTCATATATATTCGAATCAGAATGAGGTTCTATTCCATTGAAAGAAGTTATCGGATTATTTGAAAAAACTACCCCCAACCACACCCCTCTCGAGGCCGCACAAACTATAAAACAAAGTTTTTTGGGTTATTTCACATGCCTTATTTATATATTCGAATCAGAATGAGGTACTATTTCACTGAAAGAAGTTATTGACTCATTTGCAAAAACTTCCCCAACACACCCCTCAAGGGATATATCAGATGTCTATCAGATCATGAAGTTTGTTGTCATCAGCCTTATTGGTCGCTAACAAAATGTATTTCAATTGGAAATTTACCACAAACTCTTTCAAAACAAAGGTCCTAACTTTCTTCGTCCAGTGGAAGTGGATTACTTCACACCGGTGTTTTGTTTTTGAATTATGATTTTATATAAATATTGAAATTTTTAAGTCACCTAATAATAATCCCTATAGTTCCTTTATAAATTTTTCGGAATTCCCCAGAATTCCCCAGGAATTCCCCGGAATACCCCGGAATTCTCCGGAATTCCCCGGAATACTCCGGAATTCCCCGGAATTCCTCGGAATTCCCCGGAATTCTTCTGGAATTCCCCGGAATTCCCTCGGAATTCCTATCAATTGTACACCGGAATTCCCATGTGGTCAACCCCTCGCCGGAATTCCCCAGAATTCCCTCGGATTTCCCTGGAATTTCTCAGAATTCCCCGGAATTCCTACAAAAAAATATTAGAAGAAATATTGATAAAATTTTAAAACTAGATGATGGAAATACTGGGAATTCCCGGGGAATTCCGAAGAAACCTGACGAAATATGAAAGATATATGTCGGAACTTTCGCACAAAAGTTTTTTTTTGGGATTTCTGAGTGGAACAAAAACTTTAGACTTTCAAGTAGACCATGTCATGATTATAACCCGATCTGAATAATATCGGATTTTACATATCGAAACGTTTCACATTTTCATTGAGGCTGGTATTCATAATAGCGGAAACAAAATGAATGATCTGTATAATGCAACGTCACAATCGTAAAATAAAGGGAACGGATCGTCTGATTCCACTCGGGTTTGTTTTATTAGCATCATTTCTCCTGAGATTTGACCTTATAGAATCAAGTTCTGAATCCGAATGAATAAGTATCGAAAAAATACAATTTGTCATTGAAGAAAATACGGTGTTTTATGGTATATTGAGTGTGTTCTATTATTTTCAATCGCTAAATGATTACAGGATACTCAATCTGTGGGGAAAATCCTTTCATACGTTTTTGTCATCGTTTATAAAGCGATAATAAACTGTTTCCCAAAAACGTATATTCCATAATATCAAAAATTATTGATAATCCTTCAACATTACCCACCTACTAGGAAAAAAAAAATATTTTTCACCGGTGTATTCACCCTGTATGAACTCAAATGAGAACTGTTTTGTGTTTGAATCATGATTTTATATGAATATTGAAATTTTACTGTATGCTTTTTTATTATTGCGCGAATAAATTGAAGTTACCCAATAATAATCTCCTCGATAATCTCTATAGTTTCTTTAGAAATTACAACTTCTTTGGAAGAAGGAAAATCAAAAATTCACAAACACTCTCTGGTGATAAGAACATGTATATTATTCAAAGACGTTTCAGTTATTCACAAAATGGAAGAAAAAGGTCCATATAAAACAATTACTTCCCTGCCTATATGGCACGACGGGCACTGGGTTACATGGAAATCACTTTTTCTTGCTCAATTTGTATACCAAGCATATAATAATTGAATCAAATAGATGGCATTTTCTTGGTGAGTGAGATTTTTTCTACAAATAGCTCTATATTTCGCTTTGTATAGATTTTTCCTATGTATGCTATATATTTGATTCAATTCTCGATTCAGAAGAAAACTGGTAGATTATCAGTTTTCTCCTACCGAAAATGCCTCGGAAAATGCTAACCTTGTTAGCGAATCGCGCGTCGAGTGCAAATAATATCAGTTTGGTATTGAGGTAATTGTTATCTACAGATAGTGAAAATCACACTACAAAATATTATTCAATTACCTCATCATGGATTCTCATCAAGTATGGGCCATTTCCATCAATTACTAGTATTAATATGTGATTCTTTAGGAGGAAATGTTGATCACGTTGAAAAAATGTATCATTTCTTATTGTTGATTACAAATCAATGAATAATGAGTAGCTAGGTAATCTCGAACACTGAGTCATCCATTAATCTATTTTTGCATCTATAATTCGTAAACAATAAGACAATTCACATCTCGGAAAATACTACGAATGGTAATAATTGCAAAGCGCAAAATAGTTCAGGTTACATCAAGGTTGAGCAGACCTTGAAAACTCTCGAAATGTCAGTCAGCGCTTATTCATTAGATTACCAAGAAACGTTGATCGCGGATAATTTAATCAGCGCACTTCATACCAATAATGTAATTGCTACTCAAATGTGAACAAGATATTTGAGATGAAATGAAATTTTCCTTCAGAATTCATGACGCAAAATATATGACGTATCGTGACTGACATTTAACATCAAAGTTGAATAAAAAGTTGACCGTCTTCTCCTACTCACTTAATCACTAGAAACCGAGGGGGTGACCACTCATCAGAAAACGTACACGTATTGCCGAAATCCCTCATGATTTCCTGAAAAATTTGGGATTTCCGAGGATTCATTGGAAATCTCATGTGATTTCCAGAGATTTCCGGAGATTTCTTGGAAATCACATAAGATTTAGAGGGATTTCCGATGATTTTCATGGAAATCGCATACGATTCCAAGAGATTTGCGATGATTTCTTGGAAATCCCAACCGATTCCGATAGATTTCCTTAACATTATAAAATAATTATTGCGATAAGTTATTGAAAATGAGACATTTTCAAGTAGTTTTGGTGCCTGAATTGCAAAAAATGAAAATATTTTTTGTTATTTCAAAGTCATTTAGTCAAATTTATTTCATTATTTCGATCAAATATTACTTGCTCCGAACATGTGTATTCTTGAGACCGAAATATTATTTCGCAGCAAAGAAATGGAGTTCTTGCTAAAAATGTTTCAATTTGAGAATATATGTATTGAGAGAAATACTCGGAGAAATAAATTCTGGTTCCATCGGAGTTTACTTATATATTGATCCAAAAAATAATAATCTGGTTGAATGAAACAATCAAATTTGATAGAATCAAATTTATAGCTATTGCACGAAGGCTTGTCGAATTCAATTCAATCATATGGCCCTATTAATTCGACACCAAGATATACTTGAGAAAAGTAACAGAAAAATGTATTAAGGCAAACGAATTATTCATTTAATAAAATGAATATGCGCTTGAATCTAGGCTTGAATTATTAGTTGATGTTCAAGAATTAATTTTTCTTGCTTCAACAAAATATTCTGTAGTGCATATATGACTTTTACTTCTTGGGAAGAAAGACTTTTGTTCGATGGGACCAATCTTGTTTTTTTCGTTAAGTAATATATAACTCAATCAATTCTTGTGATTCGTTTCTGCCAAAAAAATAACAATTGTATGAAGAGGGTAATAGACGATTCAAAAAAGTACAGGAAATTTCAAATCACATTGCTTTATTTATTATTACTCTTGACTACTAGAGTAATGCACACGTCTTTAAGTTTGATACTGATTTCACCCATTTCACTTCTGAAAATGTTAACTTGTTTCAAGCGAAGTGCGCGATGAGTGGTCAACCCAACGTAGATATAAATATAAATTCAATAATAAAATTAATGAATAATAAACTAGATCTAATAATGATATTGTTACGATTTATCCCTTGGAAACTCTCAATTCTGACACCACTGTTACGATATTCCTTGGGTTCGTCGATTAAAACACCAAACAACACTAAACTACTTTTATTATAACTCTCTATCACAATACAATACAACACAATCACTTAAATCGCTCCGATAACTTTCCAATGCTCGCTACTAAAACTCTCTGTACTAACAATTCTACACCTTCGCACTTAGCAATAACAAAACTCTTTCCACTTAGCTATACTAAACTATCTTCACTTAGCTCTGAATAAAACTGCCGAATCACTAACTCCCTGTAATACAAATTACTCCCCGCAGCGAAGCCTGTTCCGTATTTATATCTGCGAACCTTTCGAGAATCCTCTAGAGAAGCCCCGATGACGTGTCTCGAATTCTCCAGGCGGCATTTACGGTTCTTGGAAAATGACGTTCGCTACGACGCGATTCCTCATCTGCGTTTACGATCTCGTCAGGGCCGGCGTTAGGACGTAACAATACGCTAATAATAATAAATGGTTCACTATGACCGAAATTCAATGAAACCCGTGGTTTACTATTTATGCATCTCACGTACAGTAGAAACCTATTTTTAAGGAAGAGAGTGGGTTTTAATTCATCAGTAACTTACCTCCCCACCCGTTGGCTATTCTAATAATGATTTGAATAAATATATTTTCCACTAAAACACTCGTTCGCCCTTGGCCCTTCGACACTTCACACTTCGACGTCTCAAAACTCGATCTACAATGACTACAATACAATCTCTATGCAAGCATTATAATTTCGGATTTCCCTAGCGACTGCGATTTCCAAATAGGATTTCGGTGATGATTTCCAAAGTTTAGGCAGTGATTTCCGGATTTCCGATAGGATTTCGAGATTTCCAAAGTGATTTCGGATTTCTGGAGCGATTTCCTAAGTGATTGCGGGATTTCCGCCGAAAATCAAGCGATTGCGATCGACTGCGGGACAAATTTGTACACGTATTGCCAGAGTGGTCACCCCCTCGCTAGAAACGATTACTTTTCTGCCCAGGCAGTAGAAGTGACCGTTTTCAGTATTGATTCAGTATTGGGGAGATTTTTATTTTCCAAGTTTGAATAAATAGCAAGAGTAAATCAGATCTAGAGTGCTTTGTGAGGTTCATATGGCTGGCAAACTTCCCTACGGACAGTCCGCCAATCTCCATGCTCGCCACTCAAAGCATCACACTATTTCTCCTAATAATACTTAAACCATCCACAAAGTTTTTTGAGGTCCTTTCATATTTCGCAAGGTTGGGTTTAAAAGCAGCTTTTAGCTGAACTCCGCCTATTCATCAATTGTATACTATGTTGTTGTTATATACTGTATGTGATGATGAATAAAGACATTATTATTATATGTGTCCATATTTTGTCTCAAATTTTGTGTGCATTAGGTCAGAATCTTTTCTGATGTGACAAATATCGGATGGTTTGAATTGAAATGCCTTAAATCAATGAGCATTAAAAAAGTTATAGTTTCCTGTGGGCTTTTCTCAAAAACGCGACACTTCTTCCGTTATACGAGAGTAAATGATGATTAATACCCTGACAAATATATTCAAAAGTGAGTAAGTATCAAGTATTGCATTTCACTGCCAGTGTCAACACAATCCCGGATATGGGACAAGAAACTACATCACTACATCACGTGATATATTTTTCACACTATTTCGAACAAACGGATTGCTTTTGTTCATTCCTTCTCAGATCCTAGTTATTTTCGTATCAAACCTCAAACCCATGTGGGTACGGCACTGGTCGAACTTTCTCAATATTTGGGTAGTTTTTTGCGCCATGAAACCTTGTTCGTTTACGGCCCACATGTACTCAGATTTTTGCCTCCTATCAGACGGATTTAGCCTCGGATTTAGCCGAAATTTCCAATGACGAATATCACAGATTGCACAGAATCTTTTGGTGTTCGTTTACGGCCCACATGTACTCAGATTTTTGCCTCCTATCAGACGGATTTAGCCTCGGATTTAGCCGAAATTTCCAATGACGAATATCACAGATTGCACAGAATCTTTTGGTGGAGGTGCTATTGGGTGAATCTATCAAGTATCGGCCTGCTTGATCTGTCATCTGTCAGGTGAGTTAATAATTTGTTTGCTGGGGTGAGTTATCAGTTTGCTTGATCGACTTGACTAATAATATTTTGGATTATATCAGTTTATATTTTTCACCAACATCGCCCATGTTATCACTTTTGTTTTCGATCGGTGAGTTTGTAGATTGCAAATTGGGGTGAATGAAACTGGTAGTCAAATTGGGCCTTTCCTTGTATTAAAATCTTGCTATCAGTGTGGAAACCCGGATATGATTTGTTGGTAGTACATTATGCTGTAAGCAAATTGGGAAAACCAACAGTACAACAATAATAGCAGTGGCAGCTTTGTTGGATCAATTTCTCACAGTCTGAAAGAGGAAAAACATGGCTAAAACGAATCGTAATCACCAAAAAATTCTGCGGGATACTTTCCGTTTGTTGGAGCACGCTCTATATTTACGAACATATTTGTAAATCTCACGATATAACAATTTTGAGCTGTAACGGTCTTATCGTATTAAGTTTTTATAACATTCTTTCGCAACACATTCGGTCAAGTTATAAGTCACCTTGTATCAATCAGATGCAAGGCAGTCTGTAAAAACTCGTCCATCAAAATAATTCAACTTAGCAAACGCAAACTTTATATGGAGTATGGCGCATAATTTTTTCCTAAATTATGATTAGATTTTGCTGGAAGTGCTGTCTCTTTCAAAGGCATACTGTGATCAAGCTAGAAAAATTCCTCACGTGAGATCCGAAAGAACACTGCGGACTGCAAATCGACTATACAATAATATTTATTATTATTATTATTCGGTTCCGTGTGAGTAGTCATCGGTTAATGTTAACCATTGTGTCCGCTCACTTGCTCAGAGCAGTGAGAAGAACAGACCCGACTGGACCACTTTCGACGAAATAATAATAATAATACGTTCATTTTTCTTGATACAACTTACAGAAAACTTGGCAGGCGCAATTTTAAATTACTTTTTGATATTTCTGAAGATTTTTTATTCATCTCTTTCTATGATGCATCAACTTATGTTGCATATCTCTCAGAATAAAAGTGTTTGATAAAATGAAGAACATTTAAATCCAACTAGGTACATGAACACGAGTGAAACGAAAATTACAGTAGCAACAAACAAGTATTGCGTAATTACTTTTATTTTCAGCATTACCTACGCTTACGAAACAAATCTTGTCGGATTATTAATAATTGTATTAATGAATGCTCGATTAAATGCATGCACATTTGAACCGGTTCTAATGCAAAAAGCTAGGTGCCCGCATTTAGTAATGCGTATAACTCTGAGTTGAAACCAATATAATTTTTATTGATCGTTGCAAAAGCAATCCCAATCATCGATTCGTTCCTTTTTCTTCAATGAAAATGGCTCACATGAATTCATAACCTCCATTGTCGATGGAAGGTGCCTATATCGAAAATAAGGTGAACATGGCCATTATTTCAACTTCGATTTATACTTCATGTGATAATGTTTTTTTCAAACTGAATAACGACTGAAACAAGTATTTGATAGAACCTGGAGCGCAAACTGAAACAAAACGAAAAATGCCGTCGATATCTCACAGCCGAATTCGATTCTGACGTCATGAATATATTCAATTGGATAAGCAAATTAGGTGGTTTCTTCGTATCAGAGTTCAAACAAACTTCTGCCGCCCACGGTGCGTGGAACAGCCAGCGAAATCGTACAACGAAATGAGAATCTTGCCGCTTATTTTGAGTCACGGTGAGCCCTCATCTCCAACAATTTACTAGTCGGTGGCGTGACGTCATCCGACGACTAACTCGATTATCGCTAAGCGGATGACGAAGAGAACGAGGGTTGCTACTTTCGGAAAAATCTCTCCAGGCAATAGAGGAAAGTCGGATCGTGCATCAAGGTTGTGGGGATAATCCTCCTTTTCGAGAAACGAATGCCCCTAGCGAGAATTCAACAAAAATTTTCAGATCTGCTCAGATACTAACGGTTAGTCGAGGGAGTAACAATAAATAATCTGCGAAAGTCATAATCTGGATTTTTTTCACAATATTATCATTAACATAATTGCAGAGAGAAATTTCATACTGGGTTACTGCCTGCAAGGACAGAGACATTGGGCTGAAGTCATCTAATATTTTCAAAATTCATTCAATCATTTTTTGGAATCCTTTCGGGAATCCTATTACCTTTCTGTCCCAAATATCAATTTCACTTGATACGAAGTGCGAGACGAAGAGGATTTCATAGGATTTTTACGAAAACATACCTTTAAAACCGAGTTTAAAACGCTCGTTTACACCATTAATTGACTATTGGGAGCAGTTTAACTCTTGTTAAATTTGTTATTCCTCTGTACAAAATCCATGAGGATTATTCCTTTCTAGTCCTAAAAATTCGTGGCTATGACATTTATTCCCAACTGATTTTTTATAGTGAAAAATGGTCGAAAGTGATTTGAAAGAAAGAAAGTGAAAAGAGGAGGAAGGGCACCTGATGAATAAATACTTCAGGGTGTACCGATCCTTTGATGGAAAAAACGAGGGAAAAAAAGACGGAATCTGACAGAATATGCCCCGTTTTCAAACTTATAAACATCAAAATAAAAGGGTGAGACCAGAGTTTTTTCAAATGCTTCAGTTGTATGATCAGATTTCAATGCAAAAACTCCTGCGAATGTCTCGTATAGAGGTCTTAAACTGCTTGCTTGCACGATAAAGGTATATCCGCTTTTTGACTATCGTGAGTAAGTCGCGACACCCATTAAACCGACAAATTCCCGATTACACCTATCACCCGAATCCAGCAAAAACGTAAACCTCTACGAAAATTGATTCTAAATTCCAAATGGCGCCAAAGAAAAAAAACTGACAGTAAATGCATCCAAATTCTACAAGATTCTTCTTCTTAGACACCACTCAGAGTTAAACTCAGTATTCGTTTTTGGTGAGTTCGGACCTGAATCGTGATAAATATTATTAACATTCCTAATGACAGAGCCAGAAATGAAATATAAAAATTTCACCAATTTTCTAGAAAATAAAAAATAAAACAGACTCCTAAAACCTGTTAGCACAAAGTGAACAGCTTATTTTGGATAATTGGGTATTGAAGAATTCCGTTCTGAACTCCTGAAGTTAGCTTATACTATTTTGCCATTAGAGGTCATAACGCTAACGTTGAGAGAGTTTTCTCTTTGAAAAATTCTCAGAGAACGAAGAAAAGCAATAAACTACAGAGACAATTGCGAAGATGATTTTAACGAGTAGGTATATTATGGAATTTTGATCAAACATGTACAGAATTTTATAATATATCTGAAGGAAGCGAAATTTTATATGAAGTTGGTGGAGTAAAAACAACTAGTTAGAGATTTTTAAACAAATTTGAGGATTCAAATACCAAAGATAATTTTCAATTGTACAGTTCTATACTGTTATTATATATCGTTTGAATCATTGATTCCGCCAGAAAAAAGTTAAAAATTCTTGTTTTTTTATAGTTTATATTTGGTGTCCGAGAAGCTAATGTCCGGCTTCATATAGCATCAGGTCCGGCTTTTCTATTTCTCGAAGTGGCAACCCTATTTACAGTAGACGAAACGTTGATCAAGAACACTGAAATTAAGTGAACTGCCTATTAATAGAAAATGAACTTTTGCTTGAATTGGTTCGGACTTCCATGTTGGAACCTGTTGTAAAAACTCATGATCGAAGGAATCTAAATTAAAACTATAAATTAACGCATAATGGAATTGAATGAAACTCGTTAAATAATTGGGTCAACAAAAATAAATTCAAATGAGGCACTCAAATCCGAACAAGAGAATTGAAACAGATTTTGGTCAACGAATAAAATTGAAAAGCTTCAAATGATCATAAATAATTTTGCGATAAAAAATATGGTATTGTATTTGAATGTCCTTTTGACCCAATTTGGTAAGTTTCATTTTATAGTTATTTATTTGATTGTTTTGCCATGTAACTTGATTCCATTATTCGTTAATTCAGGTTCCTTCGATCTTTTAATTTTATAACTTATTTCAATCACGTGCATGAGTGCTGAGTAATTTGAATATTATTCGAAATGCCGTTTGAAACTTTTTTTTCACAAACTAGTTTTCTTCATTCTCTCGAGAGAACAAAAACGCTTCAAATCTAATGTATTCACCATTGGATGGAAATGTAAACGCTATCTTTTTGACCCGAACGGTTACTCCCACTTCGACAAAAATATTTCGATTATATTCGTTATATCCTGTGAATTGTCACTTATTTATAAGTATTTTTAGGAACATATATTCGAAAAAAAACTGAGCTGAATAATGTAACTAATAAGTAAATTGATTTAGCCGAGGGGTATTTCACTTCGGAATTCCGGTGTACAAAATTCAGTTGAAATCTTGAATCCCCGAAATCCATGTTGAAATCCAGAAATCCCACCTGAAATAGGTACTCGAAGAAATCCTGAAATCCACTAGAAATCCTGATTTGGTGTACAAATTTCACGGAAGTGAAACACCCCTCGGATTAAGCCAAAAAATTTTACGAAAAAATTATTACCACTGCATAATTAAGTACTTATTCGTAGTAGATTATGAAAATTGTTTTTTACTGTGAGCAGAACGAATGCCATATAAAAGAATTGAGACTAAACAGATCCATAATTTATGTTTTTCAATACTAGAATAAGTATCTAGTATATAAAAACTGTTGTCAAACACGTTATGATCCGAATTTTTTTCACGTTCTATCGAAAGTGAGAAAAGAAACTTTTGATGGTGAATAAGCCCAGCAGGTTCGCAAAAATTCTTCCAGGTTGGAGTGTACGAAGATAAAACTGAACGATATGAATGCATTTTCACGGAAAATCAATCTGATGACGAACAAAACTTGAAGATCGCAAACATTCTTGCAGGTTGTGATCTCGGTTGTGATGTGATTTTTTAGACTAACAAAATTATCTGGTCGATTTAACCTCTGTATACCCCAACCTGGAAGATCAATTCGCCATCAAAAGCGTATTTTGAGAGAATTAGGGGGGTGGGGGTGGAATTTTTTGTGAAAAATGCATCTGTTCGAATGAATTCATCTCGATTTATCCTGTAAACAGCCCAGCCTGCAAAACGGTGGTGAGAGTTCGATTTTTTTTGTGAAAATACGCATCAATCAATAGAGTTTATCCTCTGTACATCCTGGAACGTTAATTCTTTCGTTAAGTAATTTCCCATGGTTCTCTTTTTATTTTCGAGAGAATGACGGGGGTGGGGAGCTGTTTTTTGTGTAAAAAATCTCAATCATTTTGACATATTTACTGTGTACCCAATCTGCAACATTGATTCGCAATCAAAAGCTTATCTTTTCATTTTCGAGGAAACGGGGAAGAGGGAGAGTTGAATTTTCTTTGTTGAAATAATGAAAAAACTGCATGTCCGCTCTACGCTTTCGTAAAATAGAATGGTTCTAGGGTGCCTAATAAACCCAGGTGTTGAAACTTACACCGTCAAAAGTAAAAGGCAAATACTTTTTCTGATAATAGGCTTCGTGGTCTCTTCCATTAAAAAAGTTCAGATGGCGCTTGCCATGAAAAAAGGGAAAAGAGGTAGGTACTAATTTACTATGAAATTATAAACAGCAGACCAGTCGGCTGGCTCTACTTTTACTTTTGGACGCTCGTTTGGACGCTTACCGATCGGCAGCCTAGATTATTTGTTCAGAATGTCGGCCAAATTCCCCATACTCGTGTTCCTTTCATTCGATTTCGTTTTTCATAAATATGACATTAGATTTTTATCTACTCATTTTGTTGACTGCTCAAATCAAACAGTAGGTATAGTTTAGCGTTCAGTCGGTTGACTTTGCACTTCAAATTCCCCAGCTAAACGTCAAAGAATATCAAGATGGAGTACAAAATTCAGTAGAAATCTTGTTGAAATCCATATTGAGATCCAGAAATACCACCTGAAATACTTAAAGAAATCCACTAGAAATCCTAATTTGGTATAAAAATTTTACAGAAGTGAAACACCCCTCGGTTTTTTCATGAGAAATAGGGATATTTGTGGCAAAAATAGTTCGAAGCAAGTGGAAGAATGTGTAAAAGTGATGAGTAACATGATCTTAACTGATTTTATAAAGCAGGGTTTTTCTTTCATTGGTAACTTTGGTAACATGATCTTAACTGATTTTATAAAGCAGGGTTTTTCTTTCATTGGTAACTTTACCTCAAACAATATGCAAATCGTTAATTCCTCAATGAGGAACAAATTTCAAAATCGTTTTTAAACATATTTTCATTATGTTTCAGAATCATTGCTTGAGATGATAATTATAGATCCCATGCGGTAATATCGATAATAGACACTAGCGAAAGTTCATATTCCAAAATGTTTACAGGTGGCGCCAAACCTAGTAAAATGTAAGGATTTTTGTACTGAAGTGGGGAATAATAAAACTCTGAGTGAGGAATTGGCGACAATTACCGAGATGTTCATCTGGCAACTCTGTTCATAATATAATTCTGGAAGGCAATCCCGGCAGGTACGCAGGTAGACGGAAAGTGATCAAGTCCTCGCGACAGAATGGGACGGATTTGGGACAGTTTTATAACAATCCGGAGATTTATGGCTGCGATACTTCTGAACAGGTAGGTCCGATACAAGGAGACTAAAGGTCAACTTTCAGTGAATCAAATAAAATAACCTCGCGAAAAAGTTTAATTTCTTTGTAATCTGGTTGTAGCTGGAGATAAAATGATGTTTTTCCTCATTTCGACATATGAGCTGATACTTCATAATATTGTAAGTAATGGATGTCAAAACGCTTTACTTATCAGAACTATAGGTACTTACTCCCATAATGTTCAGCTCGAACTAGCCTGATTTGGAATGTTCATATAACCAGTAAGCACGTAAATTTTCACCTATATCATTTCGGGAAATTCGGAGGAAAATCATTTCAATCGAATTGAGCATAACAAATTTGAAAATTAAAGAAATGAAACTTGTAATTCATATAAAAATGAAAAAGTACTCAACATTGGCTCAACACGCCAAAAGACACTTTTCGTGTTTCGCCTTGATTTTCATACAAAAAAAAAACATACAGCTTCGATACAGCTCGTCATACGGGCACCCTTTGAACCTGTCACGAGACAAAGAGCACACACCACTGAATTAACAGTCTTGTTTCGGTATCACACGTTATTTGAAACCAAGCGTATTTCAATAGATATTGAATTTCAGTTCTGAAAACACGATTTCGTAAATAAAACCATGAGCACGTCAACAGTCATTCTCTAATTTATATTTTAGTTTGAGTTCAAACAGAGGTTCAAACGGTGAAAGACACTTCGAGACGAGATTCGGACGATATTTTCAATGGATTCCAAAACTAGTTTTGAAATTGGTTCAAATTATAACCGAGCGAGCTACCGATTTTTATACATAGGTATCTCAAGAGTTTGACTTATCAGAAAAGGCTCGAGAAAAGGTAACCTTTCAAATAATGAATGGAAGAGGCCGTTACTTGATGAAAATCCATATTAAACAAATAATACCCTGATAAATATGTGAAAATCTTACAGGCAGCTGTATATCACGAGGTATTTCATTTGTTCACGAAACCTTTTATTAACTGAGTTATTGATTTTGCGATAGGGGTTTTCACCGAGGGTTTCACTGTGGAAATCCTACCTATTCTTTATGAAGTTCCGAATTCCAACTGAAATTGCATGCAAATTGCAAAGGTTGCAAGGAAGAGCGCTATTTCTTCTTTCTTGTATCGAAGAAAAGCCTCGAGAAAAGCGAATATTGCCTTTTGCCACCCAGTGTCGACACATGTATTCTGAGCTATATATATATATACTTATTCATGTTCTCTACCTGTTTATGTCGTCTGTTCTGGCAATAAAATCATTTATTATTATTATTATCTTGGAGATTCATGTTGAAATCCAGAAATACCACCTGAAAGGCTGAAGTCCTGAATTTGCGTACAAATTTCACGGAAGTGAAACACCCCTCGGACGAGGGGTCTACTCACGCCCCTCAAAACATACATAAGTACTTAATAGTTATTTTTGAAGCAAGTGCAAACAGTTCGGCAAAAAAGTAGACTATTGACGAGCCTATTAAGGCACAAGGAAGAATAATTAATGAAATAAGTGAGTACATACCTACTTATATACATCGATAATGACCTCTTCGATTAAAAATAAATTTACTTTCATATGTTGATGTTTCAAGCGTTGAATTAGTTTTCCTTCTTTTTTCGACTTGATCTCTGAGATGATATTGAAGAGGGTAGGTATTAACGACGTTCCAGATATCGCTCATCAAAAAAACGAGTGTTTAGGTAAGCCTTATATTTCCAAAAGTTATTCATTTTCATCATGCAAGTCAAATGAAATTTAGGAATTTCGTTGTTAATCGCGATGTTAATATCTACAGCTTGTCCAATCCATCTTGGCACAGAAATAATAACGTATATGCCCAGCGATCTCTGTATATCTGAGTATACTAATTTAAAAAAAAAATAGGATTAAAAAACACCTATTATATGTATTTACCGAGGTGTTTACTGTGTTGAAATTCATTCCTAGAAGGTGTTTTTTCTTTAGTCAGTGTCTAAACCACCAGTGTGCAACTGGAAAAGTATCTGAGTTTGTGCCAAGATGGATTGGATAAGCTGTACTTATAATAGGAACTGTCGAGAATTGTTTATATGTATAGGTACTTAGTTATCAAGTGGTCGTATACAACCGAACAACAGACTCGACAACAGACGACTTTGAAATATACCCAACATTGTTAGTTTTCAGGTAACTTTTTCGCGCGAAGAGTTTTTCAAGAAGAAAATCATACCTAAACACCTGAATGGGTATGAAGTCTGCAGGTAATAGATACATACTTAGATAACTTTTTATTTTCACAAGTTGTACACCCAATTACAGTAAATACCTACTTAGGAGTTCATATTGAATAACAAAAAGAAAAAATATGTAAAGTACATTTACGTGTATGCAAACAAATGACTTAGTAATAGGCAGCATAGAAGCCAGTGTAGCAAAAGTAGCGAAAAATCACTTGATAGTTTAATGAAGATAAGTTTAAAATCTATCGATGATACATTCCAAAATATGTTTGAGAGGGTTCACATTGATGTCACATATATAACAGATCAAATTACTTATAATTAGAACAAATCAGTGATACGGGTGCCCTACGCATAACATTTATTTGAATATTTTTTCAAGAACGTTTTCTCAACACCTTCTGCAGATGCTAAAGAAAAGTAAATAATAGTTTAACACGTTCCATGCGTCGGACGCACATGTTGCGCTCGGCCAATTTCGTCTACCATGCGAATGACGCACACGGTGCGCTTCAGGATCTAATAAGTTCTATCATACAGAAACGTGTTAGCATTGGAACGAGGGTTTTGTGTGTTGGTTAGCATTGTTGAAACTGTTAGACAAAGTAAAATTTGACGCAGCTTCCGGTTTCGACATTCTTATGATGAGTAGCAACAATCCAGGGCCGTGCAGGTATACATGACCAGACTCGCATGGCGTACGCAGCGAACGTGTTAAAGAACTAAAAAAACGCGCTTTTATAGCTAACCGAACTAAAAAATAGAAAATAATTTCCAATTACAAAGAGTTTATATTACGGTACTTAGTAGAAGGCTAAACAATCATTCATAGTCAATCAGCTCAAAATGAAATTATAATAAAATTTAAGTAATTTACAGAATAAAGTAATTCAGAGTAAAATCGTGGGGTGCTTGATATATTATATATTACAATCATTCTATCGGTAATTATCTTTGAGAGGAGACTTATGAAATGTAGTAAAATGCACCCCACGCTTTTTACTCTGAATTACTTCATTCTGTTATTTACTTAAATTCTATTATAATTTTATTTTGAGCTGATTGACTATGAATGATTGTTTAGCCTTCTACTACCGTAATATAAACTCTTTGTAATTAAAAATTATTTTCTATTTTTTAGTTCGGTTAGCTATAAAAGCGTGTTTTTTTAGTTTTTTAAACTATTATTTATTTTTCATTTTTTAGTTCAATTTATCAATTAGTTTCTAGTGGAAATGTGATATTTCTTACGAATCATTCCGCAATCTCATCATTTCATTTAAAGCTTCACTATTGCATGGGGTACTTCCTGTTAACTTAGAGCAATCAAGTTCTTCAATCCGAATACCGTCTAAAGATCTTACACGACTAAGTGCTACATAGGCTTGTCCAGCAGCAAACAATCGCGAGCCTAGATAAATTACTGCAAAATAATTAATTAATTAATGATAATTAATTAATTAATAATAATTAGTAATTAATAATGGAAAACTATGATCAAATTATTGCATTGTCATCGGTCCTTGATACGTATGCAAAGTTTCAAATTAATCAGACTTCTGGAAATTGGTGAAAATTATGCTCAAAGATTCCGTTACATACATAGTTACAACCCAAGCTAATAAAAGCGTGTTAATGTTAATAACAGGGACCCAGTCACTCTGTGGAGGGCTCATCTGATCTTCGGCATTTTCCCTACTATTTTCACGAATACATATGTATGAATGATATTTATGTTAACTGTTAACTTTGGAGGTATTGGGGAAAATAAAGACCTATATTATATTATAATCAATTTCAGAGTTATATATGGGATACCCTATCATGCAAATCGAGATGCGAATAATATAAGATAATTATAGGTATTGAAAATACCGAACGCATTGTAGTACGTAAGTACCTACCTATTTCATTTTTTTAAATATTTCAAATTTGAAAATGCTTACCCACGCTTATTCAGAAAAAAATGAGTAGTATTAACAAGGAATATCCCTCAAGAAAATGAAATGTGAATGAATGGAATGTTGACCTTGCTTGAAAAATAGTAAGTTTAAATTTGATGCCCCTTACAATTCATTGAACGTATGCTTGAAACAAATAAGTTCTTTGTTTATTATACACACAAAATTTAATATTCCAGGTAGGTTCAAACAGACAATGAAGGTGAAATTATCATTCATCTTACATAGGTATATACATACTTATTGCATTCTTCAATAGATTTCAAAGATGAGTGGGGAAAGAGATGACAGTATAGTCTCAACCTAAAGTGGACATTTAAACGTCCTCGTGTCCGTTTTACACCGTGTAAACTCGGCTCCTACCTGTCCAGTATACTTTCTAAACAGTTAACAACAGTTGATACCTGTAGTTTCTCAGCAATTTTAAGTTCAATTTGAGGTCTAAAATATAGGTGATTCATAACAAATGTAAAAATGTACAGTTACTACTAGCAGGAGGCAGCTCAACGCGCTACAACAAAAACAAAACATCTTACCTGTTGTTTTTCCACTACTAGAATAATTTGCACTCAACACCGGATCATTTAGGAACACAATAATATATGATATGAACCAGTTCAATTTGCACTACACCCACTTCTGCTGGAAACTACACTTTTACATGATTTTCGCGGCCAACACGTTTGTTTTTCGAATAATTTTCGTGAGTGTGCGTGGAAAACAGAAGACCAACGAACGTCAAACGTAACAAACACGTAGAACTTGAACTGCAAACCAAACAAACTGTGATCGCTACGAAGAACGCAGAACGCGTAAACGAAGATACGTAACTTTTTCTCTCTGCGCACAACGTGATGCGCAACTTGAACGAATTGTCAATGTCAACTGACGAATTTTCTGACACGAGTGACACGTACAGTGTCGCCAACAGCACGTTGATCATGAGGTCAGAGCAGTGTTGCCAAATTGTGCGATTTGCGCACAATTTTGAACGTCTTCGCACAATGATCGCATCCTAAAATAAATCGCACATTTTCGCACAATTTCACAAAAAAATCAAAACAAATATTATTCAAGTTCACGGCATCCAAATTATTCTCAGCGGTATTTCAAGAGAAGCGATGCGCCCTCTAAATGAGAGTATCATTGTCAAAGAGGTGGAATTTGGTTGAAATCTTGATCGAAGTGGCGCTGCAATGTTATTTTGGGATATGATTGAAATTATAATTGATATTTTATTAAGCTCAACGCATGAATGATTTCCACATGAAAAGTGAAAATGGGAGTAATCGCTTACCAAATACTTATACGGTTTCAAAATTTCAAGCGATGTCAAATCCCATTAGGAAAAGTTGTCAGAGTGCTGCTTTTCAGTTGAAGTTTTTTCCGAAGAGGCGTTGCGATTTCAATCGAATGAGGGCCAATTGCACTGTTTGCTTTAATTGTGGTTTATCTTAACCAGGGTTTGGTTGCTATGGATTTGCCAATCAGATCCCTTGTTCCTTAGTGATTAAACCTAGATTAGTTTAAACCTTCATTAAATAGAGCGGTGCAATTGGCCCTTAATGTATGAGAAAAGAATAATAGATGTTTGATCGATTCGACGATTCAAATAGTATAAATATTTTTGAAAACACTGTATACACTTTTGATGGAAATTATTTTAACAGAGCACAATTATCCCAACAATAACACTTTCACACAAAAGGTTTCTACTTTCAATTCATATGATACGGCAAAGTGATATTTGGGATTTCAATTTGAGATCGCAACACTACTATGGAAAAAAATTCAACTGATTAACTGATAAACAACAATTTTATAACTATTGTACATAGTTTTGAAAAATCGCATAATTTCGGATGAAATCCCACAATTTTGGATGGTGAGGAGCATAATTTGATTCTTTCCCCTGGCAACACTGGGTCAGAGTAAGTATTTTACATATATATATTAATACCAATATGAGTAATACCTGATAAGAGCTAATGTTAACTAAGTGAAGCCGAGTTATATCTCTGTTGCAGTCCCACCATCCGGTTTCTTCCATTTTTTGCGCATGCGCGATTTTTAATGTCATATGACAATTTCATTTTTTTGGTTATGTTATTTTAATGTCAAAAAAAAACAAACAAGATTATGAAGATTTCAAGAATATTGAATATATCTACGAATGTAGCAGTACGGAAAATTCAAAGTGCATTTTGGTTTCCCAGGAAGTTTGGAAGGTTTCCCTGATGATTGAATAACTAAATGAGTTCTATTGCATATTAATTGTGATGTGAAACGATGTGTAGTGTTTGATAATACAAAATTAAAAATCTTTCATTGATCTCGAGACCAAGTTTTCATCAATTTCGAATAGAAGAATGAACTGCTGCAAGAGGATGGCTGCTCATTATGGTCAATAGTAAATATGTGTGAAATTGATAGGGTTTAAGTTTCACTGATTGAAATATTCAGTATAAAATTCGTGTTACTCATTTTAAATGCCCATTTATGAATGTAATTTTAAAATCCATGAATTCAGCTCATAACAAATTCGTTGAAATAAAGGTTGTTTACTAAAAAGGATCAAACGCCAAAGTTGAGATACTATGCTCATTCTGTTGTGT
Source organism: Zygogramma bicolorata (assembly GCA_032362365.1). Classification (NCBI taxonomy): domain Eukaryota; kingdom Metazoa; phylum Arthropoda; class Insecta; order Coleoptera; family Chrysomelidae; genus Zygogramma; species Zygogramma bicolorata. Next base: position 331,993 of record JAVJAQ010003417.1, on the reverse strand, counting down.
TACTTGTGATTGAAAGCTCAGAAACAGGTAAAAAGATGGACACTTGGTCAGTTTGTGGAATGCACGAAAAAAATAAGACATTTGTATCATGTAGGTAAATCAGAATTATACACATTATCCTAAGAAACCAGGGTTTTACGAAATGGCAGTTGCTTCTTTATTTGTTATACCATTCGAATTATCTAGTTTCTTCATCAAAGAAAAGCAAATATACTATAAACATTGACTGATTAGCTATATTTTTCATGCATATATTCTGAGCATATATAAATACTCACCATATCACTTTATCTATCCACAACTGCAAAGGAATATAAGGATTCTGCCAGGCTATTGTAGATTTGATTTGAGTGTGAATAGTTTTCATTTTGAATAATCCTTATTGGTGAACGAAATATGAAATGCTCAAAAATGAAACTATCTGCCAGAATCAGAGTATATTGCATGTATTTCTGCTTCTCTTGAACGCTTTCATGAATGGAAAAATATATGAAAATGTGCATTCCAAAAGAATATGCAATAAGTCGCCTGTTCTAGTAGCCACCAAATAAACTGCTAGGATAGCAAGGAATTTTTCTTGTGAAATTAGTACTCCATATTTCTAAATACAGAATTTGATCTGGATTTCTAGTGAGTGTTGTACAGCCTTGTACAGCGATTTCTCATAATGAACATTGTTCAGGATACAGTAATATGGATTAACTATGATTACAGAATACAAATTTAAACAGTAAATTACTGAAGCGACAATCCATGCTTCGAGTAAGCTTGATGAACTTTCTTGGGTTTTTTATATTTCTTCTTCTGGTATTTAATTTGATATTATATATATATATATATATATATATATATATATATGAAACTGAATTTTTCTGGCATGAGCCTCATCCAGTGCATGTCGCCAAAGGCTGAAAATGACCAGGACACGTCATGCTGTGGACAGCAGTTTCGCCCTATGGGGCTCACCAGCATGGCGAATCAATGAGAATATTCCTTTTGGAATGATATGCAGGTGTCAGATGTAATCCAGCATTTTAATTAATTTTAATACACAAAGAAAGAGTTCAGCTATTTATGAAATAATACTACAATAATTTCAGAAAAATTTTATTCATATTTCTCAATAGTTACATCATCTTTGGAAGTCGAAAAATTGCAGGATTCACAAATATGAAGGATAGGTATTCATTAAAAAGGCAGGAAAGGTTGATTAAGATTGTAACCACATGGTCATCATCAGATGATGATACCAGAGACAGCGGATATTGGAGAATTGATGAGTACGTAATTTTTTAGTGAATAAAAATTACTATTTCATAAAGATTTCAGTAAAGATCGACAATCCTGTAAAACACACAACCATTTTCAAATACATATTCAGTATCAATTTGGAATTTATATATTGGAATGAGAAATTTATTGAAATGACTAAAAATTAAAATCTCGCAATTTCGTACCATGTTATGTTTAGTTACATTCATGGTAGGTAATAAAACATTTGAAAAATAATCTCAAGCTACAACATATTGTATACAAAACGAAAAAACAGTTAGACAAAGCATTACTATACATATAAAGGGTAAATTTTTAAAGTAACTCATACCATCCAGAAATTTATTCGAATAAAAAGAACAATGCAGCAGATTTTGCAATCACCGTCCTGAACTAGATTTCTCATATATGATTTTTTTCTGTGTGGTACGTAGTATATGCCATGAAGGCTTTCTTACTCGAGCATTTCTCAGTAATGTAGACAGGTTGTTATCTTTGTTGAAAAATAAGAAATAAAAGTTTTTTCATTTACGTTTTTTACTGTTCTCCGCATTCTTTACAATACGATTTGAAAATCCTGATGTACATTGTTCTACCTCTATACATCAGCAGCAGCAGTCTAACAACATGATGTGATACATTTAACATTAGTTATATAAGTCTGTTCAATATAGAGATTGAAAGTTATTTGGACACGTTATATTCACATCATTTTTCTACACAAAATACCTTTTGCAATTATGAATAACATTTATATATTGGGATTGTTACCCTTTTCCCATCATCCTCCTATATTCCATACTCACAAATCTATGCATAATGATGTAGCAGGTGATGGTGATATCTGTTGATAAATGAAACACTACATTACCATCAGATGGTCATTAGCACCACGAGATATCAAATTCTTTGATTTCAAGTGTCCCAGAAGTTTCTTCAAACTCTCAGTTTTTTTAACATATCATATCGTCTGTTTTTTGTTGCAGTTGGCGTATTTTCCTTCTTTGTCTGGTATCACAACTGAAAACAAAAATAACATTGAAATTTTGTGCTTGGAGACTAACAGACAACTGGAGGTCTATTATTTTTGTCGTTCACAACTGAAGCATTCGCAAATATGGTCAAATTCTAAGATCAAGTTGCTATATATATATATAACAGTATTGTTTTAAAAAATAACAATGTGACATTATTTTTGTGAGGTCACTGCGATGTATACATTGGGAATTCAAGAATTTGAACATTTATTCAGAAAACAGAATTAGGACAGATTTTACCAACATTGCCAGCAAACTGACTGGACATTTTTTTACATTACCCTCTTCCTTTCAAGTCATTTCATAATCAATTAGTAGGAAACTTCAACAAAGCATTTTTCACTCAAAAATTGAAATTAAGAAAGAAAAATCCTTGGTTCATATGGAATAGAAAATCTGACAAGAAACGGAAACTTCTCACATTACATTAGAAAATATGTACATCCGAATCAAAAATTCTTATTTGAATATAAAAGAAATATAAGAGAATTTACAGAAAACTGCTTATAAGTAACAAAACAGATTTACTATAAAAAGAGGATGGATTGGGCGGACAACAAATCTAAAGGTCTGTTAAAGAGCTACTACTACTACTGCTCTATAGCTGACAAACTCACTCTGAACTTATTTTGAAACAAAAATTCTTGTCTTGCCTCGAAAAAATTGACATTGTTGAAAGCTTCCAATTCAATGAAACCAACCCGAAAGAACTGGAAGCCTTTATTGAAAATATGAAAAACAAAATTGGTTCTGGTGTCAATGACATGTCGATCAAAATATTCAATTCAAAGTTCAACCGTATTCCTTTTTACTTGTGCTATCACAACTCATCAATCATTCTTTCATGTATGGCAAAGGTCACTTCTCAGTTTTCATATCTTTCAAGGAGAGCAAAAGAAGCTAAGTTCATTTATTAAGCTCTGAGCGCTCACTTAGCTCGAAGCCTTTCGTTTATTACAATTCGAGCTCTCCAAGCTTGTACATAGGTGTCCATTTCACCTTCAGATCCTGTAAACTTGTTCTAAAGTGAGGATATGTGCAATCCCTGTTGACTTCCATTCTAAACACTAAAATGGTGATACATTAGTGTTGATAATTTTCAGTTCGTTTTCCCTTATCAAAACAACATATCTCATTCTCTCGTTTTACCTTTAACACAGGCATTCATAATACATTGTTAAATACCCCAAGGATATGATGTAGAGCGTGTTCAATCTTTTCTGTGTAGCATTGGGAAACTTGGACTCCTTTCAAACACTTCCACAGTTTTTCTTCTCGTACTGCAGGAATCATGTTCATTATATAACATGAAATTTTTCCTAACTGGTTATAACATGAATAGCAACTATTTCAATTTCTCTAGCCTCTGCCCAAGTGAGTACAACGGACTAGCAACAATGCAGCGTATCAATGTTGATATGTTCATCATTGGAGAATGGAATGCCAGGCCAAGTCTGAATGTGAAATCAACCTCATCTACCTATAAACACATCATCGTAAAGAAAACATAAAAATTCAACCTACCTACATTTTCATTCAACATGACCTTCATATGAACAATCTGCATGGCGAATGTCAAAGGAAAAATTCGTAAATATTCAAGCAAAAATTGCTCGAAAAAGATAATTAAATAGAACGCGAGATTAATCTGACGTCTGATGAAAACAAACACGACCTACCTCAATGTTTACTTGATTTGAGGTTATGGTTGTTCGTTAGTTGATTTAATTCCTGTGATTTGCCTTGTTTTTCGGAATTTTCCTGTTGTTTTTCCCAATTATAACATAAGTAACAATGGTTGTTAAGTGTTTAGTGAAAGGATGAAAAAACAATAATGTGAAATCATGGAATAAAAGTTTTTTAGTCAACAAATGTTCCAATTGAGACAACGGTTTTGACTGATGGATTCTAATGGTTTATTTATTTTTTATTTAATTTATTGTTTCCAAAAACATCACAGTTTCCATAACAAGTAGTTTGAGTTTGCTACATTGAAAAAAATATTTCAACTCTGAAGTAGTGCTTTGTTTTCCTTCATTTTCTTCGGTCTAGAAAAGTCAAGATCTTTCACTCATCCTGGTTCTCCAGGAACATCTTTAGGTGGCATAGCTTTCACCCCTGTTCTAGTAACATCTTGCTTTCGCATTGCATTGTCAATCGAAAACAAAACAGCTGCAACATGTGTACATACTTCACCAAAGCCTGCAATGCAATTACAAAGAGCACTTTCGACTGTGCCATCCTTATCAGTTATGATCCATGGGGTAAGTAATTTTGCATTCAGTCTTTGAGAATGCATAACCTGAAAAACATTGAAGTGTTATATATCAACTAGAATATTTGTGTAACTTGTTGATAATTGATCTGGTGAATTTCAAAATGTTGATGATTATTTTTTTCGAGGAAAATGAGATTACAAAGTTCTTGAATATTTATGAATGTAGATAGGGCATTTTCAAGTTATTTTCACTTTTCTTACAAATATTCATTCAAATATAGATAAAATAGAGTAACTGACTTACTTGTCCTAAAACCAAGATGGGTTTTTCAAAATGCTTGACAAATATTTTCCGAACCCATCCACAAGCTGCCTGATTGTAAGCCTCCAAACCTTTGTAAGCTTTCATTTCACTGAGTGTATATGCACTTTTAGTGTGAATTAGCTAATTGACAATATCTGGATACATGATATGTGGAACCATTGAGAGCTCGGTAGAAAACTCTTCGAAATCATCATGAGGATCAATACCCAAAACTGATATTTTAGATGAATATCTTCTACGATGAGTTTCGTCGAGAGTCGAATGATATTCAGATAGATCACTCGTCTTAAGGATCTGAATACAGGAAGCACAGAAAAGTAATGAGCTTGGAAGGGTATGGTCACCTCATTTTATAGCAGATTCCATAATTACTGAAACAAATCAATTAAGAATCCAGGTAGAGATCAAGATGTTATCATGTATCATTTCAGTGAATTGAATAAAAAATGATAATTACTATGGTCTTCATAACTACTTCATTTACCTGGGTAAAATGCAGATTTTATTCCATGATTTTAAATTGTAGTTTTTTCATCCTTTCACTCGGCACTTAACAACCATTATCCTTTATGCTGGAACATGGAAAAACATTTTTTAACAGAGAAATTCTGAAAAACAATCAGCAAATCACAAAAATCATAACCTCAAACCAAGTAAACATTGAGGTAGGTCGTGTTTGTTTTCATCAGACGTCAGATTAATCTCGCGTTCTATACAAAAATATGAGGTTATGTTACATACACGACCCTTAAAGCTCCATGCGCAGTGATCAGCTGATCTCGGCTCAGTCTCTACCCGCTCTACTCGATGCATGAATAATTAACGAACTTGGCTAGAATTGTCCAAGAGTGTATGCTAATGCTAGAGAATGCGCTGAACAATGTTGCAGTATGAGGCTGAGGCTGCAGTGCAGTATGCCTGTTTGAAAATCTCATAAATAATCAGATGTGTTGATAGTAGATATGAGGTGCCGAATAATAAACGAAACTTTACCCTCCATTAGTCAGAAATAGCTTGTTTCAAAATAGACTAGTTTTTAAAAGATTCATTATGTCACCAACTGCAGCAGGGGCATATGTTGGATAACGTGAAAGCAGAAGGCAAGTTATATTTTTCAAAAATGTTTCAACTGTGTTCTCAAACCCATTTCTGTAGGCTTAGTAAAAAAATCGTCCTCGGAGAAATTATTTGCACATATTCTTATGCTGGAAACGTCATCGGTACTTTCCAAATTGCAAATATTCATCAACAATAATTTCAGGACGGGGTCTTTTGGAAACCTGAAATATTAGTCGTGTGATATGAAGACAATAATTAATCTAAATTCCATATTTACCGATGGCAGGAGCTCGAATTCTTGCTATTGCACAGGAAGCGGGGTGTCGGGGACATAGTTGAAAAAATATATACGAACACTAACAAAACTCTCAACTACTAAAAAACCCAACTTTGAAAAGAATGGGTAAAGTATAAGAACTCAAACACATTAATCGCATAAAACACTAATAATTGAGAAGACGATGAAGATACTTCAATAAAAAAGAATTGGCTCGATGAATATTTTCAACAACTGTCAGACGCAGACGCTAAAATCTTTGGTTATGTTTCGGTTTCAATCATATGAAATAAGGAATTCATTCCCACTATCGGTCTTGGTCGAAGCTCACGCATGTTAGAAAGAAACAGGTAATTAGAAGTATGTGTATCATTGAAGAAATGTATTTTTCTCGCGCATGCGCGTAGGTATAAAGAAACCGGCGATCGTCTTTTTTTTCGGATTCACGGCAGTTGTCCTTATTATCCATATTGGTATTAATATATATATGGTATTTTACTGTGGTGAGGTTATGAACGTAGGGTGAGGCCAACGTTGGTATATATGAACGTTGGGGTGAGGTGTGTTTTTTTTATACTCGAGCATTCTAGCTTTTGGTGATTCCTAGAGTATCCAAAGGAGAGACATTTCCCAAATGAAAAATCCTATCGAAGTTTTGAAAATAACAGTGGAATTTGACGTAGGTCGTTTTCCGTTTACAAACGTTAGGGGTTATGAGCCAAGGCACGTGTAAATGCGACGCATGTCACGCAGAGGGCATTCTAGACTGCGACGTGGAGCCAAAGAGAGGCGCAAAGCAAACGTTTTTGCGTATTTTGTAAGTTGGTCGAGGAGAGAGCGCTCTTTGATTCGTTTTGTTTTCATTAGAAAACTTTAAATTGTCTCGAGCTCCTTAATTGTTTTATCAATGAATATTGCAAAACGAATGGTAGACATTCTTACAGCCTTTGCACCAACAAGCTAATGGGCCATTAAAGGTCATTCAACACATTGTAGCGATTGCACCATAGTTCAAGAGATTATTAAACACCGATTTACGAACCCCCCTTTCTTAATTGTTCCATAATCAAATGTCGATGCAATCGGCTGTTAATGTGTTAGGTAACTATTTTTTGCATACCTACTTTGTACGATACACCACTCGTAAAACGTATCGTACGTTTGGGATTTATTGCACATGCGTACTTCGTCAAAACTTACGATATGTCGTGGCTTATAACTCCTATTCCGTTCCGGTGTACTGGTTATTACGTTATTCAGGGCTATTCACTAAGTAAAGTGGTTATCGCAGTTGTTAACCGTCGTAGCAACTCTGATAATAACTTGCCATAATGACGGTGGTAAGCTGTTTTTCTTTAACAAGATATCTGAAGCAGTTGCCTGTGAACCACTACTCACAGCAACTGGTCATTATAGTAGCAACTTAACTTGGAAAGTGTACCAATTTCGCGCTTAGCAACTGACCTTGAACATAACGACAGTTTTCAGTCGCTATCGATAACAACTCTGCTTAAGTGAATAGCCCTGATTACCACAGTGATCGCCTGAAATGTGCTTGTTAACGGAACATGATTCCTGATAAGCGGATTTCGGCAAAACAAAGTTTGTTTTCCGTCAGCGACATTAGACAGTTCTGTTCTCGGTTATGTCCAACACACAAATTGCTTTCTCAGAGCTTTGTACTGTCGCCAGCAACAGTTATGGAGCCAATCAGAAACGACCTATGGTATTTTTTCTGACTGTGGCAACACTGAGCAAGAGTATGATTTGACATATGTCAATCAAATGTTAATTGTCATTTTTGTTTTCTCCCGCCATGATAAAGAAAAATTTAACCAAAATAACTTCAGAATCAGAATTGTATTTTTTAAATTTGTTGTTTTATTTACTAACGTCCTCAATGTTGGCGGTATATGTGTGAATAGGAGTCGTAATGGAAACCGAAAATGAATCGTCAAAAAAATGTCCAGAAACAGAAAATATCTATACTGATATAATTGAATTCGATCTAGGAACAGAAGTAGAAAAGGTAAAAGGCACAACTTTCTTTACCACCTTTGTATGAAGTCATTTTCAGCTCAGAGAGGAAAATAGACAACTAGAAGATCATATAGACTCCTTGGAAGTGGACATTGAAAAGCTTGCAGATGCCCTCAGACAGTTGAAAGCCATACAAGAGAATCTAGCCCAGAATATATCTTCTCTTTATCTCACAGCTAAAGCTGAGCTATCACGAAAAGATCGTATAATTGAAGATTTAAGGAGAAAACTAGATGATGTTGTTTTCCGACGAGGAAAACGAAAACCTTTGAGTAGGTCACCTGATACTTCATCAAAAAAAGGAAGATATGAGCAACCTGGTGAATCAGTAGATAACTTTCACTATGATTATGAAAGCAATCCACCATATAGAACTGGCCATCTAGAGAGGAGATATGATAATGATGATAGGGGTAATGAACCTAATAATTACTATAAGGAAGAAAGGAGTTCTGATTCAGCCTTCCAGACATATGAAAGGTATAATAATTATGTATTAAGATTAAAAGAATTTGAAAATAGTTCATTAGTTCAGAGAATGACTCATTCAATCAACCTTCAGATGAAATTAGAGTACAAGAATGGCTATTTTGCACTGAAATGGTTTTGGTTATGGAAGAATCTTTTGCGAAGGTGACAATTAATTAAAAACTCTTTCTCACCTCTATTTCTTTCTTGAAATATACTCAACAATAAATAATTGATTTATTCAATTGCATTTACTTATAGGAGGAACATGATGGAAAATAATGAATATCAGCATAGAAAAAGATATTCGAATCATGATAGGAATAGCAATTATGATAGGACTGAATTTACCAGTAGGAGCTGGCGGAATTTATCAAATACTTCAAAGTCCAATTACCGTTATGATCCTAGGATTGAAAAGTTAAGAAGGTAAAGTATACTTACTTTTTTATCCTTTATGAAATCTATTTTATTTCGTAGGCACACTCAATTCTATTCGATTAGGCTAAAAATATTAACCTTTCCCACTCAAAAATTAAATGGTGGTTCATCCTCAATGTTGAATAATTTGTGAGATGATTTGGATGTTCCATAGACTTTGACCAGGCTATTCTTATTACTCCTTATGAGTATTATTTATTTTACTTTTTGTCTCCTCATATCCACTTCGGCCACAAAATCTTTCATGGAAGGATTCTCTAGGCTGAAGTTATTTAGTCGAGATGTATGGTAAGCAGTGATTTTTATAGATTTAGTTGATCACTTCAAGTTCTCAAATTTGTTTGTTGAATAGTTTTGAGTCTGAATTGGCCCTGCCCCTGGATTCATAGTGAAATCGGTTGGAGATCCGGACCGCGATGAAAGCAGGCATAAAATTTGGTAATGATTTTGCACTAAATGGCTCTTCCATCTCATATTAGATTTGAAAATACCTATACAGTATGTTCGTGAAATAACCTTCAACTTTTGAATGATACAAGACATCAAGGTTTACTTATTTTTGATAAAAAAACTTTTTTGTGGCATCATTTTTTTTTTCGAATAGAAGTTCTGGTAACACCTTTGTGAGAAAAATGATTGATTTCAGTCTCGAAAATAAAACATTCAATGCATCTCAAGTCTCCCTTTCTATTAGAACAAAAATAAAAACAGCCCACTTGGGACGAGTGACGTCACAATGATATATTTTCTTCACAATGTACCTGAAAAAAAATATACCTTTTCATGTAAACTTTTCATGTAAATCTTGTCCTGTTCAAAAAAAAGGAGGGAAGGAATTTTTTGAGGCATTACAAAACAGGAGTGGTTTAACTTAAACTTATTTGAGTGAAATTATTACAGAAAACTGGAAGGGTACATTGTTAATGCTATATGAAATGAATTGAAGTGTATTTCGAATCAAATTACCAATGGAATCATGATATTTATTCTTCCAGGGGCTGACTAGGGGGGCCTAATTCTTGATCATGCGGTTTGATTTTCATTTGAATAAAATGATGTAGAACAATATGACCTAGATGAACTGTGACACAAAACAATGTCGTATACAGATTTTTTTCACGATCGCATAGCTGGCGATCAAGAAGAAGAATTTGACAGAATTTTTATGCATATTCTGATAAATCTGCAGTTTCTGTTGAAGATGTAATTCTCTGTTCCCTAACTACGACTAGTTTGAACCAACTTTCTGGAAACGAAAAAGTCAGATAATTTTATGAACCTTCATTAAGAATGGATACATACAACTTTGTTAAGAACAACTGTAAAATTCGCAGTATTATCTGTTAGTTTATCTACTAAATAACATTTTTGAAGAATGAAAAATAAATATTTTTCATTTCAGTTATATCGAAGCAGGATCCATAATGATGTGTGAAATGATTGTTCTAAATGGTATTTTGTGTTTTGAACTCATAAATTAGTACTTTATATTCGAGATGTTTACATATTCCTTGATTTCAAGAACATATGGTATATGGAACTGGTGAATTGATATTTGTTATCAACTTTCTTCCCAAAATAAGCAAAAACTCATTATGGGTTCCTTCTGAACCTCAGTCTCATTGGGATGACACTTGTCCTAGTTGTAAGTCGAGAGTTATTGTGACGGGGATACCAATATGTGAAAGTACTTAACATTTTTATATAAACTTTTCCTTGTGATAGTAATTATTGTGGTAAAAGTAATCCAAATGGGACATCATATTTTTTTATATTTCATCTCATTCAATACTCTTTTCAAGTACTCTCAGAAGGCAAAGCCTTGTGCAGATAAGGAACAGCTAACGTTCCTGATGAAAGCCATAGCGCTCTTTATTTCAACTAAGGAAATCCAAAAAACCAGCTTTACTACAGAGTCGGTTGGTGTATCTTATACACAGTCCTCGAGTGGTTATACAATATTTTACAGGTATCTAGGAACCCAACATCATCAGACTCTTTATTAGATTATCATTTCACAGAATCATCAAGATGTAAAATGTTTTTAGAATGATTTTCCAGTGTCAACGATACGAATTGAAACGAACCATTTTGAAAGAGAATTCAAAAACTCATTACTATCATTTGCTTTGTTATTGAAGTTTTATAACGAAATATCTCTGAAATCAATTGATCTCAATGAAAGATTCATAAACCAAGCTGTAGTATATATTTTTTTGAGACACAATGTTCAAAATCAAATTTTTCTTTTGTTTGCTCACTGTTTAATATGGCCACATCTAGGACAAAAAAGCGAGAAGCGCTGTCTGCCATGTCGAATAGTAAAATACATTATAACACACTTTAGAAGCAGTATTATGTTGTTATCTCATTATATTCGTTCCTCACAAATTGCCTGTTTTCAAATTCTTTTGCTAACGAATATATAGGCCAGTTTTACCACCTCTATCTAGTCAAGTGGTAGTTGGCACATAAAAATCAGAGAACAACTGGTTTGACGTTTACGTTTTTTTTTTGTTCTTAACCAGTAGTCTACTAATATCTTACTAGGTAATCACTTATTAAGGAGACTCAGAATTTCAAAATACGAAACTAAATTCACAAATCCCATGTCAAACATCCTTTTCGACTCGCCAAAGGTCTCCTCCGTGACACTTGGCAGATAGTATCACCAGTACCTAGAACAACAAGTATATTATATACGAAATGACTGCTTTCACAAATACACTGCTAGACAGACGTTCCGACCCAGTTTTAAATGTAATGTAGTCGCAAGTCCTACCGAGTGCTACTCAGGGGAGCTATGGCGGGTAAAAACAGTTTCCTGATATTGCATTTCTGATTGCTATCGTTTTGTATATTGTAATATCGACCAAAGACGATTATTGTTCGCAAGGGAGTATCATGTCAGAATGTCACAGATTTTTATATATCTCCAGCACTTGGTTTGCTTAGAGTTTGCGCCTTTTTCATTCAGTAGATTGCATTTTGCATCTACGCTTAACACCATCTCTACCCGAGTGATTAAAGATTACCCAATTCCACTCATCCCACACATGTGCAGTCATCATCAACTCCTGATGGTAGATAAATAACATTTATGCATTCTAGTAACAATATTGAAAAGCGAATCGAATGTTTTTTTTTCTATTTTACCTCTAATCCTAGAATTGGTTCCTGACTCGCGCAGTGAAGTCAAAATGGTGTGAGGGAAATTGATAAAAAAGTTTTCATTATTCTTCTTTTATATTTTTGATACGTTGCAAATTTTTTATCAGAACTAGTACGAGTATACTAATTCTGAGACGTATTACTTTAGGTAATGAATGTGTACATACATACATAAAAGGGCCTAGTGTCTGCTCTAACTTTATGTGATCTAAGTAAGGCTTTTGACAATGTAAACCACAAGCTTCTACTAGGTAAATTGGAATATTATGGTATACGCGGCACAGCTTTACAGCTAATGAAAACCTACTTAAGTGGCAGAAAGCAGGTTGTTTATACAGCTGGAAATTCTAGCACATGCAGATCCATTTCACACGGTGTACGTCAAGTGTCTATTCTGGGACCAACTCTTCTCGTGGTATATATTAATGATTTTTTCAATTCTCTACTTCCAAGCTTATCATTCTGCTATGCAGATGATACATAGATGGTAGAAGCAGATTCATATGTGAACGACTTGATGGGCCTATGTTCTAGAACAGATAAAAACACTGAAACTTGGTTTACTTCAAATTATCCCAAACTAAACAGGGACAAGACACAGAAAATTATAATATCGTCAAATCGTCAAGTAACAACAAAGCAACATGTAGAATTACTAGGGTTTGAAATTGATGACATGTTAAATTGGGAAGCACATATTGCTAGTTTGTGCAAAAAACTTTCCACGCAACTGTTCTTACTAAGACAACTAAAAAGGTGTCTTAGTCAAAGTATGATATTACAGACATACTTTTTTCTGTTTAACAGCCACCTAACTTATGGCATACTTTTATGGGGTCAATCCATACATGCAATTAAAGCCTTTCATATGCAAAAAAGCGATCAGGATCATAGCCAATGTTTCTTACAGAGAACACCGTCGTCCTTTATTTCAAGAACTGAAAATACTACCATTGCCATGTATTTTCATATTCTACAACGTTTTAGAAATATATAAAAATAGCACTAAGTACCTCACAAATGCTGACTTTCATAATTATCCAACTCGAAGAGGTGCACAACTGAGGCCTCAATTTTATAGACTGAATCTATCAGCTCGAAATTTCCTCAACTTACACCTATACAATAGAATACCAGCAGATATTACTTCTTTGAGGTATAATCTTTTCAAGGATAGAGTAAAGCGCTCACTATTGAGGCACTGTTGCTACTCCATCGAAGAGTATTTAAACTGTGAGACAATCATTTAACATGTTAGTTTCTGTCTTTTTATTTTGTTTTAAAATTTTAACTATCTAAAATGATATGATTGTGCATCAGCTGCAACTTCTTTCTTTTTTAATTTCTCTGTTTGGACTTATCACTATTGTACTTATTGTATTTAATGTGATGAAAATAAATCTATCTATCTATATATATTGTAGGAGTAATATAAGATCTAACTCTGTTCCGTTTTTTCAGGGAATCAAATTCAAAAATCGAAGAATACAGGTTTTCATCCGAAGAAGAAGACGTTCGAAACAAGCGTCTCAGAACTCCAAAAGTAGAAAAAAGAATGACAGAGAAAGAATCAAGAGGGGAGCAGACAAGAGAATTGAAATCTGACAAAAAAAAACACGGAACCGCCATAATGATGAAAGTTGTGCAGAAATTAGAACAGGAAATGATGGAGAAAAAAGCTTCGTCTCATAGTTCATTAGAAGATTTGTCTCAAATTACTGAACCAAATATCAGACGTGCAAACTATTTCGTGGACCATATGGAACATATCATGAATAATGTCTTGCTTGATATTAGAGATACAAAATTGATTACTGTTAGCAAGAAGGAAGAAAATTCCGCCGATGCACGTTCCGCTAGTTCAGGAGTATTATCAGGAGATGAATCAGCTTCACGAGAATCTTTTGACGATCCATATACTTCACATAATAACTTTCCCTCCAAGTCATCTGCTGTAGATGACCACAATCCACCTTTGGGCCAAAGACAATCAAAAATAGCTAATGAACAACTGAAACAATACTCCAATGAGAAACGAATGAAAGAAAGTGAAGCGGAAATAAGTAACGTTGTTGGTGGCCCTCTTGAACCCGTAAGTGATACTAAAATATCAATAACGGCAAAAAATACCAAAATTTACCAAAATATCGAGAATAAATTAAAATCAGAATCAGCTCGTCTTGAGAAGGATTGTTCGAATAAGGTACAAAATCAACTGGAAAGACTCCCAGAAACAAGCACAAAGGATGAGGAAATGATGGAAAGAAATGGAGATATTTCAAAAACTGATGATGAAATGGTTAGTGAAAAGAAAGAGGAAGATGATTCAAGTAAAATAATTGAGGCTGTGAAAAAAAATGAGAATATTCATGTCAAACCAGGAAAATTGACAAGCAATGAAATTATAAATGATATAACAGTTAATGAAAAAATTAGGGTGTCAGTTGTAGGGAAAGAAATGGAGCTTTCTACTGATAAACAATATTCCCATAATATTGAAGAGAAAGCAATTGTCTCTCCGGATAATGATGAAGAGAATAAGCAGTTAAGCTCTATTGGCAAAATTAAAATAAAGTCTCCACCTAAGACACCCAAGTTGAATCCTCGGTATAAAATACCGAAGAAGGATAAAGAACTTACCGAAAATAATCCACTGAGAGAAAATTTTGACAGTGCAGAAGTGCAGAGAAATATTGTTTTGGTATCACTCGACGAGCACAAGACTCCATATGAAGGAAGATTTAAAAGTGTTGATGAAGAAAATGTCAATTGTAGAAAAAGTAGAACAAAATCTGTTCCAAGGAGTTTTCCCAGAGAAAAACCTAAAGAGAAAAGTCGTTCCAAATCGAGGGATTGCAGATCTAGATTGGGAGATCAAATAAATAAATACCCGAGAAGAAAAAGTTTCAGTGGGGAGAATGAGTACAGAAAGTGTTACGAGGAACGTAAAAGTCGAGATCATACAGAGTATGAAAGTCAAAATTATAATGAACATAAAAGTCGAAATTATAAAGAGCATGAAAATCGAAAGTATGAGGAACGTAAAAGTCGAAATTATGCAGAACATGAAAATCGAAATTATAATGAACATAAACGTCGAAATTATGAACAGCATGAAAGTCGAAATTATGAAGAACGTAAAAGTCGAAATTATGCAGAGCATGAAAGTCGAAATTATGAAGAACGTAAGAGTCGAAATTATGACGAACGTAAAAATAGAAATTATGAAGATGAAAATAAAACATCTCAGAAGGAAAATAAATCTGATATGAAACGTTCCAGAATTGAAAGAAGTAAGAGTACTAATTCGGAAGATATACAAATGAGTACCAGGTCACAGAGGGTAGGGGAGTCTTCTGATAAACATTCTAATACTTCAGTGACAAAAAAATCTTCAGGAAAACAAAATGATGATAGTTCTCACAAGAACCACCAAACAGTTAGAAAGGAATCGTTCAGACAAAGTTCAACTGCATATAAAAATAATGAAACAAAGAGAGAGAGTAAAGGTATCAAGAATATTCCAACTCCAAGTAAAAGCAAAACACCTGAGGATCTCGAAATATCTAGAATAACACCAGAAAATAAAGTCAGTGCGAGTAAAATGAAATGTCCAAAGGAAACAGAAGCCAACAAGAAAAAAATTATCAAAAGTACTCACAGAAAAATTTTCGAAGCTGAAGTCGACGAAAAAATTACTGATATTAGGATGAAAATGAAATCTTTACATGAAGGTGATGCATCTGAAAAAGAAAAAATTTCTGATATAAAAGAAGCTTCAGATAAAACAGGAAATCACGAAACAATTGGGTTAGAAATATTTAGGCAAAAAGACAGTGAATATAAAGAAGATGAAGGAAAAACTGCTTATCCCAACAATCGTAGATCTATGGAAATATTGAAAACTGATAAAGTACATGGCATTAGGTCTCCATTCTTGAATGATGATGAGGATGCTGAAGTTGAATGTGAGGAATTTCCTCAAAACAAATCGAAAACAGAGAGCAATGCCAATACAATCAAAATATCCAATGAGAAACCTGAAATAAGTAGGACAGAAGTTGACAAACAGAGTAACAATGGGAATATTGTTGAAGAAGAAAGTCTTGAAAACCTGAATCCTGGTGGTGGGGACAAGAGAAAAAGGATTTCTTTACTGGCGGATGTTAAGACAGAAACTAAAACAGTTGTGAATGATACTAAAAATCTGAAACAGAGGAACTTGAGTCTTCCTGAAGCTACTCCTCCAGAATCAAAAGAAGTAGAATGCTTTTCTGATAAAGAAGACAAATCAAGTATAGCAAATTCGCAGAGTGAGGAAGTTCCTCCACCAAAATCTACAGAAACAATGAAAAGTATAAAAGTACACTTGAAAAAAGATACATCAGATAGTATACAAGGAAAATCTACTGTACAGGGTACTCATAAAAGAAAACGAGATAATGAGATATTACTAGATAGTAATACTTCGAAACATTCCAAAAATATAAATACACAGGAGTCATCTCGAGGTAGAGCAGCAGAGCCTAGTACTGAAGACGAAGAAGTGAAGTACATTGAAGGCCTAGAGAAAAGGAACATGCCAAAAATAATTTCTCAAGGAATTAATGAACAGATGCCAAATCTAATACCATTGAAACAAACTTTGTTGCCAAAGAACAAACAGGATAAAAATGACAATAGTTCGAAGAGATCGAAGTTGCAAAAGGAAAAACAGCACACTTCTAAACCAAACCAGAAGGAAGAATTATTACAAAACAACGATTCAAACCGTAACACAAAACCTTCCAAGTTAAATACGGTGAATGTTCTATCTGCAGCTGATAGTAACAACACAGTAGGGACAAAGAAGGCACAAAAACATGATGCCAGCTGCCTACCTCATAGTGAACTCAGAATGAGTGGCACCAATGTTCCAGTTGTACTCGAAACAGGTCCACTTCAAACCACAAATGAGTGTAGTAGTTCTGTTGCTGCTCAGGCGTCAGCACGAAAACGGATAACACCAATAAGAATTGGTGACAGTCCAGTTTGTTCATTTGAGAACATTTTACAAAAAAATCGTATGCCATCATTTGCCAAAGAACTTTCTGCTCCGAATGTTTCTCCCCTTACGCTCACCCACGAAGGGGATATCCCTCTCTTGCATTTGGAAGAAAACCATTTCCAGAGCCTGAATGATGATGGAACCCAAAAATCATTCGACAAAAGTATCATGAATCTACTGGATAACTTGAATATGTCGAATTTGGATTGTGATATAACCAAATTAGGAATGTCTTCCGAGAAAAATGATAATTCTAAGAGAGCCGAAGAGAGTGATGCCAAGCCCGATACTGAAATTGCTGGAGCCGCGGCGCCAGTTTCTACTACCTGTGATATATTGAATGCACCAGCTGCAAAGCCCACGAATGTGGTAACTGCTTCAATTCCGCCTTCAATTACTTCAACTCCTAAACAAAGAAACATTAGTGAACGTGAAAGCTCTGATATCGTACAGAAAAGTGAAAATGTTAGTAACATTGACAAAAGTGGAGATAATTTGAAAACTCCTACTTTAAATAATAGTAGAAATTTGACAGGGCTAGGAAGACGACGAAGAGCTAGAATAGTTGTTATCGACAAAACTTGATTTGTTTTTAATGTATTTCTCGTTTATCAATTCTGAAATTTATATTAATTGATAAGATAATTTAAATTTTATTTATTTGTAAGTTTAATTGGAATAATTATACAGTATACT
This sequence comes from Zygogramma bicolorata, assembly GCA_032362365.1. Classification (NCBI taxonomy): domain Eukaryota; kingdom Metazoa; phylum Arthropoda; class Insecta; order Coleoptera; family Chrysomelidae; genus Zygogramma; species Zygogramma bicolorata. The sequence continues at coordinate 313,942 of JAVJAQ010003417.1, read as the reverse complement.
TTTTATTAAAAAATGTGAATATAATTTTCGAATCCTGCTCAGTCTCACTATTAAAATAAAACAAGTTCTTCTGTTATTTTATGCGATTCTACACCTTTTCCAATTGTAATTCAGAAAATATCAATTGTAATTCATATTAGTCAACTGTAATTCATATTAGTCAACTGTAATTCAGAAGATATCAGTTGTAATTCAGAATAGTCAACTGTAATTCAGAAGATATCAATTTTAATTCAGAATAGTCAATTGTAATTCAGAATTTGTTAAGTATAATTCAGAAAATATCAAATGTAATTCAGATTATATATTCAATGGAGACAATCAGACCGTTAGACAGCGACAGATTTTGGTGCCCCATTTTCGCATACAAGCCTCGAATAGGATTGAAAAAGACATCGATTCTAAGTATAATAAAGGGAAATTTACGCGTGGCTCCTGGGGAGAACATATGAAAAAATCGATTTTCCGAAACAGAAATGAAATGAGTTTGGCGCCCATTTTCCCACATGTTCACTGAAATACAATCACTGTGTTCTTGCTTGAGGCAGCCGCAGTGTATCAGTTATTTTCTCTACATATATGTCCATTATAATTGTGAATTTTCTATATATTCTTTGTGTTGTATGAATAAATAGCATTAATCTATATTATTAAATCGAATAGTAGCAAAGAATACCCAAATATTACATATTCAAACTTATTGAAGCTATAATATACCTAAGTAGGAATGATAACCGAATGAAGATATCATTTTTAACAAGTTCATGATAACACTGCATATAATATAAACATTTCTATAATATTTTGCAGCTTTTTCATGCATAAGTAATATGGTCATGTGTGACACTCAAACCATTCGTTATATAGTCTAAGAATGAACTTTTCTCTGAAATATGCAGAAAGACTGGTGTGGGAAAATAGTAAATATCAAGTTTTTCCCTATTGGTGTTTTCGCAGTGTTCTCAGAATTGTCGTGCCAGTACTGAATGCCTTTTGTGTTTTTGATCAAACGTATATGTCTGCATATCGTTCATTTTCGGAATTACAATTGATATCTCCTGAATTACATTTGACTAATCTGAATTACAATTGATATTTTCTGAATAACATCTTATATTATCTGAATTACAATTGGAAAAGGTTTAGTCGAGGGTATTCATCTACTGCTTTATAGTCTGATACAATATTGTGATAATAATATCAGTGAAAAAAAGAATATTATTTGTGTGGCAGGTCTGGTGGTTGATATGTGAGTCACTCAAAACACTTTCACATATACTGTTTTTTCCTTCAAAAGTGATGATTGAAAATACTTGGAATACCATTTCAAATTTGAAAATGAGCACTTCTACTGCTTCGACAAAAAAGTAAACATTAACATTATTTCCCCCGTTAATATTTTTTTACTACATTTGCAAATAATATAGCTGGTTATCGCATTTGACATTTCCTTCTCTATGAAGTCATTTTAGACTATTGTTTTTATATAGACCAATACTATAGCAAAGCCAAAGATTGGTAGAAAGGAAGTAGTTTTAGATTCTCTTCAACAAAGACATATCTTCAAATGAATATTTAGCCTTGGGATAGTCTCCAAATTGATGTGCAACTTATTGTTCGTTGAGGAGCACCAAATATAAATACAATTATATACTTACGCAGTCGCCTTTTCTCCGCCGAGTATCTTAAGCCAAGTCTCGTTTGCTCAGCTGACACAGTATTCCCAACTTGGTGATAATGTGGCTAAAGTTCAAGAGCTATATTGTTACTCATATACATAAACTCAATATCCAAACTAGATCCTTGTGGCCAAATTAAATTATTTCCAGATGATACGACGATTGTATATTTGTCTGAAAACATTAATGATCTTAAGTCAAAAATTGAAAGTGATCTTCAAATTATTGACCCTTGGTTGGCCAGTCATAAATTAACATTGAATATTCAGAAATCTTCCGTCATCTTTGTTTCAAAAAGATCGATAATAGATTATCAAGAATCAAGTTTAAAAAATATGAGATAAATTATACAAATTCTATTAAATTTTTAGGTTTACATTTAGATTCTACACTTATGCTCAACTCATATTGGTCATTTGAGAAAACAACTTTCACCACTTATTGGTGTATTGTATCGAATTAGAAACTATTTAGCACTGAAACATTTGAAACAGATTTATTTCGGATTGATACATTCAAAACTGCAATATTTAATTTCAGCTTGGGGAATCCCGACGAAATTGACGAATCTTATTTGTGCTTTCTAAATGAATGATGATTGTATACCTAAAAGATCAATAAACTATCCATCTATCTAACTATCTATCTATAACATTGAATTTTCTCTATCTCCTCGATTTCTTTGTCAAAAATTTTAATGAATGGCAAATTGTTCAGGATAATTCACGAGCAAATTCTTACGAATTCTTATAATTTATATATCTATTCAATTATTTTTTTCGGGTAAAATTCCCGATAGTAAATCTGAAAACTGTCAAAATATAATTACAGTTTCTGACTAAACTTACAACTACTTGTGACTGCCATTGAACATTTAAGTTGTCATTTCATGAAATTTAAATCACCTCACTTGATAGGATTGGTATGTATGGGCAATTTACAGTTTCTGTAATTACAAAGGCAGCCAGAATAATTGCTGCCAAGCACCGAGGATCGAACCCGCGACAATCAACCAGAAAGTGAAAACTTATTACTTATTACGTGTGTTAAATGCAATGATTTTGGTCTCGATTGTAAATAATATTTGCTTTACTTCCGTTTTGTTAGTAACAAAAGGAGTGGGGAGTGAAAGAAGAAAATATTTATTTGTACATCACATATAAATAATTCATTATTGCACATTGGAATATTTCAAACATTTTTTCTGTGTCTAAATATTTACAGTATATACATTTTTTTGTCATAATAAAATATACCTATAACAGTTATTGCGGAGAATTGACATTCTCTGAAGTAAGCGCTAACGAAGTTAGTGCGCTGCGTCTCCCAGGGGTTACTCCAAGATTTTCCCAATTAATCCAGGATAAACGGGCGGTTAAATCTGAAATAAAAAGGGGTAATTACTCAAAAATGTTGAAAGAATAAAGTGGAGCGAAATGATATAAGGTGTTCCTGATTTTGAGATCATCTCAAAAAATTATAGATACGATAAAATGTGTCTTCTGAGGTATGCACATCAAAATTAGAATATCATTCATTCACAATGAACGAACTCAACTATAGAGTCCGATTGCCTTACACACCACAAATAGACAACTTAATGAAAGACAAAATATATCACAAAAAAAATGAATGCTAGTGTTCATTTGTGATTTCCTTTTGATTGAAAAATTGATAGATATAGTTGTTCTATGATAGGACTTTTTTCATTAGTTTGCCTTGACTTCTTTGAAACAAGGTTTTGCGGCCCAGCTAGTATGTGGTCTTCCAGCTTTTGGCGCACCAGTGACTTTGAGCAAAGAATATTCACGTATAACGAACAAGAAGCGACATTTGCCGCTACACAGCCGCTATTCCTGTGGTCTCCACCACTACCATATTTCATGACCTCCAAACTATGTTTGTTGCGACTACGCATGACTACCGACATAAAACAGTAATCCAGTAAACTACTCGACAAGAAACACCAGTACTTGTTTGTTGATATGACTGACTGACTGCAGAATGCTGACACTGCGCTGGTAGACATGCGCATTCAGGGTGTATTCGTCGAATCGTCAGATTCCCTTCTTGTTTGTATATACGTAAATATTCTTTGCTTTGAGTTTGAAATGGATGTGCTAGAAGTATATAGATTGTTCGAGAGAGCTAATCGAAAACGTTAGAAGTGGGATCTGGAACTATTAGCTAGACAGGTGAGTAGTATTTCAATTAATATCGGATTGGAGATTATAGTGTTGAGTTATACATGATACAAGTCTACTCCCAAATTTCAAATACTTACCACTCGTATTCCAGTTGGCTCGGTCAGCCTTGATTTCACCTCTCAGGCATTTCTCCACATACGTCAGAGGGTCGCAGTCAGCGGTGAGAACTTCCCGAAGCAGAGCGATGTAAGCGATTGCCAATCGAAGAGTGTCGATTTTGCTAAGCCGCTTCTCGTAGGGGAAAGTGGGCACGTGCATTCGAAGTTCGTCGAATGCAGAGTTTATACTGCTGCAAACCAAAATTAATAAGGACATTTTGATATGTTTGTTCTGTTTAGAAACGTGCAGGTTTTCTATCATAAGTAAATACACAAAATCTTCAGCTGTTTCGAAAATAGGATTTCACATTCAAAAAGTTTAGATTTGCGTGACAGGCGTTCTGCCCTGCCTTTGAGGCAGCAAAGAAAATGCTGAATCACATGAAAATATATGTAAAATAAGTAAAATTACTATCAATTGTTGAAGGACTGATATATTCGACCTAAATGAGGACAAGTTGCCTACACGAACTAATTATTTAATGCCTGAAGCAGCAACACGTGTGTTATTTGTTAGTTAATTTGTCTGAAACGACAGTCATAACTGTCATGTGTTGGATAAAACATTTTATGCCACTCGTGTTTTATGTTTCCTAAGTCACCAAATCTTTCTCGCCTAACTTATTTTCAACATAACCTTGGTCATATATTGTTGTAATATTTCCATATTTACTCAACAAAATCAAATATATATTTTCAAACAATTCAGAACAATTTTTTTAAACGTCGTGCAAGGTGGGGTAATTTCCCAATATGACCATAATTCATAAAAAGCAGACAGATAAGGAATTCCTCAAAATCCATGGCAGTAATCATCATAATCAGTTGCTTTCAGAGTGCCACAGAAAATGTTCAATATGACTATGATCAGTATATCTCTGTTTTTCACTGGTATCATCGTTTAGTCATTTCTCGATCACCGAATACAAAGTTTTATTCAACTCCTATTTACTTACTTGAAAACCAAATGAATCAGGAAATTTTGTAAAATTTTCGATGGAAAAATATGTCAAGAGAAGTTACAAAATATTGGTTGGAATTAAAAGAAAATCTACTTTCAATAAGCTGGTAGGTTATTCTGTCGCCTTTCTCACACCACATAAGTATTTCCATTATCGACTCCATTTCCACTACCGACTGGCTATACTTAGAAATCAGTTTAAGGCATCCATGCGTTCTCAAACATCTATTAATTATCTACTCTCATCAAACTCGTAAAATGGTTCAATAATCCGAAATTAACGCATTTTTCTACACCTCGATCAAGTTAGTTCTCGGCCTGCTAGCTCCAAGAGGAGGCCTCGTCCGCTCAGTTCTACTTTCAAAAAGAAACTCATTCAAAATCTCATGATTTGATTTGATAAATTGATACAGGAGCCGAAAAGATGGTGGATATATTAGAATAGCTCATTTCGTTTACAAGAAGGTGAGATGGATCAATGGCTTATTATTTCCCTTGGATCTGGACGGCTGGCAGCTAACAATCCCTATTTACCAACATATAAATCCGGAGAGTTTGAATTCAGGATTCACTATTTTAAACGGCTCATTACGTATTTGACAGCTGTTAGCTTATAATGGCTCATTTAGAATATTCATGACTACATTCAAATGCCCAAAAACCATTTTCAGCGAATTCCTGCTCCGAGATCATCGTAAACTAACGCGAAGGCCAATTACGTGCATCGTCATTTGTGAGTAAAAATGTTTTGGAAATAATATGACTTTCCCAAAAAGCGACAGTAATTTCAATAATTTTTTACTTTGAAATGGTGATAATGATAATGGGTAAAATCGTTTTGTACCTTAACATACTTTAAAAGGATAGTCAATGAGCTGTGAAATTTATTGCTAGATTTTCCGTCGGGAAAGATTCTAAAACAGTACCAATAAATATTTTTCTTTAGTGATCCCCGCGATTTTTTCTGAACATCAGATAATTTTCCTTTTTGTATGACCATAGACATAAGAAATCAATAATTCACTCGATGAATACATCAATGACGATCTTTCGAATTCTATCAGAGGTTGAAAGACAGGGTCCGTTTTCTTACAAAACAAATATCTTCTACTAACGACCAAAATGAGAAAACAAATAAAAAATGGAAACAAAAAAACCTACATGATCTATCACAATCAAGTTTCTAGGCTGATTGTCGCCGTATACAAAAAACAAACGAGCAATCACAAATCAAGACAAGTGTACCCGGTGGGTCCAATAGCAGACCTCAGCATCCTTTTCCGTTCCCTGATGTTGGCAGCATGTCTCTGCACCCTATAGGGGGATGATCCATAGTAATCTGCCGAGCTAGAGAGACCTCCACCGCATTGGCTGTCTGCAACAAACGAAAATCAGTCAATCAATTTTGTTTGAAAGATATACCAAATTTTAAACGATGAGATTGGAACCTTGGTGTTAAAGTTGGAACTTTTCTTAGAGATCAATTACACCAAACTGATATTTTTGCACTCGACGCGCGTTTCGCTGACAGGGTTAGCATCTTAAGGAGAAGACTCAAGTATCAGTTTTCTTCTCCTGAAAATGCTAACCTTGTTAGCGAAACGCGCGTCGAGTGCATAAATATTAGTTTCATCAAATTCCTGGTAGATGAACAAAAAAGTTGCGTATTATCACACATATATCTCTGACAGATCTTTCCAGGCAAATAAGAAACCGAACATTGGATGACATATATACGGCCTATTTGAATTGGAAATACCTATGTGAAATCTATCCATCAACCGAAGTCAGTCAGCAATATATTTCTCAAGTAATGAATAATAATACGGAATGCAATTCAAAATGTTCATTTAAATTTTCAGGGCATATGTACTACGATATGAATTGTTAGGTGTTTCCGGGTTTCTAAGCCTACATCTGCTGCAGACATTTCAAAGCCGATGCGGCATTGGTAGAAGTGTTCTCTGCTGCGGGGCTCTGATTGAATGTGGTTCAACTGATAATTCTATATTATTTATTGAATGACTCGGTATCGGACCGTTAACTATTAGCCCTAATTGATTTTTCGGAACCCACTGTGTTTTTTGAATCGCTGGTATACATGTTCTATGGATGCTATTTTCTTTGCGATCGAAGTTGTAGTTTTTAGTAAAGAGCGTTGGATGTTTTGATCCTTTGAGAAGTCTAAGTGTTTTGTAAGCGATTTGTAAGCCAGTGAAGTAGTTGTATTGTTGTAAGGAGTTAATGAAAATAGTTCAATGTCGTTGACAGTATTATTTTAGTAAACGAACCCCAGATATATCGTAACAATACAAAAAATTGACACCAAACATATAGGGAAAATATTTTTCGATATTTGTTGACGTTCCGACAATATTTATTGAGTATCAGGAATTCAATGAACTTGATTAATTCGGCTCTCCAGTTTTTACGTTTTTTTTTTGTAGATGGTGAATTCGATTATTCAATCAAACAATACATTTTGAGGTAATTTCAAATAAAATTTTTTTTTGTCAGAAAATCCACTTGATATTTTTGCCATTGTTTGCATATAAAGAATATCGCAACGGGTAATATATCATAAAAGGTGATGACATTTTGTCCAAATCTATGGCACGATGATGTATGCAGTAACTAATATAACTGTGATTGAATGATTTTATATTGGAAAAAGATGTATACTTTATTCATCAGTATTGACATATCGTTGACAGTTGTTGTCCTCTCAATCTGATTATAGTATTCATATACTGAGGGTCACAACATTCTTCCCTACTTAATATTGAAACACATTAAGAAAATATTCATGAAGTTGAACAGAAAACTATGAATAATAATTTTCAAAACATTCTGTAGTCTCTCGACCAAACAGGTGGACGCCTTTTTCTTTGTGGTCGTGTTGTCATCCCATTCGGTGTTGGATCATGTATTTGATGATCATTCAATGGAGGTGGATCATTTTCTTGTTCGAGTGGAGCAGTCGGAAGTCTAAGAACATTAAATGATTGATTGGGTCCAAACGTAACAGTCTTTTTCGGAACAAGACTTGATCGCAACTGATTCACGTGTCTTTTCAATGTCCTCCCAGAGTCTAAAATAACCTGGTAATGAAGTCTACCTAGTTTCTTCTTGACTTCTCCAAATTGCCATACATGTCTGTTATTGATAAAAAGTCTGATCTGTATTCTCTCCCCCACTTGGAAAAATCGTACCGGTCTATAGGCGATCTGTGAGGCTTGAGGTCGATAGGGAAAAATCGCATCCAAGCGGATCCGCAGTTTTCTGTGGAGATACAGCTCTGCTGGTGATTGACCGCATGCAAGTGGTGTTGCACGATACCGAAACATAATGTTCTGGACTTTGTCTTCAATAGACATACTGTCATTAACAAGAGCCTTCAATCTATGTTTCAGGGTCTGCACGTTCCTTTCTGCGAGTCCATTTGTCGCCGGATGTCCTGGAGCAATGAATTTTTGGAACATTCCATTGGATTTACAATATGTATGGAATTCCTCGCTTTGAAAAATCGATGCATTGTCTGACACGATCACTGCGGGATATCCATGTACTGCAAAAATATTTTCTAAGAGTGATATTGTCGAAAAACTATTTGGTGCTTCTTTTATAATTCTTACTTCCGCCCATTTTGATTTTGCATCCACACATACCAAAAAGTACCGGTTGTCAAAAGGACCAGCATAGTCAATATGGATTCTTTCCCAATTATTTTCAGGAGAATCCCACGGATGAACTAGAACTTTAGGTGGGTTTGATTTTGTTAGCGCACAATTTTCACAACTCTTGACTAATCGTTCAATGTCCCTGTCGATACTTGGCCAGTATACATAACGGCGGCTAAGCTGCTTCATCTTAGTTATCCCCATATGTGTTTCATGGAGTTCTTCAAGTATCCTTGATCTTAAGAGTCCTGGAATAACGATCCTATCATTCCGAAAAAGTATTCCATCAACCAGGGTGAATTCGGAATCCTCTGATTTATGTTTTAAAGTTTGAATGATCTTTCTGAGCTCTGGATCATTTTCAGTTTCTTTTTCAATTGTCTCGTATGTGATTTTATCGCTGGAAATTTGAAAAATCGCTTGATCACATATTTGTTTTACCTCGTCACCAATGAGAGCATCAGAAGTAGTTCTTGAATCTTGAATTGGAGCTCGAGATAAACAATCAACATTTTGATTATCTGTGCCTTTCTTGAACTTAACAGAATAGTCGAATCCTGAGAGAAATGATGCGTAACGAAGAAGGCGGGAAGAAGTCATCTGTGGAAGTGCTTTATGATGATGGAAAATTCTCGATAATGGCTCATTGTCGGTAATAAGTAGGAAATGTTTTCCAAATAAGTAATTATAAAAATGAGTTACTCCGAAAATGATTGCAAGTGCCTCTCTGTCAAGTTGACTGTAATTTCTTTCAGAAACAGTAAGGGATCACGAGGCATAGGCGATCGGCTTCTCAACTCCGTCGATGGAATGGCTGAGTACACCAGCTATTCCGGTGGGACTTGCATCAGTGGTCAAAACTACAGGAAAATTAGGATCGTATGGTACAAGAACACGATCGCTACAACGTTCCATCTTCTGTTTCAAAAAAGCTGACTCGCATTCTGCTGTCCATGCCCATGGTTCATTTTTTCTCAACCAACATCGGAGAGGGTAAGATAGAGTAGAAAAATCAGGAACGAATCGGGAATAATACGTAACGAGTCCTAAAAACCTTTAACACCATCGGTATCGACTGGACGTGGTATGTCTTCAATAGCACGGACTTTCACTGGAGACTTTGAAATTTTGTTGAACTCCACAATGTGTCCCAAATATTCAATTTGTTCTTTGAAAAATGAACATTTATTTTTGTTAAGATGTAGATCGGAATCCATGAGTCTTTTCAAGCAGTATTTCAGATTTTCTGTGCACTCTTCAATTGTCAATCCATGAACTATTATGTCATCAAAATATGCTTCTGTCTTTGGAAGACCCCTGAGTATCTGAGCAAGAATTCTATTGAATTCGGATGGTGCAGTCTTTATTCCAAAACTGAGACGGTTCATTCGATAGATGCCACGGTGAGTTGAAATTGTTTGAATTATGCTGCTTTCAACATCAATTGGCAAATGGAGATAGGCCTTGAATAGATCTAGTTTACAGAAAAATCTGGAATTACGAAGGCTATTTAAAACATCTTCAATACGGCGAATTGGGTGATTTGCTTGGACCAATCTTTCATTCACACCGCATTTGTAATCAACACACAATCTAACTCCTCCATCTGCTTTCGGAATGACTACTAAGGGTGAACCCCAATCACTTGTAGGAACTGGTGATATTATGCCATCTGCTTCTAGAGAATCTAACTCCTTGTCTACAAGCTCTCGGAGCGCGTAAGGTACATTTCGTTCCCTCGTGAAAACAGGTTTCGCTCCATTTCTCAGTTGAAGTGAAACTTTTAATCCTGGAACACACCCAACTTTTGGTTGGAATATCGTATCAAATTGATTGAATATATCTTCAATTGAAAACATGGATTGTACTGGGTAAACTGGAGATGTATTTCTCATTTCAGTGTCATTTTGTTGAAGCTCAATACCTAATCCATTGTCGTCCAAGAAGAGCATCATGTCCGGTCGGTACAATATGTAGTTCACTTTCGATTTCTCTTCCTCGGTATGCAACATTAACAGAGATTTTTCCCTTGGGATGAATGAGATTGCCTGAATAGGACCTGAAGGCTATATTTGAATCTTTCACTGGTACATTCAAATTCAATTTATTGAAATCGTTTTCACTCAGTAGGGAAAATCTTGCATCGGAATCGACTTCGAAACGCTGTGATTTGCCATTCAGTAGAACAGAAATGAAATATTTGTCTCTACTTTGTTCACACCATATTCAAAATCAGAAACTGGTTTATCGTCAGATACAGCATGTAGTGATGAAGTAGAATTGGAGACACTTGATCTTCTGCGGGAAGCATTCATTAAGATCGTTATGCAAACCTTGGCAACATGGCCATTTTTTCTACAAGAAACACAGGAAACGTTGTTTCTATCGATACGACAATCGGTGATTTTATGATTGTCTCTACCACAGCGAATACAAAGATTTTCGATACCAAGTCCTTTATAAATCTGGTTGTCGTCGGTGTTTATGCGAATTTTGATAATTTGTGCTGTGTGATCGAGGTTTCGTACGAAAACTGGAATGATTTCTGGAATTACTTCGCGTAGAGTTTGAAATTCTATTAGTATCACATGTGTTGAAATTTTCATGACTGGTACCTGAGCGTTGAGTTAGTTCTTTACTTTCTATTTTCGAAGCTTTGAGAGCAGTTGCCTTTGTCAAAATATCGTCGAAAGATGTCATATTTGATTGTAAAACCTGTTCTCTTAACCAATCGTCTCGTAATCCACGAGTAAACTGTGCTCTGAGGAAAACGTCGGCAATAGTAACTGTCTTTTTACATTCACATTTGACTGAAAATTCACACTCTGCAAGATTGCGTTGAAGTGCTGCAACATATTCAGCAATGGTCTGACCTTCTTTTTGGAAAACATTCAGGAAATAATGTTGGGAAACAACTACGCTCTTCTTAGGAATAAGCATTTGTTTGAAAACTTTTATCAATTCATCATAAGACAGATTTTTGACAGGTTGTTCGGGTCCAAGAAATGCCGCCAAGCTGTTATAGTGTATTGACCCAATTGAAACACAAAGTAACTGAGCACTTTTTGATGTGTCAGTGATTCCTTTCATGTTTTAATAATTTTCGAAAAGTTCCAAATAACAAGAAAACTTTTCTCGGCGGGCATCAAAATTCTCGAATGGTGATATGCTTGAAAAATTCACAGGAAAATCTGCTGCAGGCTGTTGTTCGGGACGTAACTGGGCTACAAGCTGACTGATGAGAGTTTGTTGCTGCTCATGCATAACAGCAATGAGATGTTTGAATTGTTCGGCATCCATTTCGGTTTGAATTGAACTTTTTCTTCACCACAATTGTATTTTTTTCACTCGTTGCCAACTAATATAACTGTGATTGAATGATTTTATATTGGAAAAAGATGTATACCTTATTCATCAGTATTGACATATCGTTGACAGTTGTTGTCCTCTCAATCTGATTATAGTATTCATATACTGAGGGTCACAACAGTAACATTCATGGTTTCGTCATAACTTGATTCAAAATTTTGGGTCGGTTGGGACATACAAAGAATGCATACGGAAACTTTCGATTTTGATCGTCTCTCTCGGCGAAAATGAACATGTAAAATTCCTACCATGCTTCAATTCTAGTCAAGAAGTGCCAACGTGTTGCAAATCAGCTAATGTGTAGAAATTCAGATCATCGAATATGACAAAAACGGTTACTTCTTCAACGCACAACCAAGATTTTTGTTATTTCGGAACCTGAGCTATAGACGGATCTTCATGCATCCGAATTCAGATTTTCCAGCGCTGTAGCGCTATTTCAACTTTCCTATCCATCTGTCTCATAGAGTTTTTGAATTCTTTGATGAAGATCCGATTGAACCGATTTATTTTACTATTGGTCTATTTGGAAAGTTGTCAAATTTCCATGGGTTGAAGCAATTCATCAGAAAATTTTCTATGATTTCAAAAACTCATGCATGAATTTACACTGATTATTGGCATATGTCAATTTGCAATCCATTTCAACTACCTCTTCAAATTTTTCTACTGCGATTTCAAAAATTTTGTCAGAAATCCGCTATATGAATAGGTTTTCATGAAAATATTGATTACCTTCCATTTTCACCAATAATGGTCTGAATAATCAAATTCAAGGAAAGTCCGAAATATTCATAGTTAGGTAGGTATTCGTGCATAATGGTAACATAAGAAGTGTTTCGTTCTCAAATTCATGTGAATCTCAAGAACGAACTTCTGAAATAGTACTTTAACAACTATGCAAATTTCAGATAGGGATATTGATAATTTCTCAATATTGGAAAGATAATTGAATAAATAACCAACATTTCGAAGTACTCCTGAATAAGAATCCACCGTATTTATTGATAATTTTTCAATAAGTAACCAATACCAATGACTGAATAAGCCAAATGCGTTTTCTGTCTCTCTTATACTCAAAACGTATTCGTCTCTTCATCTGTCTCACTACTTGGCTTGCCGTGAATGGGAGAGAAGGAAACAAACGAATACGTTTTGAATACTTGAACGCCAGTAGCGGAACTCTGTGAGCTCAAAAACAGCGATTCGCTTAAAATGTGACTGTTTAAACTGTCATAAAGTAAGAGGGGGAAACAAAGTCGGTCTCTTTTGAATGTGGATATTTATGTTTTATGTTGTATCACAATTTTTTACATCTCGTCAGAGCTTCTCTAATACTATTGTATTTCTTGAAATTTGATACCAGCCAAGTTCCATAGGATTTTGATCGCAAAATTATTCTCATGTACACGTTTGGAACAATTACAATCGAACCGTCATCTGTGGGAATAAATAAGAAGTAGAATGAGGTAAACTGTAAATTTTGGTAAAAGTTCACATTTAATGTCGTTTTCATATGTTAGAAAGAGATTGCCACTATATCTTTTTGGAGACATCAAAATCAATGTCGCAATCATGGAGATTCCGAAGGTACTTTTGTTGTCAGACGATAACTTCCGATTGTGAAGAATTAGAACATTTTGGAGATATTTATCGCTATTAGTGATAAAAGTTGTTCACAATTCCTCTCTATGCGTATATTTCAATACAATCGGTCCGATTCTCTAAAAAGTGGTTAACACAGTGGATACTTTAGTAACGTTGTTAACAACTACTTTTCTAACCACCCTAGGTATTCCACTATTTATATTTGGTATTCTTCAAATACGAAACTTATCAAGGTGGTTAATTTTTCAGATTTCCACTCAGTGGTAAATAAATGTGGCAAAGTTAGTAACTCTTCTTCTTTTTAATTATACTTTGTTACTTCTCTGTCACTTCAATGTCAAATAACATCATATTTTTATTTGGATTGGAGTTGTAGATAAGAGTGTATCAGTATATTTTATCTTAGGTATTTTCTGAGTTGTGATCTATATCCGAGACTGAAGTTTTTTTTTAAATAATTACAAAAATATATATTTTTTGTTTGTGAACATTGAGGTAGGCATCCTGGACCTTTATTTATTATATTTATTGAACTATATGAAGACAAGTAAGACAAACTATTTCAACAATTTTCAACCTGGCAGTCACTTTTATGTTCATAAAATAAATTTATATTTTTAATATAGAGAATTTATTATATAAATCCAGTGTGATTTTACTACTACCTCGAAAATAATTCTACAGAATTTTTTTTTCAATAAAATGAAATAGATCAATCATATTATTTTTTTATGGTATAGAAATGAGTCAATGTGGTTTTCAGATTCAATTTAGCTATATGTGGTGATAGAATAAACGTGATAGAATAAACGTATTTGAGTAGCATAGCACCATAATACCAAATTAAAAATTTGTATCATGTACATACTCAGTATACTAAACTCTGATTTACCTTAAGATGTAGTGGTATAAAAGTAGCCCTTATTCTACCATGTTGAACAACGTGAGTTTGTATTAAAGCCATCAAAACCTCCAACATATTTTTGGCATGTGATAGATCTTTCTGAATTTCAGATCACTAATGCTGAATGGGTTTGTGGAGTCTCGCAAGGCTCTATTATTGGATGCTATCTGTCTCCTGAAAATATATTTTTTTCTGTAGGTTACAGGTACCTACCTATTACTTATTGTAAATGAATTATCTTACCGTTGAATCATTTCCTGAGCAACATCCAACATAAAAAAATGCAACAAATTTCCTGCAATCACTACTGCCATTTTGAATCATTGATGATGATTTATTTTTCCACCAGTAAAATCTGGTGGATAAAATAGTCACTTTATTAGTGGTAAACCTAAGACAAGTTGTTAATTTTTTCTCCATTTCGACCTTAGAGAATTGAAAAATCGGAAAGTGATTCAAATAACCACTGAGCTTCCTTTTTGCCACTCAAATGACAGTTGTTTAAATAACCACTTCCTTAGAGAATCAGACCGAATAGCGGGGTCACAGTCTAAGCGAATCTCTATCGCTTCGCTTTGATTTTGTGGTTACAGAGTTCCGCTCCAGAGGGTTTATTCTTGAACGACCCGTTCAATGAACGTATACGTTGTTGCTAGACAGAAAACAATCAGATTTGCGCGAAACTTATATCACGTTGTCACTTCTGAGTTCTGAGAGTTGTTAAAATGATTATAACATGACGATAAAATTACTTAAAGCCGGGTAATGCCATTGCCAACAAAAAGAGAAGAAGAGAAAGCTTTCAAGAAGAAGAAATTTTAGAACTGTCAAATTGAAATGTTGTTTATTGTTTACAATTAGTAAAAATTTACTACTTACTGTAAGGTTTAGTTATTTCTGCTTGAAGGAATAGTGGATAATGAATGGAGAAAAAAGAAAACGTGCCACAAATTTTTTCAGAGATGAATGTATTTTACTAATAGATCTGGTAAAACCTCATGAGGAAGTCATAGAATCTAAGAGAACTGATAATCAGGCGATTATCAGAAAGGATCAACTGTGGCAGAAAATCACACAATCTTTCAATGAAAAGACTACAATGAATTTCAGGAGTATAGGAGAACTCAGAAAGAAATATGATAATATGAAAAGGAACTTGCGAAAAAAGTTGTTGAATAAATCTGATGTTCATGGAAGTGATTTCGCCCCATGGGAACACATCCTTTTGACCATGTTGAATTCCGGTGCGGTTGTTAAGGAGGAATATGAACCTCATTGTGAAGGGGAAGATCATCAGCAGGACGAGGATGATGGATATACTTTAATTGTAAGTGACTTTTGACAAAACAGCAAAACCCTATGAAAAGAGTTTACCAATCACTTCCTGCTCAATGTTTCTAAGATGAAATGTTAAAGGTGTAAGACAATTGTCATCATTTTTTAAAATTTAATCTGATACGATATTATTCATTAGTGGAAGTTATGCTCATTTTTGGACCTGGACGCGACTTTATGGATAATGTATTCTTTAACGTCATTTTTGGTTAAGTATGTTCAATAAATTTCAGCTATATGATCGAAGTGAAATTTTCTTACTGGAAGATGTAATTTTTTATTATTCATATGATGCATTATGCATCAAATGATGCACTATTCTTTCAGACAATCCACCGTTGATGGGGCCCTCGCAAAGCTGAGCCGTGTTAGCGTGCGGATATTATTTTGGCGCTCTTTATTGATGTATGAAACCCAGTTATAAATAATACATTATTTATAACTGTTTTTTTTTCAATTTCATTCTAATTAGAAAGAATTATTAATTACTCAATAACAAAAAAAGCATCTTTAATCCGTCACTTAAAACTAGAACTTTCATTCAGTTAAATGGGTTTTTTCTTGATTCAACTACATCAAATTTCTTTTATGACTCCATCAAAATTGATTTTGTTAACCATCTCCAGCTTTATAGCTGATATTGGTATTGGTAATAGTTTCTCTTGATGTATAGTTGATCGAAGACATTTTTATATTATTTTTAGTTTTGAAAATGACCTCTCCCCAGAAGCCACAAATAACTGGTGAAGTTAAGATTATTCTTAAGGAAATTGTACTATTTGGCAGAGATGAGGTTGAATTGTGTTCAAATATACAGTGCTTTTCTTTAATGTCCCCCCTTTTATTTTTTGAACGGATCAACTCAAAAAACTGAATTTTGGGATAATGAAATTGATGCATAAATACTATATTTTGGAGTAAAATTGACACATGAAAATTTCAAGATGGCAACTGGGCGCAATCTAGAAAAAAAAACATTAAATGGAAATATTTATTATTCTCTGCTGTACACTCAATATTGAAACAGGTTCAGTTTCATACACCTTCTGCTTCGAATAGCCCTATGAAAAAAGTCTAAAGGTGTCAAATCTGGCAAGCGGGCTGGCCATTCCATAGTACCTCGATGGCGAATCCAACCAACGACTGTGGAAAGTATTATCCAAATATTTTCTTACTTGTCTGGAGTAATGTGGTGGAGCTCCATCTTGTTGGAATAATAATATCCATTTCGAATTCATTAGGATTCACTCCAACGATTTCGGTGATTAGAGGATCAATAGTAGTTGCCAGCATTTTCAAATACAAATTTCCTGTTGAATTTTGTTTAATTGGAGAGTTTACATGCTACGTATCTACCTGTAAAACCAAAAACTTTCCATTTAATTTTTTTTCCAGATATGCCACCCAGTCGCCATCTTGAAATTTTCATGTGTCAATTCTACTGCAAAATATAGTATTCATGCATTTATTTCATTATCCCAAGTTTCAATTTTTTCAGTTGACATATTCAAAAACTAAAAGGGGGAGGGTACATTAAAGAGATGCACTGAATATTGCAATAATTCCAGAGGATCTGCAGAATGAATGATTAAGAATGACTTCAAAGCTTTGATCTCATTGACCTAAACATCTGCCTAAATATCAGCCTTCATCTTCAACGCATCAGTGAGCTTCTGTTGTAGAGCTTGGCAGTTCTTTGGAAGATCATCATCACATAATGTAAAAATATTACTAAAAGTAACAAAAACATTGTCATAATTAGAAATCATATCAAATCTACTATTTAATGAACTACTACTACTGAACTACTTGATCAATTATTCTTAAAAAAAACAATCAAACGCTGTTTTGGGAACTGCCGCTACAGGTGAATAGAAAGAAGTGAACGCTTTTACCCGTCAATCCGAAAGTTAATGCTTGTTGATTCCTAACAGACTGAATGTGGACACTAAGTATTTGCTTGAAACTCAGCTCAAAGGCATTTACTTATTTTCTTCCACCCTTTCGTTATTATTTTCAATTTTTATCCTCTTGTTTTTTCTGTATTTTTAATTTATTTTTTCCTTTTGTTTAGCGCCCCTTTGGGGTGGCGACAGCTTGCGTTGCACGCCCAGTTGCGGGGCCCTGGATAATGACATACCTATGTGCGAAATAGTGATTCCATATTGATATGTTTGGTTGTTGTTTTTCCTATATGTTATATTATTTTCCTAGAATGCAGACGAAAACAATTCCAACATTGAAGAAGTTATAGACTACGAAGAATATGAATGGGAAGATGGTAGTGGAAAACTCCCCCAAAAACCTGAACCAATCACTGTCAGTCCTAATAAGCATCTAAATAATTCAAGAAGACAAAAGTTTCGAAGCATTCCTAAATCTTCCAATGGAGGAAAACGTCTAATGAATGCCAAAATTGAACAAATCAGAATGGAAAATCTTTATTACGAAGAACTCATAGGAGAAATTCAGCATAAACGAAAGAAAAGAGATATAAAAATGGAATTGTTGAGAGTGGAGCTGGAAAAAAGTAAAGTGGAATTGAAACTGATGCAGAGGAGGCTGGAAGCTGAAAGTGAGAAGGCAAATGGCATACAGTAATAACAGCTACCACAAAATATTTGGAACATGACTTGATCGGCACAAATCAGTTTTAGTGCCGACATACATTCAAACTGTGATGATAAAGATCTCATATCTGTCAAGCCCAAACACAAATCGACCTCTGAATATTATAGCATGACTGGTCACTATTGGATGTAAAATTACACATATCTTTGAATAACAACTGCAGGTTAAAACAAAAAAAAAATTGGCACATATCATTATCATTGGAAGAAATTTTTTTTTTTTGAGATTTCATCACTTATTCCAATGAAACTGTAATAAAATCTACTGTCTTATCATGATTCTGAAAAAATCAAGATTTTGATTATTTCTCAAAATTTCAATATGAACAGAACATGTGCCATTATTCTAATAATTACTAGTAGGCTTAGAGTGTCTGTCTCCAGTGTGATGAGAATAATAAAAGTAATTATGATGGATCACCCCATTAAACATTTTAAAGAACGTAATTAGTAATATTTTGGGTGAATTCACAAAAACAATGTGACTCAGGTTGCCCAATGATTTATGCTTGACATCTTGACAACTCACATCACCAACTTGACTGATAGGGTATTTGGGCTGCCCATTTCATCCAATGGTAATTTGAAGAGGAAATAAAATAGGTTTTGGTCATGAATTCAAAAATAAGTTTGAATTTATATGTGGAAACAGTCATCAACACACCTGACTGGAGTGAACCTTACCTTTTTACAATATTATTATCAAATGTTATTATTTGACTCAATAGACGAATTAGACAAATACAATAAGTCAGTTCAGTTTCATCCTCTCTGTAAGTTAGTAGTCCACAGTATGTGACCTGAAGCAAAAAAGTATTACCACAATTTTGAAACTCCATGATGGTTTGACTTTGACAAGTCTACCCCATTTTTCCTCTACGAAAATACTTCATATTGTTGCTTTTTTAAGTTTCAACTTCTCATCGTATCGATTTCACGATGTTATATAATGCAATGGAGAAAATCCTGGAGAAACAACTCTCGGAATTCTTGGAAGAAAATAATATCATTCCATATAATCAATCTGGATTCAGAAGAAAACACAGCTGTGCCACAGCATTACTGAAAATTACAGATGACATAATAACGCCAATGATAAAGGTAAGTTGATTACTCAAAGGCTTTCGACACGCTGAATCATCAATTGTTATTGTCAATATTACATTTTATAGGACTCCATGTGTCATCTATTACTCTCTTATCGAATTATTTGCAGAATCGGTCTCAAGCAGTTAAGCTGTCAGATAAAATATCAACTTTTTTAAAAGTATCGACGGGTGTTCCGCAAGGATCCATTCTGGGTCCTTTACTGTTTTCGCTACATATTTCCAATTTTTCTTCTTTTTTATTATGTTCTCGCGATTTTTATGCTGATGACACCCAAATGTATTTATCATTCTACTTAGATGAAGCTTCTCAGGCAGCCGCCGCAATAAATTATGATCTGCAAACTATTTCTGAAATATCAAAACACTACTGTTTGTTGCTGAATCCTAAAAAGTCAATCATGATTATCTTTGGCAAGGGGAAAGATAGAATTGCTCTGAATCAAAATGATGAATTCAATGTTTCAATCAACAACCAAGCTATACCTAAACATAACTGTGTGAAAAATCTCGGTCTCCTAATGGACGAGGATCTAAGATTCACTCAGCATATATCCAACAAACTACAAAAAGCATATTTCTCTCTTAGAACTATATATCAAAACAGAATGTATCTGAACAGGAATACGAAAATAGCATTGTGTGAAAGCTTAGTGATATCTCCGCTCAACTTTTGTGACGTTGTGTACAACGCGTGTTTGAGAAGCTCCGACAAAATGCGCATTCAAAAACTGCAGAATAGCTGCCTTAGATTGATATTTGGGATAAGGAAATACCAACATATTAACCATACCTTCAACTTAATCGACTAGATCAATATGGAAAAAAGACGGTATCTACACTCTGTCTGCTTGTATCAATCGATATTGATTCATAAGAACCCTTCCTATCTCTATGCAAAAATTCGGTATCGGTCCGATGTTCATACCCTAAATAACATTCGCTTTAAGGGTACACTCACCCCTCCTCTTCAAAACTCTGAACAGTTCAAGCGATCGTTTTCTTATAATATTGCCAAATGTATGAACGATATATCAATCTCTCTCAGGAAACTGACAATCATAAGAACATTTAAGGCCAAGTTAACAGAAATGTTACTGAAAAAATAGGTATTCCGTATCATAAATCAAATATCAGACATAATAATTCCAACACTCATGTTCATTCAATTCTCAGCCTCACTGTATTTTAAATTCTAATTTTCCACTTGTATATCGCTATCTTGTATTCCTTTTTTGGGGTTAGGTGGAAGAGCAGACCTCTGACTGTTATTTATAACATTCGGTGGTACTGAATCTCGCCCTAAACTGTAGAAACACTATTTTGTTGGTTATCAATATAATTAATAAAGGCATTTATTATTATTATTATTATTTACCAAATATTTTTTTCACAGTAAAATAGAAAGGTAATTAAATAAGAAATACGTCATGACAAGTGGCGGAAAAAAAGAACTGCTGAAATCAATGAGATTCTAACATGTCGATTTTACGCGGTTATGTTTCGTGATTACCACATGAATCATTCTCACAGAATCAGTCAACATACAATCACACAATCAATTGGTAATATCGGCGGACAAAATAACTGCTGCGTTTTTCCAGTCGGACAACCTGAATATGTCTATTCTACGATTCATGTTCAAGCAATTACCACATTATTATCATCTACCGGTTTTTATCAAGAGTAAAAGGTATTAAACCATGTGGACAAAATATCCTCTGCAGGGTAATTGAAAAGTCACGGAAATGTTTCATTTTGTATAACAAGCATGGGACAGGCTCAACAATATTTGATGAATACGCGTTGGATATTCATAATAAGTTTTTTTACTTATTTTCTACAACATATTTCCCAAAATCGTTCCCAATCTCAACGAAGAATATTCTGTTCGATTTTTCCAATGATGAAGTATCGATTTTGCAAATTTTTCTAAGGATCAGTTATGTGAATTATTTGCTTGTCATTCTGACGCATTCAATGATGTCAGTAACTGCATCTAGTTATGAATAATTTTGCTACGTGCGACCATTTAGTTGTTCAAAATAGAATGTTTTTTATGTAATTCAATACATAATAATCCCGAATTCTAACCAGAAAAGGAGAACGTTCAAAGGTTTTCTTTCAAAATATTGTTGATGTGTAAATTCATTACGGAAACTTTCCAATTTTTATGGTTTGTTTTCGATCAGACGTTGGATGTCGTTGGATCTGACCTGAAGAAATATGCCTCCAATGTACCTGTGGACGGAAGAGTATATTCCTTCCATACAATATGGAAAAGTTTTTTATATTTTTCTTTGTTAAACAATCTTACAAGTGCCACTTGGAATATAACCTACGTTTTCGGTTTTGGTGAAGTTGTGCCTCAGTCCTTAACTATATGGATTATACATTCTATTATTAAACTGTTAAGCTATCCTACCATACCCAAAGAGAAGTAATTGTAATTAGCTATGGTATCTTTATGAATATAGCCAACAATCAACTGAAAGATGCACTAGAATATAGGGACAAGAAACGCAAATGGTTAGGACTAAATGTTTAATACTCTCGGATAAAAATAGTGAACGTAAATCTTAGAGTGGTACGGTGCCTACTTTTCAATAAAACAATTTGCCTGGAGTTCAGGGTGGACATCCGTAGAATGCGAAGAAAATGCTACTGTCAGTCGCATCAGAAGAAAATCGCATCCTCTTCGTTTTCTGCTTATAAAGTTTTGGTCCAAGGCCCTTTATCGACCCTTACAAGATGAGAATAAGCCAGTGCAATATTTGCTCACACCCTATTCATGAAATTGCGTCACATTCTAAATGCCACTGCCATATGGTGGTGTTATGACTGGACATTAGAATAGGCCAATACGAACGAATTTGGGAAGTTTTTTTGCCCGACTGGCAATACGGCGCAATCTTTTTGTCTGAAAAACATTAAATAATGTGTATAATTCGTGGCGGAAATGTTGTAATCGCATAACCATAATTACATCGTTATTTTTCTACCGATATAACCAATTGATTGTGTGACTGACTCTGTGAAAATTATCCATGTGGTAATCACGAAACATAACCGCGTAAAATCGACGTGTTTGAGTCAGTAGGCTCATTGATTGCAGCAGTTTTTTTTGTCTGTAACGTATTTATTATTTTATTATCTTTCGATTTTACTGCGAAAAAAATATGTGGTGGTTGCATTATACAACGTGGTAAAATTGAAATGTTGAGTTGATCATTTGAAAAAGCAGCCGTTTCAAGAATTTTCGTAGAGGAAAATTGAGTTAGACTTGTGAAAGTGAAGCTACTCACGGAGTTTCAAACATGTGCTAATGATTTTTCGTTGAGTTCACGTACTGTGACTTTAGTCAGTAGACAGTTGCCAGAAAACTACTCAAGGAGAGTTCACATAAAAAACTCCTGCATGTGTGCGTCAAGCAGGAACCATCCGCTGATAATATGAGTGTAAGTATAGGTGAAGTATCCACAACTTGAAATGTCAGTGAGTACACGATCAACAAACAAACATCCAAGTAGTCTCTGTAGTCGGTGGAAATGTAAGGGAAAATCATGAAACGATAAGTCTGATGTGTCTTCCAATGTGGGTTAGAAGCAAACTTGTCATTAATTTGATTTAATTATTTCTTTATTGAGATATGATTGGGAATATTGGATTACAAGTTGATACGCCAGTTAAATGAGTAGAATTTGATCGCTTAGTGCTCATCCACTGACAAATTGCAAGATAAAATGAAGATGTCAACCACGTCTAATTTTTCGGCTCTACACTCAGGCTGAACGCCTCTGGGCACACAAAACTGAAATGTAGATCAGTTGGTTAGCCGTATATAGTTGTTTGCTTTCTAACCCCTTCGCATTTTACCTTGAGGAAGAAAATTAATTTGGCTTGCTTGATGATGGTCGCACGCTCCTGGCGGAGGTGTATTATTGGTTGCCCAGATGCCAATTTTAACAAATGCGCTTCATACAAAGAACTTTTTTTTCACTCAGTTATAGCTAGAAATAAGCTTTTTCTTATGGTACTTGAAGTTTTAATCTATGTTTCGAAAATATTCAGAAAACAGTTTTGTGAAGAATAAATACATTTTTTTTCGCCTCGACCTATCTCGCCTATATAAAACACTTTTGGAATTATGTTCAATCCAAAAACTGCAGAATTTCGTAAGCTTCATTTTTCACCGATTATTGTACGATCCGTTTTGAAAAATGAACTAGCTGGAGCCTTTTGAACGCAGCAATGCACACCGCGGGGGCGCGGCCCGGCAGTTGAGAAGCGTGCCGTTTTGCGTCTTTCGCGATTATTTGTTCGGTCATATTCACACATATTAGTAATATTTGCAGCAGCTATCAATTGCAATCTTGTAAAATATATGTATTATGATGAGATATTCGGTCACAATGTTTTAGAAATAAAAAACACATGTAGCTTATCTATGTTATGTAATATAAAATATATAATTGTATTTTATATCAAAGCTACTCCAGTGGTATTAAAATATCGTCTTCCTCCTCCTCCTCCTCCTCCTCCTTTTCTAAATTAAGACTGTTGGTACACCTCATTAAACACTTGCACTCAACTGACCAAAACATACCCTCAGTTTCACACACATTTCGTAGTGTTGCAGTTTTTCTCAGTGCAAAACGAACTGATCAATTTTCTGATTTTGTTCGGAGTGAAGGGGTTCCGTTGAAAATTTGGGAATTGAGATATCTTTCATCAAACCATAATCTTGGGGATCAGTTTCTTCTCTTATTCCAATATGACTAGATTACCACGAAACCACCTGATAATAGCATCTAAAATTTGAAGTCCAATTGGAAGGCGTTTATAGGTATAAATGATCGTATTAGTACGTACAGCTATTCAATCCATCTTGGCACAAACTCAGAAACTTTCCCAGTTGCACAGTGGTAGAAGACCATGACGAAAGAAAAACCACCTTCTAGGAACCAATTTCACACACATATAATAGCTGTTTTTTCATCTTAGTTTCCTTCACAGAGATTGCTGGGCATATACGTTATTAGTTCTGTTCCAAGATGGATTATATGAGCTGTACCTTTGAGCATGCAATTTGAAAGAATCTTCAGTTCTTTAGCTGATTTCTTGGTATCTTTGGTCAGCATCAGTCGAATTCCGCCAAGATTTTCACATTTTTCTTTGCGGTAAAGGTGGACAATTAGCTTCCTCCCAATATTTATGCTATTTTCCAGAATAGCATTTCCTATTCTTGGTTCCAAATTATAGAATTTTTTTCGAATCTTCGTCAAACAAGGCATCTTTGATTTGATTTTCAACTGAAATTTTGACCAATTCTTCTAAAATTTACCCAATGGAAAATAATTAATAATTGCTGGTGGACTTCAACTAATAAAATAGTTGTGAAGTCTGATGATACTGACGTTTCAATATTACTCCTATACTACTATTGGAATGATCGACAATCAAATATTCATGGAAAAAGGGCACACTTCAACATCAACAAATAAAAAAAAATATTTCTGTTCATTTATTAGCAAAAGATTTAGGTCAATCTATTTGTGATGGCTTGCCAGCCTTGCACGCTTTAACTGGGTGTGACACTACAAATGCTTTATTCAAGATAGAAAAAAATCTACCTGGCGAATTTTTTATCGAAAAAACAGACCTACAAGATTTTGGAAATGCTATTCTAGAAAACAGCATAAATATTGGAAGGAAGCTAATTACCTACCTTTACCGCAAATAAAAATATGAAAATCTTGACGAAATTCGACTGATGTTGACCAAAGATACCAAGAAATCAGCTAAAGAACTTCCTCCAACTGAATATTCTTTTAAATTGCATGCTCAAAGGTACGTAGTAATACAATTATTTATACCTATAAACGCCTTTCAAGTTGCACTTCAAGTTTTTAGATGCTATCAGGTGGTTTCGTGGTAATCTAGTCATATTGGAATAAGAGAAGAAACTGATCCTCAAGATTATGGTTTGATTCCCAAATTCTCAACGGACCCCTCCCATTCCGAACGAAATCAGAAAATTGATTAGTTTGTTTTGCACTGAGAAAAACTGCAACACCACGAAATGTGTGTGTGTGAAACTGAGGGTATGTTCTGTTCAGTTCTGTGCAAGTGTTTAATAATAATAATATCGATTTTATTGATGCAGGCGAAAAATACATTAGCACACAAACAAGGTAAGTACTAATGTGTATAAACGATAATAGAAACAAATAAAAAATATCATACAGTAGAGATGCAGAGACAAAAAAAAATATTTATACTTGAACCCACTGCCTGCAGAGCAAAAGGCAAAGTTCGCTCTACTGAAATTAGTTGCCCAATTTCAAGAGTGGCGCTCTTCCACTTAACCTAATGAGGTGTACCAACAGTCTAAATTTAGAAAATGAGGAGGAGGAGGAAGAAGACGATATTTCAATGCCACTGGAGTAGCTTTGATATAAAGTACAATTATGTATTTTATATTACATAACATAGATAAGCTACATGTGTTTTTTATTTCAATCTAAAACATTGTGACCAAATATCTCATCATAATACATATATTTTACAAGATTGCAATTGATAGCTGCTGGAAATATTAATAATATGTGTAAAAATGACCGATACTCCAGTCTATGACGGTAAAAAACGTGTAAACTGTGTATTTATCCCAAACAGCACCGATTCGTATGAAAATTTGGATATAGGTTCTACTTACCCACTATTTCAAAATCTACCCTGTTACAAGGGTTGCTCTTTTGAGGGGGGGGGGGTTTAAACCACCCCTATTCGAAAAAAAGTATAAAAATTTCAGATTGGAGCATGTTATAAACTGAAATCATATTTATATCAGTAAAATCAATCAATTGATAATTTTTAAGATAATTTATGGTTCAGTAATCAGGGTCAGCCCATAACCCCCCCCCTATGACAGAATATCATCAGAAAATTATAATTAACATTTTATTTGGCAGTTATTCAATTTATTCAGTATCTATTTGCATTCAATTTGAGATTTAGCTTCTATCTACCATCTACTTCAAAGTTGAGGTTGTGCCTGGGGTTGATTATTATTCATCAGAGGTGAAAGTTACCCCTTTTCAAAAAAATATTACAAAATACTAGTTTTGAGCGTAAAGTCATCTGTAAATATGTTGAATTAACGTTGATAGACAATTTCTGATCTATTAAACACTTTCGACCCCTAATTACCACCCTTATGATAGTTTTCATTGAAGAATTATATGAAAATTGTTATTGAGTAACTGGGAAACTCAACTGTATGAACATTCAGATTGAGACTCTACTTTAAAGTTACCTCTGTACTCGGGGTTACTTTTGATTTTTTAAGGGTGAAAACTACCCCATTAAAAAAAGGTTGAGTCAAAATTTGGATATGTGATCGATTGAAATCATAAAGTTCCACTAGACCTAAAATATAGTTACTATGTGTATTCTTCAATATGCTAATGTACAGCTTATCCAATCCATCTTGGCACAGAACTAATAACATATATGCCCAGCAATTTTTGTGAAGTATACTTAGATGAAAAAACACCTATTACATGTGTTCACTGGGTTAAAATTCATTCGTAGAAGGTGTTTTTTCTCTCGTTATGGCCTACACTGCCAGTGTGCAATTGGAAAAGTATCCGAGTTTGTGCCACGATGGATTGGATAAGCTGTACATAGGTACTCTAATTTCTACAAAAATTGTTGTTGTTTTTTTTCCATAACTCGCTTAGTCTTCAAGCAATCAAATTCAACAAAAAAGTATTTTGTAGCTTTTTCCAAGAGCTATAGGCTCATTCACATGATTTTTTGTTTCAGATTGTATTTTTGAAAAGGTTCATGCTGAAAGGGCTCAAAAAAGGTACTTTGCGCGAACCCTCACAATATTTAACTGGCCATATCTTACTCTATTTTCATCCTGCAGAAAAAAATGAAACACCAAAATTTCCAGAGAACAATAACCTTCATTTTTGTAATCTGGAAAATTTTGCTTGTGATCAATACTTCTCACGTTATTTCGAAGAAATGGTGATTTTTCGCTGAATAACGTATATGATTTTTTCTCTTCAATCTCAATTTTTTCCAAAACTACGTACTTTCAATTGATGAGAAACTCAGAACTCATTATAAGAACATGAATGAAGTGAATTATGGAGTGACAACGATTTTTTTCAAAGGGGGGGGAGAGAGGATGAGTTATTCACAAGTTTTTTTCAACGAAAAAGTAGGATTCAACATTATTTCCTTCATACCTCGGTCAGTTTTGATGCTAGAATCTTTTATAAATGACAAAAATGAAGGATATTTGAAGGACTTCAAAAAAAGTCCGATGAGTTTTTCCAGAAAAAGGCATTGGTTTTTGGTTATTGTACGTAAAAACTTTCTATTTTGGCGTTTGAAAATACCAATCAACTTTCAACAAGCAATTATTTAGTTTCTAGTGGGTTTCCATACATCACAAATAAACGATCGCCTTTGTTTTTTCAAAAGCTATAATTTTGCTTTCCACAGGTTTTTCGATTAGATGCATCTTTTTCCAGTTATTCGCGAAAAAGGATCTGAAAACGTGTTTTTTTTGCCTGAAAACCGACAATTTCACTCGCGAATAAGTCGAAAAGTATTGTTTTTCAGAAAAAACTTCCAGGAAGAAAGCAACCCTCGGCACAGGGTAGATTTTAAAAAAGAGGGTATTTAGATCCTGAATCCAAATTTTCATTCGAATCGGTGCTGTATGGGATAAATACACGGGAAAATGGTCATAGACTGGACTACGAACAGTTAATCGCGAAAGACGCAAAACGGCACGCTTCTCAACTGCCGAGCCGCGCCACCGCGGTGTGCATTGCTGCGTTCAAAAGGCTCCAGTTAGTTTATTTTTTAAAATGGATCTTACATTAATCGGTGAAAAATGAAGCTTATGGGATTCTGCAGTTTTTGGATTAAAAATAATTCCAAAAGGGTTTTATATAGGCGAGATAGGTCGAGGTGAATCAAACAGTGGAAAAAAATATTTATTTTTCACAAAACTGTTTTTTAAATATTTTCGAAACATAGATTAAAACTTCAAGTACCATAAGAAAGAGCTTATTTCTAGCTATAACTGAGTGAAAAAAAAAGTTCAATTGCTATTTTATTTCCCGAGATATGGAGACTTAAAGTTAAAATTATTTTCTTTAAATTTTTATGTTTTTTACCTATAATTTTGGTCTCGACCAAAAGAAAAAGTCCTAGTCATTTTTCTATGTAGAAACATACGTTGATATAGCAGTAGTATTCTCGTTTGGTTATACCAAAATATTGGGTTAGTGAACAATGCAGGTCCAACCGCTGCATTATTTGGAGAACCACGTCTTTTTCTGTCTTTCCTTCAATCTTGAAAATTTTACTCAAACAGCATATTATCATATACCGCCTGATTCCTTCAAATAGAGTATGGAACTAACTGTCATTCAATGATTTGGGACTAAGACAGAGATGTATAAATTGGCCCTTATTGATAAAAAGTAGTTAATTGTTTCACTGATTATGAAATGTGAAGCGTTTTGTAATTTAAGTCGATTTTGACAAGTGCCACTATGAAAGGTATGTCAAAATTGTAAAAAAGTTGGATATATTAGGCATTCCAGATCACGTCATGTATGGGTGGCTAACACAAGTTTCAACCAATCATACACTCGTTTGCAAAAAACTAACGATAATTTCTGTGGGGCAGATGGCGTCGATTGGTTCATTTCGATTCATTTGACATTTTTGACAAGTATCTGGAATGCCTAATTCACGTATTTGGTGGCGCTGAACACAGATCTTAGTTCCAAACCCGACGGTTTCCCTACGTTCCAGAGTTAACCGAATATGGTACTATCCGACTTCCTATATATCAAAGAAACAATCGCAACACACACGTTTTGGTCCATTAGTGCCATTTATAGCAAATTCTTCCGTCTTCAACCCTTTTTTCCGAATTATTACCAGTTATCATCATAGAACCTGAATCTATAAAATCGTGATAAAATTTCACGCCTCGATGCATGTTCTTTCGTTTATTCTAACGACTAAATAATATCGGAAATTTGGAGGCGATTTCCATGATGAAGAAAGGTTATAATTCTCAAACAAGTGTTGAAAAAGGTGGAATACGTTGTAAATGGCACCCGACGATTAAAGATGTGTGTACCGATCGCAATATTGTGAAAAAAAGCCGGTAATGCCAGTCCTCCGAACTAAAGGGCCATCATAAGTGACAGCAAAACACCGGAAAAGGTGTCAACTCTCAAATGTAGTAAAGTTTCAATACAAATTACCTGCATTATGATGCATACTCGTTAAGTAATGGTGCTGGATTCCCGTACTGGGTGGTGCTCTGGAGGCGAATGCACAGCTCGGCAGGTCCGAAACCTCATCTTCAGAGATGTCTCCTGCGCTATATCCAAATTGTAAGCTTAAATAGAAGGAAGGAAAATGCGTTACACATAGGGAAAACATCCAACATGAGGTTGTGCTCTTTCAATAATACAGAAACAGAGTGCTGGGGTGTGAAAATCAACATTAACATTCAATCATGCGTAAAATAACAATAATTACGAAGAATTATGTTTTGAGTTGTGTTGAAAATATAAAATAATGAATGTCACCATGATCCTGTCACATTCAGAAACAAATATAAAAGGTGCATTCCAAACGAACTTCGAAGCAGCCTCCTTGTAACTCCTAGAAGAAGCCTGTGCGAAATCAGAAATTAGTTTGTTGGCCAAGTCCACCTTCTTACTAGTGCAACGTTGTATATTGTGATCTGTTTTGAGATCACAAAAATTTACCATAGAAAATTGTTTGAAAAAATGTTTGGTACACGATTCTCGTGCAACGCAGAAAATATTAAACCAGTTATTTTGGATTTATTGACACCACACCACTAATTTCTCATAAATGATGTCACTGAGTGATTAATTTTGACACACAAGCTATAGCAAGTATTCATTTTGGCTCATATCCACAACTGGCGAATTAGCAACCATATGCTGGTATCAAAATCTCTATGTGAAGTATATTTTTAGTGGTTTGAGGAATGCAATATTTTACAAGAATTAAATGCATCAAAAGAGATTTTCCACACAAAAATAAACTTAAGAGCACTGAAAAAGTACGTTTCTGAAATATGGATACAATCGTTTGAAAAAATAGGCAGCACACAAATACTTTTTTGTCCGAATTACACCATCTATTTTCCCTTCAAACTTGAAAAATGTAAATCCTAATCGAGTAAATCGAATCGAATCCGAGAAATCATTTGCCTCTCGTATCCGAATAAAAAAAAAGAAATTGCTTTATGAAAGAAGTAAAATCAAACATATTTATCAAACACTGTCTGTTGAAAGGTACTGTACTGTGTATCATTCAAAGTCGTTTGTGAGTGAATCAAACATCTTTGAATGATATACCTATCAACAGAGTGGTTTTGTACAATTTCTTTAATTTTCTCTCATAGAAGTTGTGATTTTTTTATTAGAAGAAGAAAAACAAATATTCCTCGAACTTCAATCTCTTCAGAAAAATACCACCAAATTATCAAATCAAAATTGGTAACGGTCGCTCCCAATGCATACCGTGCACTTGTGGGAAGGTTTACATTGGTACCACGAAAAGATCCATGGGAACAAGG
Source organism: Zygogramma bicolorata (assembly GCA_032362365.1). NCBI lineage: Eukaryota > Metazoa > Arthropoda > Insecta > Coleoptera > Chrysomelidae > Zygogramma > Zygogramma bicolorata. The sequence goes on along the minus strand of JAVJAQ010003417.1, from coordinate 282,697 downwards.
CTCAAAGAGCATGAGAGGAACTGCATGCTGGGGCAAACCGACAAATCGGCGGTGGCGGAACACGCACTGAGTGAGGGTGACCACAGGATTCTGTTTGAAAATGCTAAGCTGATTGCTTCCAACCAGGGTTACCATAGCCGACTGGTACGGGAGGCAATAGAGATCCAAAAACATGCGGACAATTTCAACAGAAAAGAAGAAGCGTTGAGTCTAAACAGAATTTGGAATCCCATTCTGAGGAGATTAAGAATCATTAATGAAATCACGGCAGGTAGTGCGGCAACTAATAATGATGATTATTCCCCAAACCCGACAGAAGTAATTAACACTCCTGACTACCTGCATCAATATAAATACGCCTTAAGAAATCGAAACGTTTAGTCATCGGAAATGAGTAAGCCTCTGAAGAAGCTAGCCACTCGCGCTAGCGAAACGTCAGGAAAAAATTCCAAAGAACGACGGCCTTCAAGCCCGAAGAAAAGTAGTTATACTAATAACCTCGGATGCGAAAGCCTTAACCATTTTGTCAAAATAATTATTTTCAGTGTCGGAAGCCAGAGGCACTAAAAGAAAAATGTTGGTGATGATGGCTCAAATTTGATATGAGAACGTTAACTTGAGTATTTAGTAATCAGTAATGTGTGGAAATGGTTTGGGAACGATGCACCTAGTTGAGTAATGACGACTTTGTTCACATTAGAAATAGCGAAAGAGCATAAATATCGAGATTTTTCTGTTACTCTTGGTATTTTTCTAATTTATGAATTTATGTAGTAGTTATAAATTTGTTCCTCATGAAATTTCAACCAGATAGATTTGATTTAAAAAATCGCAATCTGAAGTTTTCCTTGAAAAATTGTATCAAGTTTAGTGATTATCTCACAAAATATAAGAAGTGTGTTACCATCGTGTGAATACGAAGTATCTACTCACAACCACCTAAAAGCCATGCAACACCAATGAATTATGCTTATGATTTCAAAGAACAGGAAACGAAACAAAATCATGTCAAAAATTTAGTAATATAGGTCTTTTCAAGTTGAAGTGCGATTTTTTTCAACGGTAAGACACATTGCCTAACTCCTCAGTCATGTGTGGTTTGAACACTTATTCAGTTAAGTTCTATATCGAGCAGTTATTTCAGTATGTATAGTTTTCAGACAAGATTCATTCTCCGGCTTGTAGCATTTTTTTGCGAACATTTAGAATTGACTTGGCAAAAATTATTAAATTAAACATTTTCATTATTCAACAAGCAAAATCCACGAATGGTTTTTTACGACAAATAAAATCTTCACTAGAAATCCTTCAGTTTATGTAATTTCTCCAAGATTCTAAATCTTTTTCTGAATTCATGAATTTCTGATTTTTATATTTGGAACTTTACATTCGATCAAATCAACGTTGGTTGAAAAGATGTTGTTGTTGTAGAGACTTGCTTCACAGCACATATTCAGAATTCTGGAGACATGTGTTTTGCAAATTATTGAATGGTCGAAAATTCAGCTAATAGTTCAACTGTAACCGAATATTTGAAAACAATTCCTGAATATTATGTCTACTAACTGATGGTTACATATAAAATGATATTATTTTTTTTGAATGGGAATGTTCAAAATTCAAAGAGAAACAACCCTCATAACAATTTTTTTAACAATTTCCACTCAGTTTGGAAACATTTATCCACAAATTAATAAAATGAAAACGGAAACGCAGCAGGTTTTCATCGCGATTGGCCATTATTTCATAGTACAACCTTTCCAACGATAAACATTGATTTGAGGTCTCTGAAAATACTCAAAAATACTCACTTTGGTGGAGACGATGATGAATCCGGTAACTGATGTCCACGATTTGTCATTTTCTTGTCACGTTTCTTAATAACCACTGCTGGAGCAATATTGGCAATTTAACGTTTCACTTTTGACAGAAAAAATTGAACACTGAGCACAATAAAAATTTCAACTAGGTATTTGATAATTGAATTCGAACTGACATCAAATCCCTTGGGAGTGATTTTATATGGATATATCCTGTAAGCTTTCTGGAGTGTGCTGAGCGATATTTACCCTTATTTCATGCCTACGAAGAGGATAAGTCCGCTTCACACTTCTCCCTGCCAGTTCCTATAGCCCTTACGGTCTCTTACTTTGAGGTGCTTTCATAATGTATTATATTGATCTGGGGGCTGATTCAACCCTCAAATTTGGACCAATACGAATTCGAATTCTAATTGTTTCCTTAGACCCGCGTTTTGATTGGCTGGTGTGGAAATTCTGCCATGGGGATACTTTTTGATGAGTTATGTTCGTATGAAGTGGATGTGGTTTTGGCAGGTGGAAAATGAGCTATCATTTGCAGATCTTCTGCAGTTTATCGACTGCAGTTTATTCCAAAGAACAAGGAATGAAGCAGTCATTCATCAAGGGATTGTTTAGTCATGATATATCAAGAGTTTTATTGGAAGTGATCTTATATTCATAATACTAATTATTTATTATTCAGAAATAATTAAAACTTCTCACAGAAATCAATGAAGACATGGCTTGCTCTGGCGACGCCAGGAAAAAATCGTGCATATACAATTATTGTTAATGTCAGTGGCGGATCCAGGATCAGGTCAAGGGGGGGTCTATAACTCAAGATTTATATATATATATATATATATATATATATATATATATGTATATATATATATATATATATATATATATATACATATATATATATAACAGAAAATTATTAGCTACCATATAGCAACAACTAGTCAAGATCCAAAAAAAAGGTGAAAGAGATTGACATGAGCAAAATTTGAAGGTGTAGCCAGGAGGCTACAACAGCATATTCTACTCATACATAGTATATTCAAATCGTTACCGGCATACACAATACTCATCACAAATGTAACAAGTCTAATTTTTCAAATACTGCGCCAAAAAGGATCCAATGGCAGCACTGTCAGAAATTTCTCGAACTTTTCCTCGATAAGCCTGACAAGTGTCAATTTTCTATAAAGTGTCATCGAGAAAAATTGCAATTTGATAGTTAAAAAAAAAGCATTTTATTTTGAACCTACAGCGTAAAGAGGACTCTATTTTCATATTTTACTCGGCTTGATCCAGCGTCTGAACCGACTGAACCAGAAAAGAAGGAAAGAACAATCGGTGAGTCCAAAAATTTCAAGCAAAATTTTTTTGTTTGTTTGGGTAACATTCAATCGAGTAGAATTTTTCAAAAAACCTCGAATATTTACTAATGTTCAAATGTAGCCTGCTCTTCAGTTTTCAATGGAATGTAATAATAATTATTAAATTCAATTTTAAAGCAAAAAAATTTATTCTATTTTAGTTTTTTGTCTTGCTCATGTGACATTTTTTCGTTCCCTAACAAAATTGGGAAATTAGGAGCCGATAAAAATTGAAAACAAAAATCTCTTATTTTCCCAATGTGGGGGGGGGGTCCGAACCCCCCCCCCCCGTGGATCCGCCACTGGTTAATGTTATTTGACGATTTAAGTGAAATATTTCATTGAAAACGACACTTTAATTCGAAATACTGAATATAAAGACTTGGGTTGTACAAATTTTCTTGTTCTTTTCCCAGAGGTTCTAATTTCACCACTTATTTTTTTTGGAAAACTATTCAATAAAAGAACATTTCGATAGAGATACAACTAAAAACAATCAATTGAAAATATCTAGTAAGTACAAAAATAACTGATCCATCAAAATAAAAAAAATTAACAGAACATTCAAAGAGATCTTGGTCATACAATATTGAAACAGAAAATGCTTATGCCTACACTGATTTGGGCTTGACTATACAATTTCTTCGTCAATAATGAGTCTATCAATTCACCACCATTACCATTGTCAGTCGCAATCTATTTCATTATATTTCGTTCCTTGACATAAAGGGGTATTCAACAGTCTATGTAACATACTATTACCTTTGTATATAGTCTATATACAAAGCTATTACTATTAAATGCGGTCACCTTATGGCTGATATGGGTGACAAGAAGAATAATTGTGAATGACAATTTTGTCAGTGTGGGGTGGTTAGCGATATACCCGCGAAATCATGTTATTTATTCTTCAATCTCACTATTTTCTTCCATATCTATAGTATATGAGCTGGAATAGAAATGTTCGAAATCTATGAAGATCAAAACAATTGCGGACAAGCTGCAAGGAAGTGATGATATTAGATAAATCGAGATTATGGGAATTGAATTTTTTTTTTGGGTTGAATTGCCATTTAAGAAATTATATTCTACCTCATTTATTTAGCGGCATATTCATACAAGAAGTTATTCAATGACAAGGGCACCATTTCATTTGAATGGAATAGTTTTTTCAGTTAGGTAATTGGTTGAGATTTACATTTCAGCCTGAATTTGTATGCTATCAAGTAAACGTGAGATGCGCTTGAAGAAGCACAAATAACTTTTATGGTGATGTGGAAAAGGGTTCACCTAATTCTTTTGATAAATGTTGCGATATACGTTGGCACTTTTGGTTCAATTCTTGCATACGTAGATAATCCAACTAAACATTTTTTCTGCTTAAAAGTTCAATCATTCAGTTACAACCACGGCTATAACTATTATAAAATTATACTTTTCAATATACCTAGTATTATAACATATATTATATTTTGTGTACCCATCTATAAAATATATTACGCACTCAGTATCTGAATTATACCATCACAAAAAGATGGATAATTATCTTCTTTTTGAGATGATAGCGCAGTGGATAAAGGCTCATCCCATGTATGACATTCACTGAAAACAAATTTTTTTATATAAAATTGAAAATTTGAAGTAGCAATCTTGATGTCGGACCGATGATGTTTTTTGAGAACTCACCGGTGCTTATGAATTAACAGTGCCCATTTTCATCTTTGTATAAAAATCATTTCGATTAATTATATAAGACAAAAATGTATAGATTTTGTAGGTAATCGGAAATGAAACATTTTTTGGGTTGATTGTCAGTGGAATCATTTGAAAAAATGAGGTCTATTCTGTAACATCCGGCTGAGAATTAAATGGCATCTAAAAGTTACATTTTTGGAGGACCTCTGAAATGTATTCTATAAGCATATATTTAAGATGCCTGTTAAAATTCAATTATATTAGAGGGCTCCGCTAATATTTCATGTGGAGTATTTGGCAAAATCGCGACTTGATCCATTTGTTCTACTTTGTGGTTTAATCCATTTGTGTCTAGGTAACCTGATTTTAAACAAAAAATTGTTTCGTGTTCTTTTCGTACCTTGACCTTACGAAAATAGGCAAATGCGTACATTATGTCTCGAGCACCTAGGACAACAGAAAATCAAAAAGAATTCATTATTTCTTTCCTGGAAGAAAACACAATCTTATGTGGTGGAAAATTCAACCCCATGGTTACCTCTCGGTCGGAATAGTAGGACAGGGCCGGATAGTCTCCAGGAAGCGATATTTTTGCAATTTGGATACAATCTTATTGCTCCTAAACATCGAAGGAAGTTATATTTTTGCCTAAATCCGTCTTTCACTTAATTTCTCTCATTATTAAAAATATCTTCCTCCACGCACCTACTCATGCTCGACTGGCTTAACGTAAAATTGTGACCTTGTCCTGTGGTTAATTGATAGCCCCTCGTAACATAAAAATGCAGACTTGTAAGAATTTCCAAATGAACTGGTATTGCAGTATTTCTTTCTCCTTGTTGCATATGCTGACCAATCATCTCAATAATTATTCTCGCCCCTTCTTTATTGAATCGGAAGATACTTTTGAATGACCTGTTCAGAAGACTGATTGGGTCCCTCATATCTCTAATCGACCTCTGATGTAATTTAAATGCAGCTTTGTAAATGTAAATTTTACTTGTATTATATAGGTATTGAAGATATGCTATTAACAAAATACACCTACCTTTCTTCGTTTTCAACGATTTCCTCAACCATTGCTTCACCGATAACCAGAAATCAGGATTCCCCGTTTTCTGTCCCACAAATACCAACTGCAACAAATATAACACCTTCTGTGATAACAGCGAGAAGGCCTTTGCAGCTGTTTCTTTCCTTCGTGTGGTGGGAAGATCTGGGAAAATAGAAATATCACTGGTTTCATCAAAAAGTCGTATTGCAACTCTCAAACCTCTGTCGATTCCTCGATTAGAACTTCAAGCAGCTGTACTGGCAAGCAGACTGGCACAGTCAATGAAATCTGAATCAGGTATATCTATTATGCGAATGTTTTTCTGGTCTGATTCGAAATGTGTGATTTCTTGGATTTCGAGCTATGAAACAAAATTCAAACATTTCATTTCTCATCGAATAGGGGAAATTCAGGAGAGGACTAAAGTGTAGGACTGGAGATGGATTTCTACTGACCTGAATCCAGCTGATGAGGGGACGAGACAAAATTTTTGTTCATCAAAAGTTGTCTCAGAGATGTGGATACTCAGTCCTGAATTTTTGCGACAAAGTGATGAATATTGGCCAGAAGAAATAATTCAGAGAACACGCTGGAAATGAAAACAGAATATGTCAGCATTTGCTCAATACTACCAGAGAAAAACAGTTCACTTCCCGACATAAAGCGCTTTTAGTAATGGTTGAGACTGGTGAGGTGTACGGCATGGTGCCAATGTAATGAAGAACTGAACGTAAAGGAAATTGAAGCATCAGAGGAGTTGTGGATCAAACAAAGTCAGCTAGAGAGTTTTCTTAAGGAAATGGGATGGAAAAAAAAAGAAATCAAAAGGGCTTTCCAGGACCTAGACCATCCAGCTGTTGTGGATGCAATGTCCTCGAGAGGTATTGACCACAAATTCAATCCATCAAGAGCGCCTCACATGGGTGGAACATAGGAAAGGCTGATAGGATTCGTGTAGAAAATTATTTCAAAGGATTTATACAACCAATCTCTGAGGGAGGAAACTCTGCAAACATTCTCAACCGAAGCAGAGCATATCGTAAATTCAAAGCCTCTGACTGTAGTATCAAGCAATCCAAGCCGATCTTGAAGCCATAACTCTAAACCATTTATTTTTGGGATCGCCAAATGGAGATGGTTCGTGTATACGCCTGGGGCCGGATTCAATTCGCCTCAGACGTTAATGGTAAAAATCGCAAATGCTACTGGAAAATTTCTGGAAACGATGGTTAAAATAATACTTACCCACTTTAACGAGGAGAAATAAATGGACCCCGATTCAAATTAATGGCGTCGTTATTCTGATAGAAAACAATGTCCCAAGATCCAAGATATACTTGGATATACTTGGAAGTTGGGTAGAGTTACTGCAATCCTGGGCCAGATGGAAAGGTTCGAGTCGTGGATGTAAAATGTCAACAGCTGAGTATAGGCGTCCGGTGACGAAAATTTGTCCAATAGTGCTCTAGTGCTAGAAGAAAAATAGTTTTCTTGCGAGGGGGGGGGGATGTCAAGACCTTTGAGAGCTTTTTGTGTTTTTTTATTTCAATACTTTTTGTTACCCTATATACATAAAAAATGGAGTTGTTGACTGTCAAGTTATAGAAGAAAAAAGGCAGTTCTTGGCGATTTCTGAAAGATGCCTAGCTTGAAGAGAGGCAGAGAGGAAAACTACTAAGTGAATACGAAAATAATTTTAATAGCCACAAAAATTTTAGACGCTTTCAAATATTAACGGAAGTGTTATAGAATAGACCCTTGATTATTCTATAAAGCATATATTCATCTCTTTTTTGTGCCAAAAAATATGACGACACCTTCATCTTAGATTGAAAAAGCAGAAGAACGCGCACGTGTACTAAAACTATATACAATTTGGAAAGAAGTCTTATAGTCGGTACAATGAGGCGTAAAGGATATCTGATGAATAAAATCATATCCTTAAATTATATATATGGAAGTCTTTGCTGAACGGTAACAATATGAGGAAGATTGTTATTGGGTAAAGCAGCAAGCAGAAATGTGTACACTTTTAACACTTTATTCCAATATTTCGACAGATGTTACTGTCGTCGTCATGGAAGTTACAAATAATATCATATCATATGAAGAACAATCAGGAAAATGAATTATTACTTACAGTGTCGGCGAGAATGTATGCTTTTATATTTCAATTTGAGCAACATCAGTTTGTGACAGGAGATCGAAGGAAAAAATGTTTATATCAAAACTTTTTGTTTGAAATATCAATCGAAACGATTATTTATCGTTTCTGCAAATGAAGTATCCGAATTTTTCATATTTTAAGGCCAAAGTTTTCAAAATTCCAATCAAAAATACTGAAAATAGTGAATTGATGTGGGACACAAACGATATGAAAGTGGATTTTGTAAATGTCGCAGAAAAAATGCAAGATTTTCATGCAGGTGAAAACGTCCCGCCAAAATATTTTTCTGTTTACGGCCCTGCTATAATCTGAAGAAATAAAATTATGATTACAATAATCCATTGTAATAAGAAATCGTGCAGCTCTTCAAAAATGAATTGTTATAGAAACAATTATAAGAGGATAAATATGCAATTTCCTCAAGAAAGAATTTTTGATAATGTTTTTTTATTTATCAGACATGAAGAAAGACCTAGTTTCAGGTCTGCGATTCTATATAATTTGAAGGACACGAGCACTTTTTGAGTCTATGTGGAATCGCTAAAACGCTAATCTATGGAAAAATAAATGAGGCGAATGCAGATTGAAATTCGGTTTTTATCGCCTCATCTCCCCTTAAAAAAAAATCATAGCTAACTTCTTTCCGGACTCCTACCGTAAAATGACAGTAATCTGCCACACTTAAATATGTCAGCAAACAAATCGTAACAATGCATAATAATAGCATTTCCTCAACTTTCCCAGGACTCTGTACGCACCACCCAGCAAACTAGGGCTATAATATTTTTGGAACACGCACCACCCAGCAAACTAGGGCTATAATATTTTTGGAACAAGGCCGCTGTAACCGCTAGCCCTTTGTACGTGGCATATTGCCTGTGCTTATGGGAGCGTGGCTTAATGATTAGGGGTGTCGATGAGTTTACGGGGGTCGGAGGTTAACTGTTGGACTTACATCCCCAACAATATCATGTTTGGATCATATTTTTCGACATATTCATAAAAAAAAAATCGAACTGAAATTATTTATTTAAAGCCCTCCAATGACAAACTGAACTATTTTAGTAGATAATAATCACATATTGGAATTTGATGTGTTTTTAGCATAAATATGTCTGGGTGTTGGAAAAGTACCTATATGAGATTGCATTCACCTAACCGTTCTCAGTTATCATCAGAATACTGGCGATTGAAACGTGATTTCACTCAGAAGTTTTGTTTCATTCTTGTTCTTGTTAGTTTCTTTTCACTTTCTCTAGTTTCCTCAGCTTCGTGGATTTTTAGTTTTTTTTGATCTACAGAAATTTTCTTAATGGATTTTTTTTCATCACTGTTCTTAACTTGTAAGTTCTTCTTTACAATATTTCTCGAATCTATTACATTCTCTCATATAAATATTTTTTCATTCCACAATTTTCACAATTTCAAGTTGCTTATTTCGTTTTGGTCAAGCTTCAACAACGTTTTTCGAATCATTGAGTGTTGTTTATAACCAGTTTCAAAGGATTCGAGTGGTTTAAGGCGGGTTTATAAAAAATAGTGAGATAAAATAAGAAACTAAATATAATGAAGCAAGAAGTAAGATAACAAAGTACCCGTTTATGAAAATGGAAAGTGAAAAAGATTTTCCGACCAATCATATCGAAGTAATTTTGAGGTTGGCAGCATATTGATATGTTGGCACCTACCTGACAGCAAGATTTTCGAATGTAAAATTGGTAGGTTTATATAGGTATTTTATTTCAAATTTGTATGTCCAAGAAGTGCCCCAGCAGCGTTTCGGCTTGCATATCGAACAAGTATATGGGTTTCCGTAGCTTAATGATAAGAAAGACCTACGATTCAAATGAAAATCAATAGGAAAAAATGCTTGGAGGACCATAGTTCTGTAAAACACGACCAATGTTCGGTAACAACCTTTGCCCGTTTATATGGCGGACTTTGTACCATCTCGGATTCCTTTTTTATTTCTCAAAGACAATGATGCTTCTGTGGTTGATAACATGAGCATTAACCCCATACAATTTTCGTCGGTCAACATTATCTTCTCAGTAATTAAAGTATTCAGAAATATAATTCATAAGTCAAAGTGACGTATTGAAATATTCACGAAATAAGATAGAACAAAAAGTTGACCACTTTTAGCTTACTGCTTATTGATTATTTTAGCTTATTCATTTTATACGCTCTGCCTTAAATAATATGTATATACAACTTCCTTATTTTATCCTACTTTTCTATGAACCTGCCTCAAGACAATGGAAATTCGAACCACTACTACTAAAAATAATTCTAGTTAAAAAATTCTCGTACCCAGTATAATTTTTGTGCGCCCCTCGTACAACAAGATTCATCCTTCAGGACTTCGGGTGGTCGCGTGTTCCGGACGCTCGCCCGGGAAATGGGCGGAGATTTCCATTGATTACGGGGAAGCGTCAAGTTGAAGCTCGCCGACGATTTCACGGATGCTCGAATCCTCTTTCTGGTGGCGATTCGTTAATAGCCGCAAACACAGTCACGGTGCTATCAATTAATTTATTATCTGTCATACGATGAATTATTTTCATGGGGTCGGATCACCACAGAAAAAGATTCCCACACATCTGATATGGAGCAAACACTCGGTATCATTTATATATATTGTTTAAATGTTTGTTGAGGAGGTAGAACTGTTCTAGAATCCATTTGTTGAGTTCTCTCTCCCCTGGAAATTAAAAGAAAAATGCTTCAAGTTCTTATAATATCTTTTTTAAGGCAAATTGGTATATTGGCCCCGATACGTAACTGCAATATTAAAAAAATAAAATATTTAGTGACTATTTTGTCAATTATGAATCGCTTTTTTATGACTTTGGATATTGAAAAAAATATATATTGAAAATACTTTTCTTTGTCGACGTTTCGAGGTCTGGTCTGTCCCCTTTTCTCAAGCCTTAAGAATACGATATGAAACTGACAGAATAGTCACTCAATTTTTGCATGTGTTTATAATTTCAAATGAACCAATTTTCCCAAAAAAAGATATAAGAACTCAAAGCTTTTTTCTTTCATTTTCAATGTAGAGAAAACCCCAAAAAAGATCCCAGAAAGTGTGATTTATTGTTAGTTCTGATCAATGATCAATCTATAATGAGTGCTGGTGAAAATGGACCTTGTTGAACTCGAAAAAAATATCTCAGGTTCATGTTGTATGATGTGAACTAGTTCAAAGTTGAAGAAGATGGTAATGAAATTGTCATTCAGAATGTTCTTTCCCCTCGTCACTTCGTTGATTACTAACAATCTTATTGCAGAGGAGAATTTTACCTTCTTTTACTTGTAAAACTAAAGAAAACGAAATCAAAATTGAGGGAACTGCATTTAATATATGCACAGTATACAGAAAATAAATTTATTTTGATTGGAACAACTTAATTTGTTTTTCTCAGGGTGATAATTGAGGGTGTTGTGGTTGGAATCGGTGGGAATGAAGAGGGGTTCTACAGGTGATAAATCCCTTTTGAATATTTTTAGCTACAATGGGAGGACCTTCGGTGAAATATGGTAATGGATTATTGCAAGGACTGTAGGTATATAGTGACGGGATTCAATCATTTCGTAATATCCCATCTCTCTTTTGTTCAGTTTTAATGTTGTGAGAAAAAAGAAGAATTAAATGTGTCTATACAAACTAGATTATCATGAAGTTAGGCCAAAGCTATACTGGGAGTTCAATATTTAATAGTTTTCAATCTACATATTGGCCATTTTTTTTAAATCGTCTCAAATGAAATGGTATTTAGGTCTAATGATTCTGTCAAATTTTGATCTTGAAAATTTATGTTTTTCTGTTATGTCCTCATAGATTTCAGAGCGCTGTGGAACTCTAATGATTGAACGAAATTAAGAAAAAAATGGTGACAATTATCATTCGTTGAAACCCACTCTATAAAAATGTTCCGAATGATCAATCTATAGTGAGTGCTGGTGAAAATGGACCTTGTTGAACTCGAAAAAAATTTCTCAGGTTCATGTTGTATGATGTGAACTAGTTCAAAGTTGAAGAAGATGGTAATGAAATTGTCATCCAGAATGTTCTTTCCCCTCGTCACTTCGTTGATTACCAACAATCTTATTGCAGAGGAGAATTTTACCTTCTTTTACTTGTAAAACTGAAGAAAACGAAATCAAAATTGAGGGAACTGCATTTAATATATGCACAGTTTACAGAAAATAAATATAGAAATGTAACATTTACATTCCCGCGGTAAATTTGAAATAGCTGCCTGCCAGAAATCGCTGACGGCGCTGATTTTTGTTTCATTCAGGGTGAGAAAGGAGCTACCGTTGATAACGTTGACAACGCTACCTGACATGCAAATGCGATTTTGAATTTTGAATGATGTGAATTGGATTTTGTACTGATTTTGAAGGAAAAGTTCCTTATGGGTTTCAATCAAGGTTTCAATGATTAATGTATGAGGATTATGTTTCTCAAAGAAGCGTGGAACGTGTAATGTCGCGCAAGGAGTACCCATCGATATTTAGTTGGAAAATACATAGTTCTTTCCAAAAATAACCCGGGATATTTCTCATACTCAGATTGAGTGAATGGCGCAGAACATTTTTTTCGAAATTCATAATGCTGCTTACCTACTGAAAAAAAAATTCCTACAAAATAGAACCACTTATTTTGCTCGAGATTCAGATGAATTATAAAAAATAAATGATTTGTATAAGAAGGCGTTTGGTCACTCAGCTTCTGAATATTTTGTTATTCTTCTATAAATCTATCTTCTTGAGATCAATACAAAAATCAATAAACATACAGGGTGTTAGTGAATAAGTCCGACAAAATTCAGAAGGTGATTCTGTATGAAGAAATAATGATAGGTAATGCTCGGTTAATAGACCGTACTGTTTCTTTCACTTCATAGATTACTTTTACTTTAAGAAAGTTCTTACATTCATATCATATCAGTATTTTTTCAAGCAGAATCACCACCTGAAGTTTATGGCACTTACTCACTAACACCTACATGGCAATTGAAATCACCAACAAGAGATATGATGTGATTACTATACCTACGTGTCCAAAATACAGTTTAGACAAAGACGAAAAATTTCGAGCATTTCTCCAAGGTCACACGATAACTTGAAATATACTGAACATACGATAAATTCAGAATAATGCTGTTTGAATATGTAAATAAGCCACCAGGAAGGAAAGACGCACCGAATATTTCCCTCATATATAAAATGTCCCAAGAGAGCAATTGTATCAAGTCAACATAACAACACATTTGAAACCGTATCGCTGGACGTCAGTAAACAACAAATAAATGTCAGATAGACTTCAAAAATAGAAAAACATTTCGCGTTTTGGTGAGTGCTCCAAACAATCTATAGAGGAAAGTATAAATGAACAAAAAATAACATTTCCTTGAGAATTTCTTTATTCCTGAAATATTCCAATGGATTACATTTGTGCATAAAATGACCAGATAATTTTGCATTCAAGCGTGATATCTTATACAAATTGCATTCGGTTATTTTTATATTTTGTAAAAGAGCCCTCGTCCTTCGGACTCGGGCACTTTCGCCAAAATATGAAAATAAACTCTTGCAATTTTTAGATATCACGCTTTCTTGCAAAATTATCGGTAATTTTTATGTACTCGAACAATTATAACCGAAAATTTCTTTCTGTATAACATTGCAATGCCGCCGCTGGCACGTCCTCTCGATCTCTTCCTGATTGCTGGAGAGAAAACAATATTTAACTCGGAACGTAAATCAGAAGGTATCTTTATCGCACTGGTCATCCTTGCACATTCCAGGATATCGGGTTCACCTCAGTTCTCACACTACTTCGTTTTTTGAGCGTTGGTTGCTTGCCTCTCCTCCGTTAATCACTGTACCTACTTTCGCTTAATTTTGTCTTTGCGATACTTCCTCATCGCGCGATCTTTTTGAGTTTCCCTGACGATCTTCAGTAACAGTCACACTTTTGGAATTCACATATCTAATAACCAAATTATTTCCGCCACTAGCCCTACGGATATTGATATCATCAAAGAAAGTGCTCAATTGTTTCATTTGTTTTAGGGTTTCATCACTCTTCATTCTGATAAGGGGAGACATGCTCTTGGAAATTTCACATTTGTTTCTTAGGACAGTAATTACTTTCTGTGCACTATAGAGGTCCACTTTAACCGGACGATTATGGATTTCCTAGGAGAGTAATATGGTAACTGACTACAGCGTGTGGCGAAGCCAACTCGTTTATGAGCATACTAACCTCGTTCTCAGGAGCCGATTCTTCCTGGACAAATATGATCAGGTTTTCCCCACGTTCAAAACACATTTTCATTTTGTCGTATATCTCTTCGAGGTTGGTCTCTTGAATATTGCTTTTTAGATCTTGGAGTTTCGATTTCAAAATTCATTTTCATCTTTAAAAACTGTTATCTGGTTCAGACAAAATTCTAATTTTTCATTTTGGGCTAGCAATAGATTTCGAATTTCCGTGGTGCTTTGAGTCAGAGCATTTAGCTGCGGAGACGTAGTGGAGCATCATAAGTGGTGTTTGCAACAAGGAATCATTAGCTCAATAATATATACATGTTGATTTCAATCTTCACCATACCATGCAGCGCCAGCAATGAAGTCCCTTGATATTGTATTGTATTGAGTTGAAAAATTAACAAGGTGATTTGCGCGATTCATATTCAACCAATTGATTTTTCTCATGATGACCACGAGAAGTTTACAAGCGAAAAATCATTCAAGAATGGTTCAGCATTAGCAGAAAACATTATTTCGAATTTATTTGGAGAGAATAACACTCACTTCATAAGGATAGATGAATCGTAAGGACCCGCAGTCCACTCTATCGAACAACTTATCCCATTTTCGAGTATTACAATTACTACCCTCCTTCTCTCAAATAGGTTATGTCATTGTGGGTGTGTCGATTTCAGAGCACACTTCGATCTGCGACTGACAAATCGTCTTTACGTCTGTGATTTGTGCCGACACGTGACCTGTTCACGTGCAGAACACGAGAGGCCCCACTTACATGTGTCAAACATGGTTTGCAGCCACAGCCACCCTATATACGAGCATATTCTAGCCACCGGCGCGGCTCAATTGTTTGGAAAGATAAGCCAACTGGATTGAGCTTTGCATTTATTTCTTTGTCATGAATTAATTTGTGAGTTTGTTTGTTGGTTTATGTATAAGTGTGTGTGATCTTTATTTAATTTTAAGCCAGGATTAGGTCTTGGATTCGTTCTAGTTTTTATTTGATTGGAACAACTTAATTTGTTTTTCTCAGGGTGATAATTGAGGGTGTTGTGGTTGGAATCGGTGGGAATGAAGAGGGTTCTACAGGTGATCAATCCCTTTTGAATATTTTTAGCTACAATGGGAGGACCTTCGGTGAAATATGGTGATGGATTATTGCAAGGAATGTAGGTATAGTATAGTGATGGGATTAAATTATTTCGTAATATCCCATCTCTCATTTGTTCAGTTTTAATGTTGTGAGAAAAGAGAAGAAATATTGAATATGTCTATACAAACTAGATTATCATGAAGTAAGGCCAACGCTATACTGGGAGTTCAATATTCAATAGTTTTCAATCTATATATTATATTTTTTTTTGAATCCTTTCAACTGAAACGCTATTTAGGTCCAATGGTCCTATCAAATTGTGATTTTGAAAATTTAGGTTCTTCTGTTATGTCCTCATAGATTTCAGAGCGCTGTAAAACTCCAATGGATGAACGAAATTTTTGAAAAAATTGGTGACAATTATTAATCGTTAAAACCCTCTATGAAAATGTTCCGATGTGATTTTGAAGTAACTGACTGGAGAAAAAATTATTTCGCCGAAAAGAAAACTTGATCCAAAATTTTTCAAACTATTTTCGTTTATAACTTTGTTATCATCGATTTTACGATGAAGAGTAATCTGTATAAAGTTGTAGAGACTGTGAATTGCAACCAATATATTTGTGTAAATTTCCATAGAATAAATGATTAGGCAGATAAAGCGCGAAAACCATTAGCTGAATCCCTTTTTCCAAGATGGCGGCCGCGGGACAAGGCTGGCGAACCCACAAATTCAGATTTGATCTTAACCTCACCCTCGTCACACATAAAAAAAAATTGCGTCCTCTGAGGCTCGAAAAGTGTGACATTTCAATGATCTATAGTCGACGGCATTGTTCTGATCGAGAAGGACGACGAAAACGTCAAACGTTTAGACTGGAGATTTGGAAGAGTGTTGGAGATTTAACCCAATAGAGATGGAATATCAAGAGTTGCCACGGTGGAAACGAAAGTTGGTGAGCTCGTACCTCCTTTCCAATGTTTATACACGATGGAGGTGAAAAATGCATCTGAAATTCAGAGAAGTGAATATGCACAACCTATACTGTTACAGCCAAGGAAAGTTCTGATGAATAAACCATTTCGAATGAAGAAGATAAGGAAAATAGCCAGATAATTCAAACTGAAGGAGAGTAAAAGAAAAGAAAGAACAGATGGTTATCCGAGAAGGACTTGTGGTGAAGAAACCAAAACGTTATGGGAGCATTTAGTTTTTGGCCGAGAGAATGTTAGAACTGAAATATTTATTTTTTATTTTGTGTTCGGTATTTCTTGATGTTTTTTGAATCTGATATGATGGTATGTTTCCATATATAAGACATCACAACTAATGGATTAACAGAGAGAAAACCGGGGAATGAGAGAGATATCAGAAATGGAATACTTCAACTATAACCTCCAAGCGCATTCTTTTCTCAATGTAGCAGAGTAAAGAGAGGTAATGAATGATAGAGTAATTTGAGTATAAAGTTGTCATAATGGCCATGAGTTGTAATGTCTATGTATGTCATAATAATAAAAAAGTATCACGTTTAATTCTAGTATATTACATAACAAGTGCGGAAAGTGACATTTTTTACACGAGTGGGAAACATTCCCATCCAATATCCAGAGGACATCCAGTTGATGTCCGGTGGATATTTTATGGGCGTCTGTTTGATGTCCCGGGTGGAAAAAGCTGCACTTCCATGAGATATACTTCCGCGATATTAACAAGATATCGTTCAAGAGTGTCCATGAGATATTATTCACGGATATCCATGAGATGTTGTTGAGGGACATCTACAAGATATCTAGAAGGTTGTCCATTAGATATTGTTCGCAGATCTCCATACGATATCTATCAGATATATCCGTAGAATATCATGGAGACATCCGTCGGATATGATTCAGGATATCCATATATTTATGGAAATTCGCATGCGTCAATTTCAATATCGAATAACGCACTTTCATTGTTTGATTCACAATATACACGGTGACTACTATACATACTCCGTGAACTTTGTAGTGTAATAATAAATGTTAGTGAAATAAACAGTTTTGTTATTATGAGTGTTTCAGTAATATTTTTCAATGTGTACAATTTCAGCCAAAGACACTCCAAGATATTCCTAGAATTAGAGATGTATGTCCTCTCTCAGCCATATTTCTATAGAAACATCTAAAGTAATGTTCAAAATAAAATTATTGAAAAATTTACGAGAAGCTGAAATATTGTATTTTAATAAATTTTTTTGGCAGTGCAACTGCACTGTCGAATCTTAATTGACTTCGTCGAAACCAAGAGCTACTATGTACACACCTCAAAATTTCTCTCCATCAATTCACTGAACTGCTTTCTATGTGGAACCTAAAAACAACTTTCAACTTTATGTAGGTATTATTTAACCAATATACATGCTATAATATAAATATCCACTCGACTATTCATTAGAAGAAATTATACGAAAACCAAATAAAAAAATGCACTTGTCTTTGGCACACGCGACGGATTTACGGATGTAAATTGTTGCTTTGTAGATTGCAGATGAACTTGAATCGGTACATGTCACTTTCGGAATATGTAAGTATTTGAAAAATCGGTTAGATGTTCTAGGACTCCTTCCGATCCCACACTTTTTTTCTTGGATGCCCTTTCTTAATGAATAACTCATTCTTTCAATTGACTGTAGATCCATTCTTACTACATATGGGAAGTTATTTTTTAGAAAGGTACATGGGGCGGCGGAAATAAAGTGGCCTACACTCGTAAAAAATATAAATCCGGTACTGATTCTGGCGAATATTTCAGATACATTTCAATCCCATTTCATCACAGCACTACTTCCTGACTCACTTTCAGTAATCTTTATTTGAAACAAATCAATTATGAAATATGACTAGAGATTTTCATTTGTTGGGATATGCGTAATATTCCCGTTTGAAGGTACAACATTCAAATTGAATATTTCTGGGATATAACATTCGATAACATTCGATACAGATCATATATGTTTCCCGACGTTTCAGTAAGAATTGTTTCGTTCATATGGGCAAATGTATCTTTCCATCATTCCCAAACTCGAAAGGCATGTCGAAACATTTCCCGAGTGGAAAAGTAACAGGTTTCAGTTACTATTCTGGTGGAACATTTACTAAACATTTCAGATTTAATTCATCACAGCACTGTCTCTGAGACATAAATTGTATGTTTCTCTTATTTTTCTCGAGAAACATTTCAGAAACAAATAATGTAGGTACAAATATTTCATCACACTTCGATATGAAATGCAGACGAAATGTTCCTAAAATATGTTTCGATCACTTTCAATTCGAAGTACTTCAAAATATTTCTTGTATGTTACAAATGTATCGAAACATCACTGAAATATTTCATAGGCTGAAATGGGATGATACAAATTGAGTCAACATTGAAGTGTTCAATCAATGTTTCTTGTTTACCGGGATATTGTCTGAAAGATATCCATCGATAAATATCTTATGGATGTCCATCTCAAGCCCAAGAAAAAAATGTTGTAATTAAGTTTTAAACGATGAGATGTATTCGAAAATGAAAGGCAATTTTTTTTGTTATATGAATTTATGTTTGATGTCTTATGGCTATTTATAAAAATCTTTCGAAGGACATTTATCATAAATCTTCGATGGACGTCTCATGGATGTCCATTTCAAATCCGGGGATATCCCTACCATGCAGGAATTGAACAAAAAACGGATATCTATATATAGGACATCTTTGTTACCTGCGATACATACACATCCCTAAAAGGAGGTATAGGGGCACATCAACCACCACTTTTTAATAAACGATGAGTTTTGGAACCTTTGGTGTAAAAGTTGAAACTTTTCCTAGAGATCAATTACCCTAACACCAAACTGATATTTTTGCACTCGACTAGTTAGCGAAACGCGCGTCGAATGCAAAAATATCAGTTTGGTGTTAGGGTAATTGATCCCTAGGAAAAGTTTCACCACTTTTTAGATTTTGTGAAGCGATTTTTCTGATTAATTTTTGCGTTATTAGTAATCATCATTTTAGTATCATCCATATATCTTATCTACGCATCTGAATTTTCACCAATTATACTTAATTGAATATAAATTTGACAAAAAGTTTTGGTTATCTCATAGTTATCTAGAATATGTCCTCTGAAGATTGTCCAGTCATTGGACATCTTATGGATATACACTTTGGGATATCTTGAAGAAATTCATTCCAAGATATCTAATGGATATTCAGTTCAGGATATATTCAGGATATTCAGTATTGGATATATCTTATGGATGTCCAGAATGAGCCTAGAGATGGATATCCAGTTGATGGATATCTGATGGATATTCAGTTCCTGATACCTTTTGGACATCCTGTTTTTGATATCTTATGGATGTGCAGAATCGGTACAAGAATATTCCGACGTGAATTGGACATAAACTGGATATCCATAAGATATCCGGTCTTGACTGGGTTGTAGCATGAGGCGTAAGCCGACTGCGACAATCCCACGAGTGTGAAAGATCATTTTCGCACAAGTAATGTACGCTATTTTTCCTACGACCACCTATTGTTGTTAAAAAATATGTAAATATCAGATCGTGTATATTGAGTTGCTTGACTAATCTTACATTTCATTTGTGACAGTATATGTTTGAATATATATTGTTTCAATAAAAAGTGCACATTAATTAACAATTACTGTAACGAAGCAATTTCAGGGTAGAAAGGCAGGTCGAGTGAGAAAAGATTATGCGACAATGGGAGTCGAAGTTTATTTAAATGACCTACAAAAAGTTAACAGTCATGACAAAAGGCCAAATTTAGGGGCTGTTAAAAATGAACTCGCCTATAAAACGAGTAATAACCATTGAAAAAGACGAAATTCAATAAATTAATGGTATCTCACCACAGGTTTCGTATCTGACCCAAGCAACGAATTGGAAAACCACGTTTTTTTTTTGAAAATATACAAAAACCGCTCAGCTTCTCCGAAAAGAATACTTCATTTACGGGCATGGCGAGACACCTGTTAGTCGGGAGGTGAAATATAACTAAATATGGAGGATGGAATCTATTATTTCATTACAACCGCCCCTCAGTTTATTTTTCGGGCCCTTGTTCGAGGAATTAGATGTCTCATGGAGGGAAATGAAAACAGGTACGTGAGTACATAATAAGCACTACCGTCCTTCTTTCAAACTCAATAAAAAATCAGTCCAATTTTTTTTATTTCCGCATTCAACACTGAGGAAATCGGGTTGTCTCGGAGTAGCACGAGGTCGTCGATACTGAACTCCACATAAGGTTGCCCTGAATTCAGTATTTTATGTCTTTCAGCGCGAGCTAACATGGTTTCTTTGGCTAGGATGATTTTGATTTCCCTAGTTGGGTTGGTCAGCTCTCGAGGAGGGTTACATTGTTTTTGGGGATTGTTGTTACTATTATCTTTATCTTTGAAAAAACCTCGGATTGAAATACTTATTGACGCTTTTTCAAAATATATTTTTTTGTTAATGACATCTTATAGATAACTCTATGACAACTAAATAAATGATATACAGAGGGAAAAAGAAAAATAACAGATATAAAAACAGTTTCAACAGGGATAATGGGGATTTTTTAAAACACACTACTTTTAATATGGAGCGTAAATATTTGGTATCGAGTGTTCTTCAAGCGTAGAACTGTGATTTTTCTGTTTATATTTAGCTCTTTCTTTCCAGAATTCTGCAGCTCTATTATTTCTTCTTGTGTTCGCATTTTCTTTCCTTTACTTCTTAGCCATTGAATCTTTTAGAATGTTTCCAATAAAATGGCTTATAATGAGAAACTGCTTCAGCATTACTCCAGCCCAATGTTTCTTTGTTTTCATTCGCAGACTTTTCTAATCATAGATTTTGGTAAAATCGAGTTCATGAACAACATATATGAGAATCCGTGTTTCCTTATACTTTTCTGATTAAGACTACATATTGCTGTGGATTACATATAGAACGGATTTGAAGCTGTTCCACACTTCTTTTTGATTGTGCTATGTATTTTTCCCTCAATTTAATGTGTGGTCTTGTTTCAAAAGTGTATGAATGATTTTGGATTTTTCAAAAATGAACTGCCGCGAACAGACACAGTCTAGATATATATTCATTTAATTTTGGCCACCACAGTTATCACAATGACGTTTACTTTTTTCTTATTGATGGTGAGTCGATAGAATTTAGGTAATTGATTTTCCAAGACCCTAATTCATTGGAATGTCTTTGACTTTGCGTTTCTTCCCAAAATAGCAATTTTCATTTTCATAGCAGCAATATTTTGGATCAGTTTTATATTCTTTCAACGTATGTGATATCACTAAAGAAAAGTTCAATGGCGAATAAACCTAGCAGATAGGCAAACATTCTTGCAGTTTGGGGTGTACAGGGGTAGAACTGGACCATATTAATGAATTGAAAAAAAAATGACCCTCCACCCCCGTTGTCTCGGAAATGAGATGAGTGACTTTCTATGGTGAATAAAATTGGCAGGTCAGCAGAACTTCTTGCAGGTTGGGCCGCACAGAGGTGGAGCTCGACCATATAATGCTTTTATGACAAATTGATACAACCCCCTCATTTCCGTTCTCTGTAAAATGACAAATGAAACTTTTAATGACAAATAAACCAGATCGGAAAAAATGTAGGTTGGGGTGTACAGTGGTGAAACACAATCATATAAGTGCTTTTTTGACAGAAAATTCAACCCACCATCTCAGTTCCCGAAAAGGACATATGAAACTATAGATGGCGACTATTCCCTTGGTACAACTCGTTTTTCTGATGAAGTCGTTGACAAGATGTAATTTGTCTGCAATGTGAACATTGTTCTGGACACGATTCCCGCCGGAAGGAAAACGAACATATGGTAACTTCTCATCAGTCAGTTTTTTATAAAAGATTACCTTTACAATTTTTTTTCAATATCAGTCACACTACCCCTGAAGTAATGAGGCTTTTGAATGAAACCAAACCAATTGTATCAAAATATTTATTATTCGACAAATTAATTTCAAAAATTATTTTATGAGTATATTGTGTACAAATAGTGGGTACTTCCATCAATATAAAAATATCAACAAGATACAAGTAGGTATTGATAGGTAGGTATATAAATAATGAACTGTAACAATATGTACAACATAAAAGGAAATAACATTTCAAAATACTATTCAATAGTGGATTTTAGGAAAAAAATAATGCAAAACATTCCTTCTCTCCGACGTTATTAGCTTTCAACTGCAATGAACATACGTTCGAGCTCCTAAATTGTTTATCAAGAATATGAACACAACTTGTACGTTAATGAACGATTGTTGCATTTGAAAATGTGTTTCTAATAGAAACATTGCCATTTTTATGTAGCAGTAATGAACATATAGAGAAAAATATCTTCATATTTGAATATTTCTAATTTGCTTTCCGCTTCGATCTCGGATTTGTATCCTCCACATACAAATTACATATTTACAACCGTCAAATCCAGTCGAAATAGGATAACGCATTTACTCGATAAAATACCCAAGTAAAATTATCAGCAGTCTTTTATTATCTCAACATAGGTGGCAGGGAAAATGCCAACATTTCCTTTACATTCTCCCAACCACCATCCGTCATCCTGTTGGCGATATACGGAAAGAACATCGCCAGGTGTCAATGCCAATTCGTCGTTCATATTTGGGGTGTAAGGATAGATGGCTCTGCATGTGGCTATGGGTTGAACGGCGTTTTCATCAGTGGAACAGATGTTTTCGCCCGAGCTACTGCATTGTGAGGAAAATTCGTCTGCAAATAAAAATGGTGATACTAAATAATACGCTTTAGGAATGAAAGACAAATTTATTGTGATATAGACTGATCCATTGGAAAAATAAAACAATTTTCATCAAGAAAACTTGGTAGCCTGTTTTATGAAACAGCAATAGTCTACATGTGGCATTGAGAAAAATAACAACCAATAACATTCAACCGAAAAAAATTATTACTTTATTATCCATACAAAGTATCTGACTTTGGAATTGCTATACAGGGTGGGCCATCGAAAACTTGACAAGGAGGTTTTGAGTACTAATATTGCAAATCCTAAACAGTTCAATTTTTATTGGGAGGGGGGCAGTTTTGTTACCATTTACAGAACGGAGCAGCCTCATCTTGTTGAAAGATCAACAGATCCTCTTGATAATTGAGGTAATTTCCAATAATATCAGTGAGAAGGAGATAAATAGTATTTTCCAGAAGCTCCAGATACATTTGTCCTGTTGAATTGCCTTCCAAAAACAATGGGCCAACAATACGGTCACCAAAAATTCCATCACTTAAGTTTAATTTTTGTGGATGTTGAGTATGCACTTCATGAAAAATGTGAGAATTTGAATCGTTCCAATAGCGGCAATTATGGCGAGTAACTGTGCCATTTGGAAAAAATAACATTCATCACTGAAGTAAATGTTGAAGACAAATTATGGATTTTCCACCGCTCGTTCACTAACCAACTTGCAAAATTGCAACCGTAAATCGAAATCATCTTCATTCAGTTCTTGCGTTAAGTTAATCTTGTAGGGATGCATTTTGTGGGTTTTTGAAATACGCCGAATGCTAGTTCGTAAATCGAAAACATACTGTCGCGACAAATTTTTCCCATGTTGTTGATTGAACAGTTCAGCGGCTCTTGCAGCACAACGTCTATTTCCATAGTACAGTTCAATCAACTCAACCCTTTCTGCAGTTGTGTGAACCATTGTTTCTTTAACAACACTTTACGGCGCTCACCACTAGTAATAATGTAGATATCACTTTTAACATAAAAATGAGAAATAGAAACAGCATTTTCAATCATTTCTCAATTGTAATTGTCCTCTCATCAGAGAATTGAAAATTTAATAAAAAGCTAGCGTAAGAAACAAACGAAAGAGTTCCAAATACATTTCAACCCAGCAGTGGCGTACAACAATTTGTTGCTATTACCAACACTGAAAAAGTCAATTATCGGAAAGTACTCTTTTGAATACGTACAAAAAAAATGCACACTACTATTTAGAGAATTCCAAGATCTCTCAAACGATGTGCGAATCGCCCCCTATTCCCTATTAAAATTCGAAGGGTTGTTCACCCCTCTGTTCCGGGGTTGAAGTGACGACGCTGTAAAAACTGTTTCCCTCCCAATAAAAATCGACCTGTCTGAGCGTTTTTTCGGATTCGCAAGATTAGTATCCGAAACCTTCATGTCAAGTTTTCGATGGCTCACCCTGTATATTTGAATATCAATATTTGGGTAGCATTCATCTCATTTGTTCCTGTATTCCTCACAATATCTGAAATTCTACTCACCAAAATCTGAGTCTGGCTGGTTGGAATTTCCATCGGCTGCTCCTCGATCCAACCAATCGGAATCATAAACATCATTTATGTGTGGATCCGAATTATCAGATTTGACAGATTTCATAGACTTTTCGCTCAGTGGACTTTTATCACTGTCGCACCATTCGTCCCTCAGCCACTGTGGTACCTGGTGATAAAAATACTGTGCAATATTTCTTTGGTCAAGTCACAGAAATCTGAACTATACAGAAGCGAATGAAAGCCACATTGCTCGATTGCAGCCGCCATTTAATATGAATGATACTTGTTACTGTCACTTGTGAAATTTAGTTGTGTTGATTACTTCACCTAGAAGGTGAGGGTATTTTATTTATTAATGATTATTGGATAACTTGTGGAAATTTATAGATTGCCTCTTTGAATTATTCATCAAAACATTCAACTGTTTATACCTTCATGAAGTACTGATGTTGTTTTGAATTAGTTTTCTGTGTGTAGCAAGTTTCATTTTTTAATCATGAACATAATAACCTTTTTCAGTATGCGAAGCATGATTTCACCCAACAAATGATTTCAAGGTTACTTGAAGCTGCCCCCTCAACATCAAAAGTGCCGACTTTACTTTCGCTTCTGTGTAGTTCCAATATTCGGTGGTCAAGTATGAATGAGGAAAAATTTAGATTATTTTTAATAAATGTATGTGAAAGTCAGGGAAGAAAGGACGATTACTCTCATAACCCCTTTCCTCATATAAATCCACTTTTGCAGAAGTATATATTTTTATTTTAATCTGTTTATTTTTGGAACAGTCTCACCTTCTAATTATATGATGAGGCCAATCTGGCTGGGAGAAAATATGTCAAGGGTTAATTTTTAGTTTGGGGATCAACAAATTAAACTACCTGTTCAATATTCGTAGTAGATATAAAAAAAAATTCCTCACTTTTAGAATACTTTGTTGAAGACCAGATTTGTCTCGAGTGATGGTTATGTGTGCTGCTAACGGGTGTCCAGACTTAGGTCTACTATCCAGTTCAGCCAAAGTACTCTGCACTTTGTATTTCGCGCCTTCCAAGTAGGTCAGCATAGATTTCATCTGGAAAAAGACATTTTTGAATCAGTTTTCATCTCAATAACTCTCCTTTTAAAAAAAATATTTTTAACTCACATGGTATAATTTTTCTATGACACTCTGCTGCGAGTCTTCTGATCCGAAGCTTGGTGTCTGCTTAATGGCTTTGGATAAATTTTCTAGCCCGTTCTTCGATTTTCTTTCCCTTTCGATATCCTGCCGTATGAGATGCAGTAATTTCACTAGGGCCTGAAAAAACCATTCAGACTGGCGTTATGTATTTCTGATTTTCATGCAAACATCACTAACCTGCTTTCTTCGTTCCCTATTCATGGCTAAAGTGACGTGTTCGCAGTAGAAATCCGGCAACAACTGTTCGGAGACTTGCTGTGAACTTTGTCTCAAATTCTGGAAGGTAGATAAGTCTTTGGCTGGTTCTGCTTGGGTTACTGGACCTTTCAATCTCTCCGTTGCCTTCAACGAAAATGATGTAATGAAATGTATGTAAATGTAGGGGGATGATTTCTCTCAATTGACTTCAGATTTCAAGTTCAATGTCATGAATGAACTCCATAGGGAAATATTAAATAAACAAACTTGAAGTTCTCAAGTATTTTTTCGATAGCAGGGCATGAGTCCTATTTCAAATGAATTTTATGAAAGTATTCTAGGATGTTAATGAGATAACAATTAATGTTCTCGAAACAACGACATGATAAGGTAAGTTTTTTCAAAGCCACATCCTTACTTTTCCAACAATTTCAACTTCGTGCCGGTTCAGATGTAATAAATACAGACCTATCATTCATTTATCATTGCAGAGCAGCAATAAATGAGTGTTATAGTGAAGATTCCAATCGGATGTTGGTGTCGATCTGAGATCAGACAAGAACAAAGTGTCATCATATTTTCGAAACTGAATAGTTTTAGGTATGTGTCAATACAGGGTGAGTGAAATTCAAGTCAATGTGGTAGAAGTTACAGAGAGAGTTAAATAAGTTTGGTTTTAAGGAACTCAACCTCATGATGTGTATGAGGTTTTTGACCTCATTTGAGGAGTTGGAGAGACGGGAATTTCCAGAGCATCAATAAGGATTAAAAAAAATATCAGTAGGGGCCATTTAAATCCTATTCTGTTCATTTGAATGAAAACCGATTCTCAAAAGCTTTTGTGAATTTATTTTAACGCAACCTTGTGCTTACTAAAATTTCATGAAAAATGTAATATGCATCACGAAATGATAGTAATATATCACACTTCATTTGAATTTCACACAAAATAAAGCTCTATGATACTCAACTCCGAAGTCGAATAAAAGTTTTGTACAATATTCCAAAATACGTAGTTCCTCAAAATATGAAAAGGTGAAAACAGAATAACTGATAACAGACTCACCTCGATGAGCCTTGGACCAAGATCGTTATTGTGATGGAGGTAGGATGTGAGGACGGATTTCAGGTTGTTGAGTCTCTCTTCTTCTAATGCCTGAAACATGCTGGCACCTCGAAGTACTGCAGATTCCCATTCTAGTCTGAAAATGGATCATAATCAATAAGGTATATTAGACACCTAACAAACAATTATAAACATTTCATTGGTTACATATACGAAAAATTAGAAAATATGGGCTGACCCTGGTAAATTCAGAGTGCCTTACTGTCAGTCAGATTCAACCCTCTCTCTACCAACTGTTTGATCGGATAACAATTTGATGATATTGATATTTTCGTCTCTTTCCAGAAAGTCTTATGCTGTTATTTTTTTGAGTTTTTGTATTTTCAAAACGCTTCCGCACCAAACGTTGGCATTAGTTAGTATTTCACAAAAAACTATATTATTTTTTCTCACTTCTATGCCCCATGTGTATTAATATTCTTGATTACTTGTATGAATGAAAGACGATTATTTTTATTATTATATTCATTACCATTATACCTGCTCGGATAACCATAAAAGTGAGGAAATGTGAACTTCATAGATATGAAGTTTTGATCATTGTGGAATAGATTGGATAAAAGTGACTGTATCAAAGAAGTTATGTTTCGCTGCTCGAAATTACGATAACTCTTATAACACTTCTCTGGTAGCTACTTCGCAGTTAACCCAATGACAATTAGACTTATTTCACCTGCTTTGTTGTAGACCTAACGAGTCTTTCTTTTTTGCGGTTCGTTTTTTAGCGGAACTTAATAGATTTGGGTTAAGTTGCCGATAGAGTCTTGTTCATACTCGAAATTGCATGCATGTCATCCAACGGCATATTCACTGCTATGAATTATGTGTATATGGTTACCACGCCATTTGAGTTACACCAGCAGTTCATTGAAATATAGAGTTGTATTTTTGTCTAGATGAGTATAAAATATATCCTGTAATATTTGGGTGATATTTTGAGAACCAGGATGGACAGAAAATGATCTCGAGTTCCGTGGGCTGTAACCATAAAAAAATGAATATAATGTGAGCTTAGGTAAGTGCTTGAAAAATACTACTACAGAAGTGATTGGTGTTTATCGGTAATGATATTTGTGGACATGGCTTTATGCATGAATATTCAGTGGAATTCGATGGAGGCCACAGACAAAGTCATACCATCCTCCTTTTCAGATTATAAATCCTTGCAAAAATTCATTATTGGTGCATTTGGGAAAAATCTGACAAAACCTGTATTTGATATAATAAAAACATAGACAAATGAATACGAATGGGCATATCGCAATATAATGGACCACTTTTATATCTACCGTTAGGTATATAGGTATTAGGTTTCTTATGTTTATGAACATAGTTTTGGCACCCTCAAGTTTGAATAATAATAATAATAATAATAATAATAATAACAATTTATTCACAATAAATCTCAATATTACAATTTTAAAATAAATAATATGTGAATAACTATTTAAACCTTACGAAGTTATTGTACTTGTTGTAAGGATTAGATATTTAATTGAATAATTATTATGGATTAAAAATAAATGATTTAATAACATAATAACATTTGAACAATAAATGAAAATGACAGTATAATCAGCACACTGGCAGTCACATGGAAAATTTCAATTCTACAAGATTCTGAAAAAATAATCTGGGAGTTTCAAGAATCCATTTTTTCACCAGTTTTTTATAAGAATATTTTGACTTTGTTACTTTAATCGAATTTGGTAATTTATCGTAAATAAATGATGCTAAATATGAAAAGTTTTTTTGTGATTTGGCTTTGGAAATTTTATTTTTAGCAGTAATTTTGTCTTTATTCCTTGTATTATATAAATGTTTATTATCCTCACAGCAGTTTCTATAAGAAAATATGTAAGTTATTATATTAAGACAAAATAATTGTCTGATATCCATTTTTTCACTTTCACAAAATAATTTATTGGAGGAATATCGCATATTTTTACCATACATGATTTTTAAGAACCATTTTTGTAAATTTTCCAAATTTTTCAGATAATTCTGATTAACTCCCCCCCATGACAGTATACCATAATTTATTTGAGATTGAAATAAAGAAAAATAAATCATATCCATGTGTTTTTTACTAAGAATATCATGAAGAAATTTGAATTTTGGCAATAGAGGGCGTAATTTTTTTATTAGATAATCAATTTGGAAGTTCCATTTTAAATGCCTGTTTATCATGATGCCTAAATATTTGATATGGTCGACTTCTTTTATATATGAGTCATTTATTTTAATAGGTCCAAGATAGGGTAGATGATTTCTATAAGAAGTAAAGGGGAGATAATGTGATTTCTCGAAATTGAGAGTCAATAAGTTATTGTCGAACCAATTTTTTATATTTTCAAAGTCATTTTGTAGGAGTATTTTTAAAGATATTGCCATGTATTTGATTTATAGATTATAACAGTATCATCTGCAAAACTGTGTATGGAACCTCTTGTTTCCACATAAAAAATGTCATTCAGGAATATGTTAAATAACACAGGACCTAGAACTGTTCCTTGTGGAACTCCATAATTCAAATTTTTTTCTGAACTAATATAGTCACCTATCTTGACACATAGTTTTCGATTACCTAGATAACTTTTTATCAATTTATAACTCAATCCACGAAATCCAATTTTTTCTAATTTTTGTAGTAATAACTCATGACTCACTGAATCGAAAGCTTTAGCTAAATCTATAAATAAACAAACAATTGGGGATTTTTCTTCCATGAATTGAATATTTTTTTCTTTTCATAACGAGAACTTTGAAGGGTACATTCATATATTATACAGAAACATACATATATAGAGGTTTCCTTCGATAATAGATATAATAAAAGTTTCAGATGGGTGTCACTCAAAACCAATTCCACTTGATGGTACACACTGTGAATTTTATGACTTTCTACACAGTTCATATAGCAAATGCACTGCAAAAAATCAACACGTCGCACTGGAGTGCTACAGCAAAGTAAAATCATGTAACTTTTATGTTGGTAATGAACTGAACTAGTCGCTAAGTGATCTACGAGATATTTTCTATAATGAATGAGCAGCAAAATTGAGTTCTACAAGCACAAAAAACAGTACCTTGCTCTCTCTGATCTCACGCACAGGGAGTAGTACTCGACGTCCGCCTTTTTTACAGCATCTTCGGCTTTGCGTTTTTTCCCTTCCAGCTGAAAAACAAATGAATGAATTATTATGCCTGTAGAGAAAACATAATTGCATAGATTACGAAAATAAGTTCATTGCGTGATGCTCGTGAATATGGAATGAGACGAAGGATTGAGTGGTGACGAGGTAGAGAAGGCTAATTTATTAGGTTCTGTGACTGACAAATAATATAATAATGTGAATACATTTTTGCATTCATTAGAATAAGAATAGGTCGGATCTAATATTGAGAAAGTTCTATTCAGATTCATTATTTTTCTAAATGAATGTTTTGATCAATCGATTCATTTTATTTACCATAACTCGTCACACAAATATTCACTGAAAGTAAATTAGGGAGATAAATAGCACGGAAGGTACATACGTACATTATTTGCCACAATCAGCGATCATTCTCTACTGTTGATTTATGTAAATTTGTTGAACATTTAGTTGTGATTATTTTACATGTGATTATTATACAGTAGTTTAGTAACAATCAGAAAACATTTTCACTGAATTCTACAAAGAAACCGAAATTCGTTCCTCAAGTCTGGAATTGATAACAATGAACAATAACAAGATACTACAAAATGGAAGGCTACTGATGTAACACCAACAACATTTGTCATTGAAACGAATGTACAGAATGCCTCTATCAAAAATCGAGTATTTTCAGTAAGGTATGAACCTTATGTTTTGCGAGTTTTTTTTTAAGAAATTGTTATATCTGCTCCAAATACTTAAACATATTCTAACATTTTATTCCTACTAATCCTCAGCAGAACTTTCCTCTCCTCATAGAACCCCGTGTAATTTGAATCATTTGAAAGGGTTACTCCCCTCCAGCATAATGAAAATTGGACTGAACTAGGTGTTAAAAAATATTTCAGTTACGAATTGGATGAGGGGTAATACGATTTTATATTTTTTTTTTGAAAATGACAATAACTAACGTTTCATCTGAAAATTTGCGGTTTTGATAGGAATATGCGCTGATTTCTTTCGTAAAATTCAAGTATAATAGAGATATGCTTATATTAGTACCAAGTAGTTAAAGCGAATAATTATTAATCTGGAAAATCCACTTACCTTTGCATTTTCCTTATCTGTGGAATTCTGTTTATTGCCGTTAATGTGAGCTAAGTGAATCAGACTAGTACTTTTAGATAACCTGAAAATGCAATCAGTTTCAGCATATAGAATAGTTTCAGTGGAAAAATGAATTGAAAACATTCGCCATAGTCGGTGGGCATACGTGAAGGCCAGTCCCAACTACCTACAAAGTAGGTTTCTGGCTTACACATGACAGGTGGAAAATCAGTTCCAGCATTTGTATCGCCTTAATCAAATGCAGGATTTTTTTGTGGAAAAACTTGCACTGGAATCAGTAGGATTTAATGCAACGCCCTTCGTGGTATTAGTCAGGGAAGTAGTTGTTTTCTTACTGGTCTCAGCAAGACACCTACTGCGTGGGTAGTTGGGACTGGCTCGAACGAATTGTTCAAAAGATGACTTGAAAAATGAATAACTTGTTTTGATCACAGACACTCGAGTATCAGTATCAAATAGAAATTGGTATACAACTAAGTTTTGAAATGAACATGAAGGTTATAACTGAAATCTCATAAATTATACCAGAGAAAACATGGTTGTAACCACTCAATTTTTATTGAATACCTGAACCATATACTGATTCATGAATCATCTCAAATTATGTGTGTATGCCAGTTCCAGTCCAATGTCTACCTCTGAAACTTATTGCCGAGAGTTCCACGAGGCTCACAAGCCCTAAATTTGTATGTAGACACCAATTAAATTTCCTCTAACATGGTTTCCACACATTTCAGAATTTCCCTCATCAATCAGCATATGCCTAATTTTTAAAATTTCAAAGAATATTTTTTATAAAAGGTGTATCGAGTTGTGACATAATTAACAATTTACTAAAATAAAATTTTCACGTGGAAAATTGATTGATGTTTTCAATTAGTTGACTGCGTATGGTACAAATATGTTCTGCAACAAACAGAAAAAATATTTTTGTGCAAGTCAGTGATTGACAAAATAAAAATAATACTTTTCATTTTTCCCATCTTCGAACGAGCGTATAATGAGAGAAGATTTGCCACTGGGGCATTTAAATGTTCTTACTTCGTTGTATCTAAAACAGCAGCATCTTGTAACTTCTCATTCTCTCTGGCACAAGCGTGACTGTTCTTCTTGCCTTTTGCTTCATTCGCCCTCCATTCCGCCAAAGATTTAGCTGCCTTGTCAACCGCTGCTTCAGATTGCTTTCTTATCCTGGAAATAATTAATTATTTGTTGCAAAAAGGGTCAACTGCACAAAATTTCTTGAGCATGATATAAAAAAACTTTGCGTGAATAGTTAATGCAATAATCCTGTACGTCATGAAGTCAAAGTAATTGAATTTGTCTCGTATTGATTGATAGCAGGATAGATCACCGCCATTGTTGAGAAACAGTTAATCTTTCTATGTTGGATGGGTGAGGACGAATTCAGAGCAATAATTCCCTAATAACAGAGTGCATACATTTTTGATTGTGTATTTATTCAATTGAACATTGAATACATTCAGGAAGGAATTTTAAGATGCCTACATGCCATTCCGCATAATTATTGGACGCACTATTTCAAGTCCGAACAGAACCTTTTCACCTCATTATATTACTGAACTGTTGTTCATTTCGAGTTCCAGTGATTTTGAAAATAGGTACAGATATCCGTGTTTTGGGAGTTAATGATTTATCATAAATTCCACTTTTATTTTACAAATCACGAGAATAAATGGACCAAAATTACGATCAAAACTTATATTTTGAGAACTTGTTACTGATTTGCAATCCTTTGTTTTGTTTTCAGATGCCATTATTTCCTTAGTCACTGCTTGGTTCGTACAAATCCATTTAGCAAAAAACCTCATTTCTCATTCTTCTGTCAAAATAAACTATTTTGCATTCGATAACTCCGAAAGATATTGCTACAGATTATTCTGACTTACATATTGAGTTATGATGAAACCAGCAGAAACTCAATAATATCCAATGAATAATGAAGAGAAATATGTTAAATACCAGAAAATTTTAGGTGAATTACCTATGTGAACATTTGATATCTCTCCTAAGGGTCATTAATAAAATCTTTGTAACATTACTATTTACTATTACTGCGTTCAGTGCCTTCACAACTAGTGTCCCAGTTCTCATTGATAATTTTTTTATTCTATTTGATATGGAATAAATAAACTGATACTTGCCTATGCTGGCTTTCGGTGAGTGCCCTCAAAGGCTTTGCTGTCTCTTCTAAAAGGGCTAAACCTAAGAGTCGATGACCCTCTGCTCTTGTTTCCAGTTCCAAAGCGACAGATTTCCATGCTTCGTTTAGTCCACCAACACCTTCTCGACAGGCTCTGGAAAGTTTGACGCTGAGTTTCGACAAATTTTTGGCATACTGAGTTTCAGCTTCAGCTCTGAAATAGGAACATTTATTCACATGGCTTATACACTTCTATCATTATCTATCATTCTCTAAGATTTAGGGGAACTGAGCACACGAAAAATTTATGAAAATCGAGAAAAGAAACATTTTACTATCTTAAACCGCTTAAATTTTTAACTGACGCCTTACTGCACTTTCGTCCTAGGTGGACATTTTCGAACGAATGAAACAAAAATACCCTAATATATTCTTCTTAGTCATTACTGATTTATTCCCCGAATTATGTTCCCGTTCGACATTGTGAGTATGCTAATTTAAAAAAAGGCAAATGGATCAATGAAAAATTACAATCGAAGGAATGGTTTGTAAACGTAAATGGCTAACTCTAGTCATCTGATTTAGTATCCATTTGCCTCCGAAGATGCTAACTTTGTTAGCGAAACACGCGTCGAGTGCAAATAATATCATTTTGTTGTTAGGGTAACTGACCTCTACAAAAAGTTTTAACTTCCACACCAAACGTTCCAATCTCATCGTTCAATCTTAAATATGTTGGTATTCGTTTTGAGTTTTTGAGGGAAGTTGTAAGTGAAATAACTTATATCATCAATGTATGCTTCGATTCAGGCAACTTTCCTCAGGTTCTCAAGGTAGGCATCATAAAACCGCTTTTTGAAAAAGGTGATAAACTTCCATTAGGTTTAGGTAATTATCGAACAATTTCACTTATATCCAATTCATCTAAAGTAATTTATAAACTAATAAAATCCAGGATGGTTGAATTTTTTGACAAACACAGAATCATATCGACCAATCAGTATGGTTTTAGGAAGGGAAAATCAACGGAAGATGCAATAAGTAAATTGACCACATACATATACTCTTCCTTGGACAAGTAATCGCCAACCCTAGGTATATTTGTAGATTTGTCAAAGGCGTTTGATACTGTTAGTCATGCCTTTCTATTTAATAAGCTGGAATCTTATGGAATCCGAGGAAGAGTCTATCAACTATTGAAAAATTATGTATCGAACCGTAAACAGTGCGTGGAAGTTGATGACGTTACAAGCAACTTTAGTATAGTTACATGTGGTGTTCCTCAGGGCACTGTTCTTGGGCCTCTTTTGTTTACTATTTATATTAACAGTCTATTGCTGATGAATTGTCAAGGAGAAATCATCAGTTTTGGTGATGATACAGCAACTTTATACAGAAGCAAAACATGAGCTGATCCTAAATGGCCGAATCTGATTTCGTCTCCATTGAGAGATGGTTTCGACATAACAAACTCACCTTAAATAGCGAGAAAACCGAATGCATACCATTTGCCAGTTACACCTACGTCTACCAAATATAGGATCCTTGAAAGTAACCACTGATCTTCACATACCTGAATGTGAATCAATTAAATACCTCGGGGTTATTGTTGATAGGCATTTACGGTGGAATTCACATGTGAAATATGTTATTCAGAAAATTAGAGGTCTATTCCTTAGATTGTTGCATCTTAAAAGTATTCTGAATGTAAAAGATCTGAAAACCATATATTATTCATTAGTTCAGTCCCAACTCTCTTATGGCAGACAAGGAAAAAAAGACATAAAATAATCATACCAAGATGTGAAAAAAGTATTGGACAACGATGTTGTAACTTTCTAGGGCCAAGATTATAGGCAACCCTACCGGAAGCTATAAAGAGCCCCCCTTTTTTCAAATCTAAGGTTAGAAAATGGATATTCAATTGTGAAACAAGATTTTTGGATGATTTTTTCTTTAATCTGTGATGAATAAATTGCTACAGAATATGATGTATATATGTGTTTAAGTGTGTGTGTGTGTGTGTATATATGTACGTGTATACGAAAAAAAAAATGTGTATACTTATTGTACTGCACTTTATTGCAACATTACTCGATTATGACCAATGAAACTTATACTGATCAGGATATGAACATCAATCCAATTATTTAAGATTTTATTTAAATATATTCATTCAAATTATTAGTTCTTCTACTGTGTGTAAACCCTTCACGAACAAGCTGTTTACGGCTTATGTGAAACTCTCTGTTTATTTACTTTTTCCCACTATTTGTAATTTCACTAATTCGATTTGGGAATAAACATTATTATTATTGAATGTCATAATAGTTCTATAATAAATAAGTGATATTTTTTGTATATTTCACTGATCTTTGTTATCTCGACTACTCGTACTCAACATACCTTGGTGTAAAGGATGTGGCAGAGTTCTGAATGTGAAATCATTCATTTTTTGCATAATACATACAGTATTTTTTATTCAGAAATAACAGGCACCTTTGACGCTTGTCTCTACACTACTGGTGATACTCTAAGATGAACTTTATCTTCAGTTGCCCAACGCACAAGAGTGATCCTAGATTTTCGTTAAATAAATATAGCGCCCACGTTTCGATTCGATGACTAACTGAGCCCAAAATGTTGAAGACTTGGTGATTTCAGAGATAGCGAATGCGTGCATTATATTTCAATTTAACAAAATGCATAGAAAATTAATTTTCACATTCTGTTTTGCCTTGTGTGAAACATATCACTCTGAGTCAAGATGACTCAGAAATAATGGATTTTGAATGAAGTGAAGAATGTGTGCCAATGTGAACCTCGTTATCTGAGAAAGTAAGACTCGATATATTTTTGTATTACCATTTTTCTTTAGTAGATATATATACGAAAATAGGGTTTCTAAATTAGATATATAAAAACTATAAGATTTTGTGAATTTTATTGGAATGCAGTGAAAATCATTATGCGTTGGAAGTTTTGTGGTACTACTGACATATTCTTTGTATGAAGAACTGGCTACTTGAATGAGTGGTTGATTCACGAAATCTCAATTTTTGATTCTCACCCATACATTGACGTTGATATGCTATCAATGAGGCAGCAAAACAATTGGTGATGGAGTCATCTATTTATTTGTCAAATGAGTAGTTTTTCTTGTCTATCATTTGGTTGACTAATGATAATGAATTCGAAAATGTTCATGGAACATTATTTAGCTTTTTGAAAGTAATATCTACTTCTCACAACGTATTCTCCTTACCTTTCTTGGAGAATCGTAGACAATTCTTTACAAAAATCTCCTCCTTGTTTCACATATCTCCGAAGGTCTTCAAATCCATTTTGACCCTAGAACAAATGAAAATACTCGTTGGAATGGAACTGAAATATTGGAAAAAATAAAGAGGTCTTTTCGCTCTCTAAGCAGGACATGAGTAGGATTATTTGATGTTTATGTTACTTGAGATGAGTGTATCTGATGATTCTGAGGATTGGCTCTCTCCTTCATTAGGAGTAGGTAGACAAAATGGGAAAGAACATAAAATGCAAATATTCCCCGCATACGTTACGTGGTATGAATTATTCAATATTCACCACCCGCTGACCTTTTCATTGTGATATTCAATAACTCTCAGGTTTTATGTAGAGAGATTGAAATTTAAGTTTTTTTTGTGATTTATGCAGAGTCGGACAATGAAAAACAAAAACAGGCAGATTGAAATATTAGAGAGAACTCCTTACGAGACCTGGGGAGACCTGGGAACTCTGCGAATACATAGATAAAATATAATATAATAAAATTTGAAAACAATCATAATAACTTAACAGCAGGTTTATAAAAATGGTGAGATTGAATGAGAAATGAAATTGAGTGAAATAAGAGAGTTGGATTAACACATTTGAGGTCGAGCTAGCCTTTATAAAATCAGTAAGCTAAAATAAAGAATAAGCCGCATGCTAAAACTTGGTCAATTTTCAACCTATTTTACCTTATTTCGTGAATTTTTCTGATGACCGAACCTTTGAATGCTATTTTTGTAAAATTGAGCACTACGGCATAAGTGTGTTCAAGAAAGAAAGGAAATCGAGACGGTATAAAATCTGTCCTATGAACGCAAAATAACTTATCGAACACTCGAAGTCCCTTTTTAAAAACAATTTATTCAATACAATCTGGAATACATAGACAAAAATACGTCTTTACAATATGAATGTTGAAGTCTGACTGACTGGCGAGGTGCAGAAACTACGCAAATCGGCCTTATCTACCGGTATTCAGTTTCAGCAATTCAGCAGTTTCCTATGGGAGCCGTGTTAGACGGTGATGTAATTCCTCCCCCATAAAATTCAACTCCAGAGGGTTAGCGAGGGAGTTGAACGTTGGAAAGCTCTATGTCTCCTCCCGCATCTGGCCTAGTTGGTCCTGGAATGCATCGTCCAATCACTAATCTTCTGTAGCAAATGTATATGGATACTGTGATCAAAAGTAGATAGATCACTAATGTCCATAAGCTGGGGATATGTGAAATTCTTGAAAATGACACATCTGGTTGGTTATTGATGATTCGGGTCTTGATTTCTTGTAATTCATCTAATTTCACGTCTTCTAGTTGGAGGCTGAAATTCACTCCTGGTGTGAATTCAATTTGCGTCCTTACATCAGGAAGTAAAATTGGCGATTTGAAGATTGTTGAGACTCGATCGTTGATTATTACTTCATTTAGGTAGGAGATTCGACAGCCGACTGGAATCTCAATGAGATATACTCCAGCTAACTTTATAATCTCCTCTTGTTCCTTACAGCTGAGTTTGAGTGTTTCCTCGAATGGCAGCAATCCCACCCATTGATCAGCGTCTTCTAGTCTGTTGAATATTGGTTTTGTAGGCTCCACCTGGACTTGGTCACAAGATGATATATTTTGAAGATTTATTATTTGTATCTCGCAAGGGTTGTTTTTCGAGATATCTTGAATTTCCAGTTTCTTGCAAACGTAGTAGTGTGGTGATATTTCGAGGCACATGTCGCTTTGGAATGTGTAGTACAACTGATTTTTCAGTAAGAACTTTTTTCGCGGTATTATTGCCTTAAACTGGCTCTTCGAGGGGGTAGGTATGGAATACAGGTGGTAGTATTCAAATGAGTAAGGATACATGATGGGAATGTCGAGGATATAAGTTATTCTGTTGTTCCAAATATAACTTTTTATTCGTATTATATTTTCATATAGCAAGGTGTTATCTAAGGTAATACTAAATGGTAATTGATCCTTTTTCAAAGATTTTTCGATTTTGAGAAGTGTTTTATAGAAATCAGCTGTTTGCATTATACTGGGATGTATGATTTTCAATTTAGAAAAAGAAATGGAATCTTCAACGTCTTGTAAAATAGAATTAATTATCTCATACATATTTATCAACTGATTCAAAATGTCTTTGATAAAAGTTGAGTTCTCTCTGTAAGTAGTTTGGTTTATGATACTAGCAATCTGTGAAATCTTTGATTCCAATAATTTCTCATTATGACTTATATGTTTTATGGTGTCGTTGAATTTATTTATTAATTCAATGCTCACCGTGTTTTGTGTTCTGATAGTGTCGCTCAATTCACTTTGGTTTTCCTGCAGTTCTTTGATCAAGTTTTTATACCGTTCTCCATCAGTGGAATCAAGGTTTCCAGTGATAGACTTGAATATAGAACCTAAACCATTGATGAGGCCTCTTTTCACTCGGCGATGAGGTATGATTTCTTCAATTTTATTTTCAACTTTGGTCTTGATGAACCCCAAGATTTTTACATAATTAGATGTGTCGTGAGAGTAATCTTTATTTTTTCCAATAGAAGCTAATAGTGATTTTGATTGTGAATGGAGTTTATTGATTTCATCGATGATTGGGGTGAGATCATAGTAATGTATCAACGTGTGAGTGTATTCTTCGATTTTGGCGGTTCCTAGTTTCAGTGGAATAAGTCCTGGGTTATTTTCCAAATTTCTTACAGTAATTTTTCCGTGAAGTCCGAAAACAACAGGAAATCTGAAATAATATAATTTTGTGTATTAGAAATTATATGTTTTCTTAAGGGGACGTTTTAGGTTGTCCATGTGAACTTTTTCTTGGGTATTTGTTGAGACAGTTTTCGATTCATTGTTAACAGTCTTCAGTGTTGTGGACTTCGTGAATTTATTCGCGTTTTTCTGGCGCTTATGCTTTTTAACAAACGCGGTTTGATCAGGATGAAAAATCTTTGGATCGTCACGGTTTTTGTTTACTCGTTCTATTGTTTTTTCTTTATTTTGGATCAAATCGGTATTGATTTTCGAGTATAATATTCTGGATCTCTCTTTATGATCATTTACATAATCATTAAGCAAAATCTGGTCAATTTCGATATCGAATGGATTTTCGTTGTCGATGTGCCCATTGATTACATCAATAGGTTTCATTCTGGTAGTTGAATGGATTGAATGGTTATACGCTAAAATTGCATATTTCATTTTCATTTTAGCTGGTGATTTAAGATATCCTTGTGTGTTGAGAAGGCGGATATGCTCGATTAGCGTGGAATGTAATCTTTCAATCATACCGTTAGATTGAGGGTGGTCGGGTGATATGAAGTGAACATCTATTTTGTGTAATTTCAGAAGTTCAAGAACAACAAAGTTTTTGAATTCACTACCGTTATCTACTATAATTTGTTTGGGAACTCCATGATGCGAAAAGAACTGTATCAGATTGTCGACAATCTCTGTTCCGTTCAGGGAGTCCAGGTGATATGCTTGCGCATATTTAGAAAATGTATCAATTATAGTGAGAAATTTTGTTTGCTCGATAGTGAAGCTATCTAAGTGAATAATTTCGAATGGTTTCGACGCAGTGGGAGTCACGTTCATTTTCATTTTGATGGGGTTTCTTTCGTATTTGCTCTGTTGGCAAATTTCGCATTCATTTATATAAGTTTGCACAGAATTTTTCATATATGGCCAATAGTATTTGGATTTGATTCTCTGTTCTGTTTCGTCGATTCCGCGATGGTTGGTTTTGCTTTCGTGATAATTTTTAATGATCTCTTGGATGTCATCTTTCGAGGTGACATCTAGAAGTTTTGAGTTGCATCTCTTGAATTTAAGAGATGGCCATTTGAAATTTTTTTGAACTACTGTGGAAAATCGTTCGTAATCATCGGGATTCTCAAAATAGATGTAATATGGTACATTGGGGGAAATATATTCTGTAATAAATTTTACGGTATCTTCTTCAAATTTATTTCGCGATAATTGTACGGAAAATCGTTGTTTCTTTCCAAATAAGATAGTTATTTTAGGTCTGGTGGGGCTATGAAGTGTGCTACTGAAAATTATTTGATTCTGACCATGATTAAGCGGTGATTCCGATATAGGGATGACTACAGCGGGATCTTGTTCTTGGTTCGTGTGTACCGTGTTATCGTCACTGATGTCAGGTGAATCGGGTTCGATTTGAAACTCTCTACTGGGTGATATAGGAATAGGGGAGTTGTTATTTTGTAGGGGTTGTTGTTCATTTTCTCTACTGTTTTTTTGGTTTTGTTCAGTCATATCATTTGAAGTGGATGGGTTGTTGTGCATGTCAATGTTTTCGTCAACTTTTTCTTCACCAACATTTACCATTATGGATAGGCCATCTAGGTTTGATTGGGGTTCTCCAATAGTTTGGATATCGGCAGAAGGTTGATAGTCAGGAGTGTCGAGAACAGAGCTGACGGGATTACCGAAAGTGACTGATGAGGTTCCAAATCCTGCATCTCCAAGTACCTCGTCTAGTTCGTCCCAAAATGTCTTTGTTTCCTTGGTGTGAATTTCTATACGGGAGAGAGCATCCGCGTTGGTATTGAGTTTACCTTTCTTATAAATTATATTATAGTCGTACTCTTCCAATTTTATGCGCCATCGTAATAATTTTGAATTTGGATCCTTGAGCGAAAACAACCATTGCAGGGGCTTGTGATCGGTCAGGATGTTAAATTTACGGCCAAATAAATATGGGCGGAAGTATTTGGTGGCCCATACGATAGCTAGAAGTTCTTTTTCGATCACTGAATAATTCTGTTCTGAATCATTCAATGTTCGTGAGGCATAGGCAACGGGTAAATCTTGACCTATAGGTCCTTGGGACAAAATAGCACCCAAGGCTACGTTGCTAGCGTCAGTTGTTAGATTGAAAGGTTTACTGAAATCCGGATATTGTAAAATGGGTTCATTTATTAGGAGATTTTTACACGTGTTAAAACAAGAGATGAATTCTGGGTCATGTTCAATTTTTGCTCCTTTCTTTAAACATTTCGTTAGAGGTTTTGTAATTTTAGAGAAATTATTAATGAATCTGCGATAATAACCAAGAAGTCCGAGGAATCCTTTTATTTGTTTAGTTGTTTTTGGAAGTGGATAGTTTTTTATCGCGTTTATCTTATCGGGATTCGGTTTTACTCCATCGGGCGTGACGATGTGACCCAAATAGGCGACTTCTTTCCTTAAAAATTCCGATTTATCTAACTGGATTTTGAAATTTGATTCTCTAAGTCTCTGAAATACGGATTTTAGTCGTTCTATATGTTCCTGAAGGGATGTCGAGAAAATTATAATATCGTCGAGATATACCAAACATTTTTCATTTTGGATACCTCGAAGGATATTGTCCATAACGCGTTGAAAACTAGCTGGAGCGTTTTTCAACCCAAACGGCATCCGCAGATATTCATAATGCCCGTTTTCGGTATTGAAAGCTGTTTTTTCAATATCTCGTTCATCCATTTCGATCTGGTGAAACCCGCTAGCAAGATCGAGGGTCGTAAAATATTGGCATTTTCCTAATTTATCTAATAAGTCGGTAATATTAGGAAGCGGGTATTTGTCGTCAATAGTCTTTTCGTTTAGTTTCCTATAGTCTACTACTACCCTCCACTTTTGCTTGCCGGATGCATCCGCCTTTTTGGGTACAACCCAAATAGGGGAAGACCACGGTGAGTTACTTGGTCTTATTATATTTTGGTCCAGCATTTTCTTTATTTGACTTTCTACTTCTTGTTTGTGTATGAAAGGGTATCTATAGGATTTTGAGTAAACAGGAATTTCGTCGTGCGTCTTGATGTTATGTTTGATTCTACTTGTAAACGTTAGGGGCATATTTTCTTGGTAAAAAATGTCAGAATATTCTTTACATAAGTTGAGAATGTGGTGTTTTTCTTCGTCATTCAGATGTTCTGTGCGAAAGTTAGTCAAGTCAAGGTCCGGTTTATCTGTTTCATCGAAATTATTGAAATCGATTTCTTCTATCAATTTACGGTTGAATTTTTCGACAGAAATTGGCTCGGAGAAGTCTAGAGTGATTGGGTCTGTTGTATTGTTAAGAATCGTAGTCAAAGCCTTACCGTCTTTTGCAACTGTTATGCATTCTGGGATTTCGCAATTGTGAAATTTCTGATGGGGAATGATTATTTCACCCTTGGCTACTGAAGTTTTGATTTTCACAACCTGTTCTGATCGAGGTGCAACCGTGATTAAGTTCAAGCTACTTTTTGTTTCGTGATACCTCAGTTTTATTCGTGCAAAAGGAGTAATGAGAAGTCCTTCGCCAAAATTTAAGTTGGCTTGAAGTAGTTTTAAATTATCAAGTCCTATCAACCCATCAAATACATTGTGGAACTTGAAAAGAAAGAATTTCAAATTCTGAGTCTTCGGTAGGTTAAATATTTTCGAGGCAGGTATAAGTGCACTGTGCTTGTGAGCGGACTTTTGAAAAACAGTTGAAACTATAAACGGATCGTCTCTGATACTATTTGGAAAATATTTATATGCTAAATTAGGATCAATGAAAGATTTAGTAGAACCAGAATCTATCAATATTTTAAGATTGAATTCAGGCAGTAAAATATATGGTAGTTCGCCAGAATTAGAAGCATTGAATGGAATGATACAAGGTTCTACGTTAGATCGTCTGCTTGAGGCGAGCTCTGAAAATTTCCTTCAAAATTTTCTGTTGGTGGCGTTTCGGAACAGGCGTTTTCAAAATTTTCTTCGTAATATTGGCTATCAGGTTCATAGTTTTGATGTTCATATGGGTTATTCATAAAAGATTCATAATCATTATCTATGCACTGACTTGGAACAATTTCGGTATTGTATAATTCCTCCGAAATGAAGTTCCTCTGCTGTGGTTGTCGCGAAGTGAAAGCTGAATGATTTGGTTGGAAATTATTCGATGTATGTCTAGTAGATACGCTCATTGGTGTAGGTCGTGGAAGTGTTCGATTTGGGTTTGGTTTGAAAACATTTTGGTTTTGCTTGTTATTTCCGAAGACTTGAGAGTTCGTGAAAAATTTCTGAGGTTGATTATTCATTTTTGGTTGAATAGGAATGGGTTGCGATGGAAAATTATTTTGAGGCCGAAAATGATTATTTTGGGTATGATTATTGAACGGCACTCTTGGTGTTGCATTGTAAAACGTTTGCTGATTTGAATAATGACCTGGCTGTACATACTGTTTTGGTGGTGCATGTTGTATTGGTGTTCTCACTGATGCTTGAGGGACTCTAGTGAAAGTTCTGTTTGTATGGTTTTGGAAATAATGAATATTATCTTCTTGAATAACTAATTGTAATGCTTCGTTGAGTGACAGAGGTCTCATACAACGAATAGTAGTGCCTAAAGGTTCTCTCAAACCCGACAAAAAGGTTTTCAAAGCTAAGTTATTGTAAAGATTCCTTTTCAAAATTTTCGATGCATCGTTAGGCTCGTGTAAATCTACGTAACTACAAAGTAAATTGAGAATACTGAGACATCTATCATAAAACTGTTGCGGTTTTTCATTTGGTTGTTGCCTCAGCATTACTAAATCTCGATTAAGACAACTTTCGTCTCTTTGGTCTGCAAAATTCCTGGATAGAGACATCAAGTTGTACTTACATTAAATAAATTGCGGCTTTGAGCATTCTCCTATAAGGGCTACTACTGGATCGGCTATTTGTGTCTTCACCAGGGAGTATTCCTTGCGAATTTGAACTATTTTGTTCCAAATTCCGGT
This sequence comes from Zygogramma bicolorata, assembly GCA_032362365.1. Lineage (NCBI taxonomy): Eukaryota > Metazoa > Arthropoda > Insecta > Coleoptera > Chrysomelidae > Zygogramma > Zygogramma bicolorata. The sequence continues at coordinate 237,849 of JAVJAQ010003417.1, read as the reverse complement.
GGTACGTTGCTGAATGGGTCCTCCACGGGTCCACGATAGACTGGGTTTCCTGATTTCTAAGGAGCCACTCCGTATCAAACACCTTCACAAGTAGTCACCAATTGTTCGATATCCGATAAATCGTTGATACGAAAATTGTCCGTTCGATACGAATCAATCCCGGATATCCTACCGACTGCGCCAAATAACTTATCGAACACTCGAAGTCCCTTTTTAAAAACAATTTATTCAATACAATCTGGAATACATAGACAAAAATACGTCTTTACAATATGAATGTTGAAGTCTGACTGACTGGCGAGGTGCAGAAACTACGCAAATCGGCCTTATCTACCGGTATTCAGTTTCAGCAATTCAGCAGTTTCCTATGGGAGCCGTGTTAGACGGTGATGTAATTCGCGCAAAGCGAAAATGTGGATTGCTAACAAAAGTTGGTCATTTCATTTCATTACACACACAATTGATTAGAAAAATATGACCCTTTGATTTGACATTCGAGAATCGTGAATGACAGTCAGATCCACAAACTATTTGAAGAAATATGACAGAAAAAGACATAATTTCTCAAATGCTCCAAGATAGAGTCTAAAATCAATATCGTTCTCAAATGAAATAAGGACTGAGATTACCAACGGGTACATTGTTATTACACTTCTTGCTTCAGTCTATTTTGTTTCTTATATTACGTACCTTTTTTTTATAAAGCTGCCTTCACAACTAACATTTCATATGAAAATGCAAAAATCTATCTGAAAACGATAATAATCATATAGAAATACTTATTACTTTGAATTGTCAAACAATCTCAAACATATCAAACTGTTGCAAATTAGTTCCGTTTTAAGACAAAGCGACTCTGCAATCTTCATTGAAATTCCTTATAACGTTCTTTACTGATAATCTATCTAAGTGGAAATAAACATTTCAACTTTGATGGTATTTCGAGTACCTAGTGCAGACAACGATGATTCCTTATTTCTTCCACTTACGATCTTTCATTCAATTTAGGTAAATTGAATGAGTCAGGGTTCAAGTACAGCCCATCTAAACGAGGTATTGACACACCGAGAGAAAATCGTTTAGTACTCTGGTAATTTAAGTAATGGAGAATTATTTATCCAATACAAGTTTGTCCTCAAGGAGTAAAATGAAATGAAATGAATTCAAAACTATACTTTCAACATAAAAATTCATTGATCAACATTGATCGAAAAATATACATCTTGTGATATGGCTCTTCAATACAAATCAAAAGCGCATTCTCGAAATAATATCCTAAAAAGGAGTAATTAAGGTAGCAAACTAACGCCATAGAGACATATATTCAGACTATCAGATACTTCAATAAACATGCACGGGTGTTGAGTAGACCTGGATGTTTAAGAAACATAGTCAACACAAATTGATATTAAATGATTATGAACACATATTTCAGGGCATCATTCTCATGGGGCATCGGTTTTGACTCCGGGGTTCAATCCCATATTAGCATTCAATACTCATATCATCGCAAAAACATTATGAAAAAACCTTCTGTTTCACTTCTCAGGAACCTGCTAGAATTGTTTTCCATTCTGGAACTAAGGTCGTTCAGTTTATATTATCTCTTCCTTAAATGGAAATTTTCCCTTTTCTATAGTAGTTTTCAACAGCGAAGGAGTGAAAATTCTGCAAACAATGTAAGAATGTAGGCTTTCACGGCCAGTGTTAATACATCTTTGGTTTTTCGGGCTTGAGGGCCGCGTAGTGGAATTTTTACTTCCGGAGCTTTCGGCTACATCTGCGGCAGCCATCTTCAGCGGCGTGGTCTTAGTTGGACTCCTCTATGTGAGTTTACTACGACATTCAATATCAACATTATCTGCATTGGCTGAGACAATGATGTATAAAAAGTATTCATCTATTTTTTATGGTATTCCATAGAATTTTCCGAAAAATGTATTTAATAGTATTCAGTTTTATGTAGAGAAATCGATTATTCGAAGTTGGTTTCAGTCCAGATAATCCTTGAGGTGTACTATTTAAAAATATTTATTTTTAACCAGCTGTACATATATTATTCAATGCATTCATAGAATCACATTGTCTTTCTGATATCAAACTCGAATTTCATATAACGTTGGAATTTTCAGAAATATAAATGGTTTCTTAGGATTCTCTTCGAAAAAATTCAACCGAAGTGCTCGACTTCCAAAGTTCGCCTGCCGACTACTGACTATGATTAATTCATAGACCACATTTTTTCTTAATTTACTTTTCCTCAAAAAAAGTTTTACAATAGCAATCAGTGAAACCATTCAACAACAACGCCTAATTTTTTGTGTATGGAGGCCTCCAGTGATCAACATTGTGACTTTCTAGAAGTGGAATTAAAAGTTGGGCCTATAACCCAGCCATTAAGCGAACGCTTTCGTATACATATATTATAATGATTTTAGGTTAATTCCATTGACGTACAGTCCAAGTTTTCCATTCAAACCCGAACAAAACTAGTGATACTGATCAAATCACTATACACTCGAACTGAGCGGATTTTCTGAAATTATGAGTGTGCATCATTTTTCATCATTTTGTCTGATCAAACTCGACAAACTTGTGATATGATCCCTATGAAATAAGTTCGATCTTCATTTGTAATGACTTATTGTTGGGAACATTCATTCGTTCAAATATCCGGAAATATCTTAGAAACCATCACTTATGCTTGGTTCATAGACCAAACTTTTAATTAATCTTTTACTTTTTCACTTTGAGAAAGTTATTTCAATTTTAATCAATGGAGGCGTACATTTGCAAAACGTTAAAGTAAAAATGCCGTGTACGAACGCTTTCATTGATTAGTATTGTGAGAACTTCCTTCAAGTAAAAGTAAAAGATGAATCAAAAGTTTGAGTTTGGTCTATGAACTAAGCATTGATGACGAAATACTGATATAATTGTGGAATTCCGTACGTCAGCGAAAGTTTTGTTATTCGACTTTTATAGATGATTATGACTTCCTGCCGTAGATAAGATATTTCTGAACATTTTCTGGTACTAATCGATTTGTAATATTCAGAAGATTTAAAAAAATGTCAATTGATAATCATCAGCAAACCGAGTAATAAGAATGCTACAAGGTTCGGAGTACGATTAGTCTCAAGTTTCCAACTGTTTTACTGATCAACTTAATTTCTCGAAGTTGAGTGTACACCATTAACTTCGAGACAGCCCTCTATCTATTCGTCGTTCAAGGTGAACATTTATGAGGAGAACTTCCGTAAAGCTATGAATCCTGAACTGTGGCAGAAGGGTGCCTACGCGAGCAAAATTCTTCGGAAATTGAATCCACACACGGTTATAGTCAGTTGACATTCAATCCTGACCTTGAAGTGAATGCTCAGTCTCTGAACATCAAGTCACTGAATTTACTAGAGCTGATATAGTTGAATGGCATATGAATTTCATTTGTATAACTGAAACCCACGCTACTTCAGATAGTATAGAAGTTATTGAAAATTGTCGTTTAATCATTTATTATTGCAGACAAATGTGTTTTTAAATGTGGTGGTGTCGCTATTTATGCGAAAAAAGAACTCACATTCATTAGTATAAATCCAAGCAAATATTGTAAAGAAAAGGTTTGTGAGGTGTGTGCTCTACGTTGTACAAATTATTTTATGAATACGACTGGTAAATACCTGTTATAGATCTCCGGATCTGGAGACACAAACGAATTAAAAAAAAAATAACTCAGGCTTCAGAAAACCTTTTCGAACCGAAACTGAACATTATTTTGAATGGAGACTTCAATCTTGATGCTTCAATAAAAAATCATGGTAATTTGCATTTTTCACTCTGGAAAATCTGATGAAATCCTTCAACTTGAGACAAGTGGTCGGTTGGCCTACACGTGTAACATCGCAATCATCAACGATAATAGACCATATCTTGACTAATTAACAAAACCAAATTTCAGTAGACAATAATATCTCAGTCCATCGCACGATTTTGTTGGACTCAGGAGTTAGATCGATTGTGCAGCACAAAACGTACATCGAGATGTACAATTTCGTAGTCGCTTCAGCGACAAAAATATTCAGGATTTCTGTTCGGAATTGCCTAATGAATTTTTGATTGATTTTTGATTGCGCTCAGTATGATGTCCTTCTAGATAAACTATATGCGTATGGAATTCGAGTAGCATTTGAGTGGATCAAATCATTCATTTCTAACAGAGAACAATTCGTTACTGTTTCGAAAAAATTAGCTCATGTACAATGTAAAAAAAGTCTGAACATTCTCGAATCGATTAAGGAGTGCCTCAAGGATCCGTATCAGGGCCCATATTGTTTTTCTCTATACCAATGATTCAAAAAATATTTTAAAGGATGCAACCTTCTTATGATATGCCCATGACTTATCGATACTCATCGGTGAAAAAACTGATGGGAAATTGTATGAGTCCTGTAACGAGAATGTAAGTAATCTGTCATCATGGTGTAACATGAATTCCCTGTATTTTAACAGTTCCAAAACGCAATAAGATCACAAGGCTCTGCTTTCTGGGTGCACTCTGCAGAGTGTTTGACAAAATATAAGTTGGAATGAATAAAAAAATATATAAAAAATAAAATCATTTTGTGAACAATTCGTTCAGGCCAGTCACAAACTACACAGTAGGTTTAGGGATTGACACCTGTCAGAAAACAACTACTCTCATCAATCAGAAAACAGTGGTAGTGGTTCTATATTCCATTGTCCTCTGCTGGCAGACTCGAATGAAATAGGAAAACGTCTCATGAGACAGAATAGTCTACAAATAATACGGTGTATCCCGTGTCCCGGTCTACCGAACTCGCAAGTATAGGATATGACTTCTCACGTCGTAACTAGGGATTTTTCCATAAAACTGAAAGTTATCTATAAAGATGAATTCGAAATTTACATTTCAATTGAAAAATATTGATGTATATACCTAACCTAATACGTGCTGACAGACGAACTCGAGGTGGTTGCTTCAAATAATGATAAATGAATAAAATAGCGCGTTTCTTGAACATATATGGAATTCAGTCAAACATCGCGGAAAAATTTGTACATATGGCGTGCTTCACCACCCTCCGTCAAGCTTAAGGGAATTAATTGAACAGGTGAGCTGAACAAATTTTTCATTATAATTCAAGAATGGGTAGCCCAATTTTCATGCAAGGTTCCACTCAGAAAACTATATAGATTTGTGATAAGTCAATTCATTTCTGTTGCACTCGAGTGAAATTTTGGAAATATCACAACTTCCTGAGCCATAATTCAAAATATAATATAAATATGAGGCTGGATACAAAAATGAGGAAGTATCCCTTTTGAATCACTGAAATGAGAACTGCACAATAAAATTTTGGACTGAGGTGGCCTTTACTTGATGGAAATCCATAGTTATTACGCTATAAGGTAGACACGATTAAATTTCCACAAAATTTATTGTCTTCGCGACATGTTTCGGTACACTGTACCTTTATCAAGCGAATATATTTAAACACTAAATTATTCTTCGCTAAAAGTTCCTTAAATATATCAGGGCCTACTCTAATTATCTATGATTCCTAGAATAATACCACTGACAATGATGATGATTCCTAACTGATGCTGATAACTGATACTGATTCCTAATAATAATTATGATATCGGATCGTAGTTACTACTTATTGATTGAATAAGTTCAACAAAGGGGAACTATTGAGATCCAATTGATCATTTAGCAAACAATTTGAATTTTTTAATTTATTGATTTCCAAAAATTCTAAATAATTAAGTCTAATGCCCTTATTTTCAACATGCAGAATTTCGAAATTTTTATCGAAGTCATGGCCTTCCTCCAAAATATGATTGGCATATGATGAATGAGTTGTTTTCTTTTCATAATTCATACGATGTTCACGTATGCGGTTTTTGAATGGTCTACCTGTCTGGCCAATATATACTTTGGAGCAAGATCCACAATTCAATTTATAAACTCCTGATTTTTCATCTTTTATTGTTTTATCTTTGTTATTCTTGATAAACCTTCCCATCGTGTTATCTGTTCTATATGCTACTTTTAAATTTTGTTTATGCAAAAATGAAGCTACTTTTTCCGTAGCAGGTCCTGAATAAGTTAAGATTCTATAATTATTGTCATGGGTCCTCAAAGTGGGGTACACTTCTTGGATAGCTTTTCTATGTAGTTTTTTAGCAAGAATATTTTCTATTAATTTGACTTGATATCCATTGTTAACTGCTATTTGTTTTGCACAATAAAACACCCTTGATATGGCGCACTCTCATAAATCTGAGGCCATATTTATAACCATGGTATGGTATTTTTTCATTTCAGATACTGTAGGACGAAGTACCGCAGGGTGTCTGAGATCAGAAAAAAATCAGCTGAGGAGGCGAATCTCAACACCAGAAGAATGGGGATTATACATGAAGTTTTTCAATGTTTTATGTTATTGTTTCTTCTGAAGTGCATCCTTTCAGCATTTTCTTGTCTCATGATTGTGTTCGCTTGATTATTGTTTTTTTTTCTAGATAAAGGGAGTTAATGTATCGAAAAATGCAAAGCAATATTGAAATTGTTCAGTTCAAATTTCAGATGTCTGAAAAGTTGGGCTCATTGAATGTTCTTCAGAGAATCGGAAAGTTGAGAACAGTGAAATTTTTCAATTCATATCAATTACCCTAACCCCAAAATTGATATTATGAATATTATATGAATATTTCAAATTCAATGATTTCACGTCATTTTTATATTAATTTCGAATTCTTATATTTTTCATCTGAAACTGAAATTCTGAATCCGGTTTTATAAAGACGCAATTGTTGTCAATGTTGAGGGTTTACCATGAATTTTAGCAAAATTACACTAGTAGTAGGTAACGTGATCAGACAATTTCGATATCTTGTTTTCACAACTTGAGTGCACTGAGACAGATCCTCTCAATCATTCAAATCCTCTACCATTCATTTGAGATTCATCAAGCTTTCAAATCAATGATCGAGTACCATTAAAATTAGAATCCACTTAAGATTGCACAAACGACAATCGTAATTGTTATTGTTATGATTCAATGAATGCTAGTCATAGTATGAATTATTACTATATGTTAGTCATCCTGATTTCAGTGCTGCTACTCGTCCAATGAGATTTGATAAAACTTCATTGACTTCACTGGAGAGGTTAACAAACCTGATGGTAGATTCGTTAACCTTTTCAAAATGATTATTTTTGAAATGGAAAGTAAAATACGGGTGCATTGATGATATTCTTGGCCTAATTAAATAATGAGATAATAGGTCGACTATTCACAGGTAATTTTTTCAGTCCTCTCAAAATCCCATGACCTTTAAATGGATCTGACCAAGGCTCCACTTCGGACTAATAGACAGTGTGGATGTAAAAAGCCCCCACTCTTCTAATCGGAACGAGATATCAGGGTCAGATAATTTTTTCTGAGAAGGCATCATTTTCAGTCATTTTCAATTGGAGAAATATTTGTGTCCCTCGTTACTGAGAGTGTGGTATCAACAATGAGAGAATGTATCTTGTGATACCTTTCAATCGAACCAACCTTTCCTGATTTATTAGCAGTCAAATTTTCCTATAATGGTTCCATTCGGCCAGAGTCTCGATCCTTGGAAGAAAAATCAAACCAGTTTCAATTCACACCAAAGTTGGGGTTAAGAATCCATGGAGTTTAGTTGAAATTGAAGTGATTTTTCGTTGGTTTAAAGATTGAAAAAAAGGAGAATTGGTAATCACTTATGAAAGGCTAGTCCCCTTTTCAAAAGAAAATCAGTAATTTATTTATTATAAATAAATGAAGAACGCAAACACGCTTTGGAGTTTGGTTGTATTGTGTCCGTGGTAATATTGAATTCGATATATTTTGTGATAGGACCACAAGAGGAAATAAAGACTATTGCCAATAATCCCTCGCCATTATTCCCTAGGGAAATAATACATGGCATTATACTGCAGAAACCATAAGTATAATACTTACATTATGTATTAGTCGTGAATAAACACTGTTAATTCCTCGCCGTTATACCCGAGGGGAATAATTTATGGAATATATAAAATAATATCACTGTGTCAATCTGTTCAAAAGTAAAATAACTCCATATCTAATTGAAAGCCAGATATAAAAATCGGCTTATTATTTGTGTTGACTCAGACTATTTACTTAGCAAATTTGTAGGATTTGGTTACACGAGTGTGATCATTAAACGCGTCATAAAACCTCCAACAATGATTTTTGCCATGACTTTAAGTCATCATTCAAGCTGTGAGTTCTAGTTGAGAATAATCTTCCATTACACGAACTGGATCAGAATAAATTGAGTTTTCATAAATATCAAATTTCATTCGATTTCATTGGTTACCTTGATAATTTATTGCAGAGACGGAACATCTCATGATGCTTGGATGTTATTGCATAATAGCTTGAGAAGTGATGGAAGTAACGAATGAATCATAGAAAAAAAAACGAAATTCACAGGTTTGCATAATTTTTGTTGCAGAGAAAGTTCTGAAAGCCTGACAATCACATCAAAAGTATGGTTGATAAAGCCTTGTAACTTTTAGGCTCGTTGTTATAAGTGAGAAAATATAAAATCTGGAGGACACTCTCATGGTCCTGCCTCTAATAGAATGGAATTATGAAAAAAATATTCTAATCATACGAAGGCGGGGTCATCGAACATTTTTCTTTCTTTTTTTACTTGATGTCAGAAAACAAGGATTTCTGTAGATATGATCGATGGTAGGGTTTTCGATCTACTCATAAGAAACATAGCTGCCAGCTGAATCCTCAACAGCCATTCGAAGTGCTTGTCCGAGATATTCATTCGAATGTTGAGGATTTAGCTGAACGCTGAATTCATCAACGGTAGATTTTTGAATTGGTCTTCTGGCAAACCAGGTCACCGATTGAGAGGCGATGTTCGTTATGATATCGTTTCAAACTTATTTCGTTTTGGGTCATTAGAGGGATCCATTTTCTTCTGAAAATTTAATTGGCGAAATGCACGTCTTGAGCAAGTGTTTCCAGTTTGGTATTCGCATAATTCCACTCTGGAAATAGCTTCAGTTTTATACCAAAGGTAGCGATCTTACCCGTGGAGCATTTTTCGTTGGTGAAGTTAGGCATTTCATATTATTTAAATCTCATTGGAAGCTGACAATTAGCGTTCCTTAATTACTCTATTTCGCAAAAATTATATGGGAGCAAGAAAACGTAATATGTGGCGTCATGAACGAATATACATTTTTCCAAATTGCTCTATTATTTTGTTGGTTCCCAAATACCCATTTGACGGTTAACACTGCTGATGAAACATCAAACGAAGGACATTTAGAGAAATACAGCAATATATTTCTTATTTTCTACAAGAAAAGGGGAAAGTGACTTTTGAAAAAGGTAATTTGGAAAGGTATACGAATAGTATCCTCCAAATTCCCCGTCACCTCTAAAGGTACTCGGAATGTAGGTTTCGATTCCAGCCAATACAAAAAATATCCTCTAATTCATTCCACAAATTGCTATAGACGAAATTATTTATGATCAAATTAATAATATGATATTATCTCGGTGAGCACTTGATGGGTGATTATAGCTCATACAATTTGGCCTCATTAGGCAACTCAGTCGGTACTCTTCAAACATGGATCTGTTCCTCATTGGGTATGGAGGAGAGTCCTGTATCACAAGCTCTACGCTTTCGTACTCCTGTTCACAGACTCTGCAGGGAGCTGAGTCAGGTATTACAATTCTGAGAAAGAGTTGACGCAGACGACAGTGTCGTATAAGAATAACCGTGGTTAACTGAAAAATGTTTCTAATTTCATCAATAGGTAGTTTCAACATTGCGACAAGGGTGTTCCTCAATAAGCATCGCACTTCCAACGTTATGCCAATAAAAGGCTCAGGTTCTGAGATTTTGTGACAGACAGCCTTCCTGTCTGGGGTGTCAGCTTCGAAATTATAATATTTGATATTCAGATTCATAGATCATTGATAACCTGAGCCTCTACCGTTTTAGATCCAACTATGTAGATGTCATAGACATCTTTTATGTTTGTGTTTGTCTGATTTGTACGACTCGTTGAAAACAAATTAACATCTAATTTTATAGTTGATATTACTAGTTGAGTATTCGATATTTTTCTCCCTTATAGGCAATCAGAAGAAAAAAGGAGGCATAATGGGCCTGATGAGCCTTGAAGCTCCTTATTCTTTTACTCACGGATACTACAGTTTTAGCAACTGAAAAAACTCTTTCATAGATCCAACAAGAGATATTTTTGTGTTATATATACTCTTCGAGTCCTTGTAACTTCTGAATACAGTTTCAAAATGCTATGAATTTATCAATCAAAAAAGATGGTTCTCACCACTGCTATCTTGTTGATGAAAGGTCTTCTGTTTGGTGAATGAGTACATCAATATAAAGCATTTGAAATTTGCTCACCTTATCTGGAAAAAGATTCCTGTTCACAGGACTCTTTTTAGGACGGTTGTCAAGATTGTCCCGTTTACTCTCATCACTGAACACCCCGCTACCATTCGAAATAATACCATCATCCATACATTGTTCATTCGAAACTTCACCGTCGTTCGAAATTTTACTATCACCCGCACAGTTATCTGTAGAAACTTTACTAGAGTTCGAAAGTTTACTGTCATTCATTTCACTATTACTATAATTGAGCACGTATTCTATATCACCAGCAGTCAACTGGTTTCTCCTCGTGATCTCAGAACCAGTATCGTCATTACCATTATTATGTTTCTTTTTATGGAACATTTTGCTAGTGTTCCGAATAACTTTTTTGCACTTCGTTTTGGAGTTCTTGTACATCTCCTCAAAGTTAATTGTGACTTTTTCTCTATCACTGAAAGCTCCAACTCTTTGCTGACTTGCATGTTCAAGCATGATGTTGTTGATCTTGTTTCTGAAGCTGTTCCATTTAGCCTTCGGTTTGATCAAGATGGACGATTTTCTCAGGCGAGGTAGCTTGTTCTTTGTTTTAGTTTGACCGATACTCTCGGAACTTCTACTCGGGGTCTCGTTGTCATAATTATTAAGGATAACTTGACTCACAGATATATGCTCGATGCTTGAGTTGTCTGAAATAGGTATGTCAGGAGGATTTTCCATATTTTCTATATCAAAATCTGTCAAAGATCTCGATAGTCTATGCGTTTTCTTCAAAGATCTTGGTATCTGGTACAAACCGTCGTCAGGGTTGGGCGTCTCCTCTCTTAATACTAAACTGGGATCGCTTCCAGCGGATTTCAGAACATCCACCGAAATATTCTCCAAACTTTTGACGAATATTTCAGTTTGTGATACGAATCTTTCGCTGGGGTGGCAAATGGGTAAATCACTATGCGCTTCTTCAGTGGATTCTGGGATAATTTCCGAAGTTGGTTCTTCTGGACTTTTTGGAATGGTTTTGTTTTCATCATTAGGTGTTGAAATAACTATTTCAACTTCGCTTTTCGCAAGTGCTACGGGTTCATAGTTGTTTTGTTCGTTTTGATATAAAGCTTCTTGCTTTCTCTTGGCCTCTTCTCTTTGTTTCTCGAAGAATTTAAAACTTATCCGTGGCACGTCGTATTGGAATTTGCTGTTATTTTGAGTGATATTTTTGGACACGATAGTCGGAGATGAAGTTTCCACGTCCTGATACATCTCCATGTCATTATCGCTATTTTCCTTATTTTTCGTGCTACTTTCGTCCGACATTGCTGTTGCATCTTCAAATTCTTCGTCACCCTCGGAGCTACCCGTGTCGACATATACGCTGTTAGGCAAACTCCTGGTTTGGTCGTACTGAGCCTGAGCTTCTTGGAAATCATAAAAACCCGACGACCTCTTAGATTCCTTATCTTCTTCCTTCGATGGGGATCTTTTGAATATGGTGGTATTCAAATTTGGCACTGTCACCCGCCATTGATTGTTGATTTTCGTCGTGATGAATTTTTTCATTTTTGTAGTTCTTCTCACATTTTTATTACATAATTCTGTAATGAACAAATGGAAATTACTTTATCACTAAACGCTTCACAGTGAAATATATGCAGATAAAAAGTTGTTTACCGTGTGACGTACTGCGGTGTATTAGAGTACGAAGTATATAAAATAAACAATATAATTGATAGTTTAGAGGTTGCTCGTCATTGGTAGAGGCACATAGATTTATTTGGGGCAACCATAATGAATTATTTTTCAGGTCATTCGTTACGAAATTGTATGGCATTTATTTCATGTGTGAAGAGCCAATGAGAGTTCAAATGACTTTTTTCATTTTTGTACTCCTACGAACAAACAACCCTAACAAGTCTGAACATACACGTGTTGAGTTTTAGTACTACGATATTTTACTTTTTGACGTTTTAATATACCACAAGCAATTTCATTTTTTTATTCACATGTCTGTACAATTATTATTGCAAAACTCTTTGCTACACCGTGTAGGGTCAGAAAGCAATGAAGGTTTATTGATCGACGTCGCTTAACCTCAGATATGTTATAACCTGTGTCGCTGCAACTGAAAAAAGTTTCATGTATATGCTAGTTGTTCAAGTTGCATGAATCTTTTTTGGTGCGATAAGTTGCAAAGACTCTGCTTTTTCTATGGTGAATTTTTTGCCACAGACCACAAATATGTGGTGTCATCATTGTGAAGAATGGTAATTTTGAATATTTCAATTATAATTCGAAACTTTAGCCATCAAGTAAAGAATTGAGGTGAATTTATCACAATTACAGTTATTAGAAATTAATGAAATTAAATATTAGCTGTGATAATGTAGTTCATCTTGGTAACATTGAGCTAGTTTTTCAATATTGGCAATGCAAACTGACAGATATATGACATTTCTCACAGCGACAAGTTGCCAGAGAAATTGCAGCGATAAATTGCATCGTCGACAAAAGGTGTTACTCGATTCATCAAACAAGCTCTTCCCATTGAATTGAGATTCTGTCACAAGCCCATTTCTGAACGACAAAATTGAATGTACGTACGTTCGTATGTATACTGATTGCATGATATTATTTTGGGACTAGTTTCGAGTTTAAGGGTATACCCACCTCAGGAAAGGTGTTTTAATTCCAGATCGAATTATTGTTTTGATTCACGATGAAACAGATAAGTATTCAAGAGAATTATTATATTATATACTGTGTGGAACTTGCACCATTTACCTCGAGTTAAATACTAAGAGATGTTTCTTTTAATGGAGTTCAGTAAACCATTTATTACACATATAACAAGAAATAAATATTTGGCTGATTTCTATTATTTTGTGTTCCATGTAGGCATTATATACACAAAATTTATTCAATTCCTATACATTGGCATTATTATTATTATTCATTGTTATTGGCCTCGGTAGAGGTTAAAAATAATAACTTGAGTTTAATAGAAGCGTTAAGCATGATAATAATATCTCATAAGTACCAGGTACAATTCACAAAGATTCTTAGACGTGAGCGATGATAGGATAACTTTTATTTGCGGCATCTTCCACAATATGAATAGTCTGGCCCTGAGCAAGAGGGGCTGACGTCTCTTACTTGACAAAATAGTCTAAGGTCGTAGTTTTTAAATTTAATTGATATGATGTTTTTGAGTGGGGAAATCTGTATTTATTCTGACTGAGGTAGTGTGTGATATCGTCGTCAGAGTTCGCTTGTTTCGTACAACTGTACTAGTATTTGCACCAAGATGCATAAAACCTGAGGGTTAACTGATATGCTTTTGTTTAGTCAATTCCTTTCAATCTGAGAAATCGAAGCGAGATCTTACATTTTACATTTTGGCGGTAGGTGATGATGTGAGATTATTCTGATTCCACTTTGAATGACCCTTCTCAATTTACTTGTGTAGGAGTTATATTTGTGTGATTTAATGACTGTTTTCCAGAATTTTCCATTTTAACATTTTTTCCAGCATCAGTGACAATGGTTGTTACGTGCCTAGTGAAAAAGGATGTCAAAAACAATAGTTTAAAATCATGGAATAGAAGTTCTTTCAGGCGAATGTTTTCAAATGCCTATAACCCACAAAACTGCAGTTTTGACAGATTTCAATTTGTCAATGGAGATATTTTATATTTTTTATTTTTACAGTGACCCAAATACGCCGTCGCAGAATAGTGCCAAGAAGTCGGCAAAAGTTTTTTTTTGAGTGAACGATGGTCACTTCCCAACCTGGAAGTACATCAGAAAATAACACATTTAGGAATGATAGTTGATGAAAATTAATATAAAAATATCTTTTTCTATTCGAGGCGAAACAAGAATTCTCTCAACAAAAAATTATTTACTTTGCCAAAAAAAAACAAAAAAAACTTTTTTTGGCCATTTTCTCAAGTGCAGGATCAAGCGCTCTGTGGGGCAAGACCAGCCCACTTTTATTATCGAAAATGCCGTAAGTAATCCAATCGTTGATTATTTGCAGCAAACCTAGTGAAACATTATAAACAAATTATGAGATATGATTGGCATGCCGAAAACGCATTCATTAAAAAACATTTCAACCTCTACGTATGCAAATGACATTTAGAAGGGAACACACTATTGATATTTGTGGAAGTGTCATGAAATCGTTTATGTCCAATACCTACTTGAAACACAGAATGGGTTAAAAAGAAATTAATCCCACGAATGAATGTTTTTTGTTCGTTTTATGAATTAATTCAGGATGATCGTGAATATGGTATTCGATATAAATTGCTCACCTTTATTATACCTTGGTAGGCAATATTTTTTTCTCGAGATAAATGAATCACTTTCCTCCTCAGTATGTAATATATTTTTTTTCTACTGTTTGAAAAAGTGTACGCCTTTTAGCATTACTCAAACCCATTAACCGCCATAGGTGCGTCAACGCAACTTTTATTTATTTTTTTTTGTGATTTGGATCAATATTATTAATATTTATTCTGATGGATATTTATGAGAATGATCCAGAAGAAGTAAAAATATTTTTAATCAATCCAAAACATGATTGTTTCAATCTCTCAAATTCGCTTGAAAATGTTATAAATTGACCGTTATTGTAATTCTCCAATAAAATATTTTTTTTTTCGGTACTGAATATGAAATCATAAATTCATTTTCATTTACGTAAATATTTTCGGATGTCGTTTATTTTTTCATTTACGGGTGATGGTTGCGTATACGCACCTTTGGCCGATAATGGTGAAAATTTTCTTACACTACTATGCGAGTCTCGACAAGCTTGGGAATATCAGGATACGTTGCGATGGTCAATTGATTATCGCCTTGCTCGAGTTTTTCGGTGCAAAGTAGTATCGGCAGGAAAGACATCTCGTATTTTTTGATAACATTGTCAAAATCATAACTCAAGTGTAGATTTTGGTATCTCAATATCATTATTCATTATTATAGTCAATTTTCGAAATGGGAAATGAAGAGAGCACTAACGACGGAAGAGTTGAGTGCTTTATTAGAGGAAGAGTTGTATTATCAAAATTATGATTCGATTGATGTTGTTTATGTTCCGCCGGAAACAGACAGTCTAACCGATCAGGAGAACATTGATGAAAATATAATCGGAGAAGAAATAATAGGGGAGGATATTGCGGAAACTTATGAAATACAAGTGGATAAGGATAGTGATGATACAGATGATGACATCCCTTTGAGAGGGATAGCAGAACGTGTTGAGGCAGATGTTGCCGGAACTTCTGGAATACAATTGAATGAAGATAGTTATGATTCAGAAGACGATATCCCTCTGAGTGAAATAGCCTCGGAAATAGCAAGAAGTCTACTAAAATATGGTGACCATTCAAGCAAAACTGATGAAACCTCGAAGGGTGCCGAATCTAACCCATTATACGGAAGACCCATAGAAATTATATATACTTACTCTAGAATGATAATCCCCACCAAGTTTCTCTGCGAAAAGCGTGCCGCGTATGTTAGCTGTTTTCGATGTGCGCATGCTCGTCATTAGTTTATTTTGAGTAAATCGTTGCCAAGTTTGAAAATTATTTATCGTTCTAATACAAAGTATTGTGTCATGAGCTGATAAAACTCATGTTATCTGTAAGAGATACATTTTATAGGGCAATCAAGACTTCTTGAAACCAAAAGAACTCCTAAGAGATAAATTGCTTCAATTTTATGGGCGTAAGAAACTTATTTAGAACAATAATGTACGCTTGTTACTGTAATGATAATGATCGTGCAACATTGCTTTTTTAACAACTGACAGTCGTGTTAGGCGTCAGAGACGGTTTATTGCTATTGCTGCCTGTGTTAAGTCTTTATATTGAAATTTTTCATTTTGTCTTAGAGTTTTGGAAGTGTTTGCTGTTGTTTTTTCATCCTTCGTAAATTTGCTTTACGATATTCTTCTAAGAAAACAAGTTGTCAAAAGGCATACTGATCTCATAAGGGGAGAATTGAAAAGGAAAACGTTAAGTAAATTGATTTTCTTTCATAATCAATAGTTACAAGTTTTGTTATAATTAGAATATGTTGTGAGAGTGGATCTTCCAAGGACCAATACTTTTATACTACTATCTAGTTTATTTTCCATAAGTTTTGAGAACCACATGTCAATGTATGGCATACTGTTCTATGGTAGCTGTAGAGCTTTATAGCAATATTATAGGAAAGAACTGCAATCAAGTACCAATTAAAGTATAAAGAATCATGTAGGAGAATTTTTTTTGAGCTAAAATAATAATTGTTGCAGTGTATATATGTGTTTCATTTTCAGCCCAAATCACCAGAGTCAAAAAATTCAAATTAAGAAATGTATGATGTAATGTGAACAAATGTTGAAACCAAATTTCAAGTTTAGTGTACTCACGAATTTTCGATTGCTGGTATCTTCGGGTGATGACGGTCATACTACATCATATATTTCTTTATAAATTTTTTTACTGTTATTTCATATTCGATATCTCAATTTTTCTCGCATCATTATTTTCTTCGATTAATCAAACCTTCAATTTTATTTTCTGACCAAAAAATCCATTTCAACCATTTTTATATTTGATCACACTCAATTTGTATTCTCATAATATATTTTCTTTTTTTTGCTCGGGAGCAGATTTCAATAGTTTATAAGACAATGAAAGTCCGAACCAATACCACTCAGCATGGAACATTGACAATCGCACTCAAGCAAACGTTAAACATAACACTTGTCATATCAAGTTATGTCAGAACGAAGGATTTATATATAATATTCAAATAAATCAGATTATTTCACAAAATAGTATATTATGCATCGAGTGTATAATAATAATAGCCATAATACGTGACTAGAATACTATACTTTGTCCACGACTGTTCTATGAACCAAACAAACATACTGAAAAGAAAATCGTTATATTATGGCAGTGGCTGCAAAGAAAGTTTTGCTAGGCAATTCATTTTTCATTCACGCTGGATTACAGAGTTCAACTCGGGTTTTGTGGCTCACCCCGTATTCCTAATAAGCATCAATGCTGATGTTATTGTAAAGAGATATTCAAATTTGCTGAACACCTGGTACAAATACATGCTATTTTACGATATTTTTTCAACCCTCTTGTATTATATAAGAATAAACCAAGAACATTTCTGGGAATGAGAAGTAACAATCTGATTAAAAAAATGACTGTATTAGTTTAATATGCATTTTGTGAATATTTCGTTCGTTAACCTTCACCAGTATATACCATATTTTACTGAAACCGAGCCTGTCACAAATATAACTGACGACGCACATGCGCATTGCTGACCTGTCTGAACTTTTTACAACAGTTTGGGCCTATGAGATTATCATTCTAGAGTAAGTATATATATTTCTGTGGGAAGACCAGATGATGTAAGATTTGATAAAGTTGGACATGTGATAATCAGAGATACCAACAGTGCAAGAAGAAAATGTCGATTATATAAAAGTAACACCATGTATTTATGTAAGAAATGTAAAGTGCATGTGAACCCAGATTGTTTCGAAAATTATCATATTGGATAATAGAGCACCTACTCTGAATTTATTTCGTTTCTTTTTTATTAGATTATTATAACCATTTTTTGCCAAAGGTGCGCTTACGCACCCACTTGTTTTTTTCAATACTGTCAGTTGATATTTTTTTTAATGACGAATTGTTGTTTGTTTGAGTGTTCTGAACGTGCAAAATGAATAGTTTTTCTAAATTACAAATTTCTATTGTCTTGGCAGTTAATGGGTTAAACATACGAAAGTTCGATGCGAGTGTTATTTAAGTACCTAGTTGTGATATTATTTTGAGTTGGAATGGATTTACCAGGAAGATAATATAAATATTCTATTTCGTGGGATACTGTTTTCGGAAAATTACAAATTTTAATCGAACCTGTTTCTCCCCATGGGTACTCCTATGAATTTGAATTAGGAATTGGTATATGCGACTGTATTTCACATACAAAACCATCTAACAGGAAGGTCAAAAAGCATTGTTATCAAGCGTTACTGACATTGCCAACCTGAACGTTATTCAGGTGTTTCAGCTATTACGACATAGACGGAAAATTGTTGGAACGCTCAGTAATTGACTGCAACATACATCAAATCACACTAACGAGAAATATCCATTATTGGAACCTGGCGATAATTTTTACGGATGTAGATAAGACTATGACTATGTTTCTGAAAATAGTGTTTGATTTAGAAACATCGAGAGAACCCGACGAAGAAGGAAAGCAACAGATGAGCAAGTAAATTTTCTGGTGCCAGACTCCATATACAGAGTAATGTTTTCAGAATGCAATGCTGAAAGATGTCGAAAGTAATACTTTCAGAATGGTTTTTTTTTCCTCCAGACATAAACAAGGAAAAATATATCAACGACAAAATTGTGAATATTTTTGTGGTTCAGGTGAAGAAATAAGTCTTTCTATTAATTTGATATCAATAAATTTCGGAACAAGCCTCCTTATTCATAATTAAAGGGAGAATACAATTTTTCCGTGAATATTGAGATTGAATGATCGGAAAAAATCATTTGAACAGGTAATTATGATAACAGTAATCTATTATCAATATTCGGAAAGCCACTATTCGTACATCATCTTATCTGATTCTGAAAGATTTGCATGATCGAGGTTTGTCGAGTTTGCGCTTTTTGCGTTCGAAGATCTTGTTGGATTCTATTTCAATTCCTTTTATTTCATGTTTGTGTAGCAATACAAAACTTTTGGAGAAATAATGATCTGAAACGTACAATTTCTCCGTGAAGTGCTTTTGAAAGAAAAATATAACCTGGTGATTATTTATATCATGTAAGTAGTAGAAAGGAACTAGCAATATTTTTCACTCACTTCGAAAATTATCTCGAGTCGAAGAGTAGGGATAATTTCATTGAAATATTCGTACCTACTTAATTGATGAACAAATATTTTCGGATGGTAATTAATGAGCGTGATATTTGGTTCGGTAATTTTCCCCTTTATCTTCGTTCTCCAGATTTCCCTTCTTACGACCAACTCTCAGAAGTCAAAAATGATTTAATTAATAAGTCACTTTGTAAGTTAAGCGGGATAAGTTATATTATAATAATCTAACTTTTTTGATGTAATTGTTTGAAAAATCTTCACTTATTTTCGAAAAAAATTCTAGCTGTCACGGCAACGGCAGTGAATATTAGTTTTTCATTGTAAGAGAGCACCAAAATGGCAAAATTTTCACGAAAATTGTTTCGCCGATTTCGGTTATATCAGAGGGTCAAGGAAGGACTAAGTAGTTTCCTGAAAAAAAACATCAACATTTGTTAGACCACTTCTTTCCGAGCTTCCTTCAATTGATAAGTCACTTCTGAATGTTTTGACTGTACCTCTGCACCTATTGTTATTCAAAGAACCAAATATTGATGAATCCTACACAAAAATGCGACTTTTCTAGTATTTTAGTAGTGAAAGAGTGAACCGAGGCGTAAACTGACGAAATTACAATGAAATCACTGCTCCTTTGAATCGCTTTCATCGATAATTTGATCCCCTATTAAAATAAGCAATTCGAAACAAAATGTACAAAATCAGGTAAGGAAGTTGGAGTTATGGTTCCGCGTCCGATTTACGATCCGGTGGTCGTGGGTTCGATCCCTAAACGTGGCAAATATTTTTCTTCGCCAATTTTTCTCTGTCCTGTTGAGGGATGACTCTTCCACGTTTCATGGATGACGGGTCCGCGAATAACCATGCTGCCCCAGAGGTATGACGTAGGGAGTAAGTAACAAGCCTACTTGCTGAAGGCAGAGTCATTTCCCAATACGACAGAGAGAAATCCTGAAGAGAAAAACATCTGCTATGTTGGGAGATCAAACCTATGACCTCTCGATCATGAGCCGAGCAAAGAACCACAGCGTCAACTCCCTCGACAAATATAGGTACGAATTATGACAAAGTACCTACTAAACTTTGTTATCAAAAATTAATTATCAAAGGTCAACTCTGTTAATAGAAAACTTTCCACAAAGGAATTGTTCTCTGATAAAAAATTACGTTTTCTTGTTACAACTAATAATAGATTGTCATATTTTGTGTTATAAATATCAACAACATACTAAAATAACCTA
The DNA here is from genome assembly GCA_032362365.1 of Zygogramma bicolorata. NCBI lineage: Eukaryota > Metazoa > Arthropoda > Insecta > Coleoptera > Chrysomelidae > Zygogramma > Zygogramma bicolorata. Next base: position 217,231 of record JAVJAQ010003417.1, on the reverse strand, counting down.
AACCCGTTTGAAAATTCAAAATCGAATCTTGGCAACCAAAACTAATCTCAAAACCGAAGTAAACAACTTTTTATCACACTTCAAGTTCCAGTATAGAAAAAAATCAAATTACTTGAATCGCTGCTTCCTCGTTGATAAACTGTAACTCGCTCTTCCCGAACTCGCACTTTTCACCGTTCACCGATTTCTTCGAAAATTTTCAGAAAACTGGCCATGGCGAGCCCCACTGCGGCCAACGCGGTGTTCGTAGGAGCTATTATGAGAACGTAGTGCTATAATTATCACATGTGTTGTGTATTCCCAACTCTGTCGTCTTCCAGAGAGAGATGAGCGCCATGTGTGGGCATGGGCGCGCGCAGGTGTATTCGACGGAGGGGTATGTCATTGTGATATTGAATCCGACAATGGATACATGGTGTGTAAATAAGGCGATCGGAAGCGAATATAACTCATTTTTCACTTAGGTCAAGAAAAAATCTAAAATTTAATATCCGTAGCGAAGCAGTCCTGGAATGAACTTTTATTTATATGTGCTTTTACTGGTATGAGACAATGACGACACAAGGCCAATATTGCATATAACTGAAAGGATAAATCGCAACGGCCACAAACTTAGCCTTGTTTGTTATATTTTGATTTCGTTTTTGGGTTTTTCAATATCTTTCACGATTCCTACAAGAAAACTCAATTTCGTGTTTTTGAAAGTAAATGTTGATAATATCAAAATGCCAAAAAGTTTGATAATGGAAGTAATGAAAAGGGATCAAATGATTTGTGAGGAATCAGACTTAATAACTCGAGGAACTATTTTTTGGCTTTTTATTCACCGAACCAAAAAACACAGGAAAATAAAAGTTCTATGAGAACAGTGAAATTTTTTTTTTCACAACAACTCTTTGTTGATGGGTACGTCTTTTTCATTAATAGACGTTTGATTGATTCACAAAAAGGAATGAAGCTTATCTGAAACTGCCTCTTTCCTACCTAAATGACTGCGTTTTATTGTAACGAGAATAATGCCACCGAAATACTCAATAATTGTTGGCACACTAGTCACAAATTGATTTCCTTTTGAAGAATTGTAACCAGCTATAAACACAGACCTACTTATTATTTCATTATACCTTTCTAAAGCCTTTTTTGGGTCACTTAGGAAATAACGCGCTTTCGCGAATAAAAGTCATATTGTAGATATATGAGGGATTGATTTCATATTTGAAAAATTAAATTATTCTATAATGTGCTTTCTGTAATTCCTTTGTTATTTCTCCCAGTCAATTATCTCAATAGAGTGTTTCGAAAAAACTGAGTGAGCGAAACGTTTTCAAGAAATGTGATTTCGAAAAAAAAAACGTAGTGCATTTTACTGAAAATTGGTTCAATTTTCAAAGGATCAACAATTAGTGTAGGAGCTGAATTGTAATTCTGCATGAAACAAAATCGTAAATTTGTTTATAGCCAAATCTGACTGAATTGAATTGAGATCGAACTCCTAACACCTGATAAGCAGTAGAGGATTGGTGAATCATTTATGATCTCCTGAATTCTGAGAAGGAATTCGTTTTAATAAATACAGTAAAGTTTCTTCTATCATAAGATACACAAAAGACAAAACACATTGAGGAAATGTTATAGATCGGGCTCGTACTTTTCGACAGCACCATAATAATTCATGAAACAATTCATTTAGATTCAGATAACACATTCTCAGTGAAAATATACATACGCAAAACATAAAATCAATTGAAGTAAGTTTCATTCGATTTCACAAATGAATCTCATGAACGAAACATATTGGGAGAAATAAAAAAGATTCCTTATTATAGTCAACACAGAACAACAGTTATTTTTAAATAATAAAGTTGAGACTTTTTCGGAAAATTAATATAACTCCAACAAAGTTTGTAACAAAAATATAATTTTTTAATGAGTGATCGATCTTATTTCGAAACTAGTTTCCTTATCTAGAAGAATTCTAGGCATGGAAAAAAAAGGGCATTTCGCAAAAGTAATGATTTGAGAAAAGTACAATCGATGTTATTTCTCCTAATACATGTTTAGGTATTGTGGAAAATAATAACGTGACCAATGCATTTCCAAACCCCTAACAATACTCCATTTAGAAGAAAATATCTTAAAAGATGTGTTCTACTCGAGCATGATCTAGGGATGCCAGATGCCAGGTAACACTGTGTCAGGAAATTTACTGTTGTTGAATTGAGAGAATGAACTTGAATCAATAAAGATCTGGACTGTGTTGTGATTTTTTCGTTCACTGAAGGACAGCTTATCCAATTCAGCTTGGCACACTAATTGGTTCCACATCCAGTTGCGCACTAAGCTTACAATAGATTTCAAATGACTGCTTGTCCCGCACTGCGCAATACGTCATCATTTCCGTGCCAAGATGAAATGGACAAGCTGTAACTTTTTTCTTCTATTGGATTCAATTTCGAAACTGTCACTTATTGTTGAGCTCATGAATCAAAAAATATTATATGATCACGAAAACATGAACATTTTTTCTTACACAAACTATAATTTTTGTACATTTCTTCAATTGCTGACCTAATCGAAAATTATTTCTTGAACCAAATTATCCAGAGAAACAGGTTTCCAGATACCCAAACAAGCATTCAAAATGTTCGTTGACTGTTATATGAAACCTCATAGGAGCCTCTCTGAATTCTAGCAGAAACAAAATGAGAATTGAGAAACCCGTTTTCACTACCTCAACGACGCCTCTGAGTATATTATGTTGAACATGGCTGGGCGCAGTAGTACGGATTCAATGGAAACCTGATGAATACGGATGAGCGATGCACTTCAGATCAGGAAAATCGTAATTGTGTGACCTACATCGACAGCTCAACAGGGGAATTGTTTTTCTGAATGAGGGTGTCTACTAAACGTCATAGCATTCGAAAATCGGTCATTCTTCTGTTCGCATTTTTATAAAATATTTTGTAAATAACATTCAATAGTTGATAAATGGAAAATATATTTCTTTCAGAAAATCAATAGGATTGCTTGAAACTACTAAATAAATCAAATATAGGCCCTCGAAGTGCAAACAATTAATGAATTTTACCCTATAAAAATGGTTTTCAATTCACACACACCATGGATGTTCTGACCTGAAACAGCAAACAGAATTGAAAAATATTGAAAAAACTGCTAAGGAAATTTGTGCCACTACCATAACACGCCCGAAGAAGTCATTATGTCATGAAACACTGGGAGCGGTTTTGTGAATTGTCTAGTGAAAGTCACATAGTGAAGTGTTATGTCAAAAATTATCTCTTGGATGAATCCAACGCCCTTCGTGGTATTAGCGAGGAGAGTAGTTTTTTTCTGATAGTTGTAAGTCCGTTCACCCACTGTGTAGGTAAGTTGAGACTGGCTTTGAACTAATTGTTCATTTAGAATATTTGTATTGGAAATTTTACCTGTGAGTTCTCGAGTTAATTTTGCAACTTGTCTGTTGAGAAATTTGCATTATATAGTGGTTTACGTAACAAGTGCGGAAAGTTAACCTTTCCTGCACGCGATTGCAGATAGCCGAGCCACGCGAAAGCAAACATATATTTTGAATATTCATATGTCAGTATACTTTCCGAAAACTTAGATTAACTTCTCTGCACTAGTGTGGGAAAGTGACTCTTCCCACAATGAAATGGATGTAGAAAAGTAGACTGTTCCGTACGCTAGTAGAGAAAGGTTTTGGAGAGACTCGAACCAACGACTCTAAGAGGAACCAACTACGCCATTTGGACTGTACAGATCTATAGTAACCAATCGTTTTTTCGATTAATAGGTAGACAGATCATAATTGTGACGTTTCTACAAGGTTGTCCCTGTTTGCAGATTTGAAAATTTCTACTGTTGTGTCATGTATATCTTCAATTCCCTTATTTACGTCAAGACTCATTGTAAAATGTTCAAAAACAGAGACGATACATGTTTTCTCTCAGGGCATAATCTAAGACAAAATCACAATGTTCTTGTTCCCAATCATCGATTGACTAAAAGTATCAAATGGACCTCATGTCTCATCAATAAAATTATATAATAAGCTCCCAATGTCGCTAAAGCAAATTGATAACATTAAAACTTTTGAAGGTGAAGTTAAAAATCTTCTCTATGAAAATGTTTTTTATTCACTCAGTGATTATTTTAAGGCGGATCTTGAATCATAGTTAATGTAAATTGCTCGTTCTGTGAATAATTTTATGCATTGCAATGTTGTTATTTCATATTCTACAATTTGTGTATGTTTTTTTTTAACGATATGTCGTCCCATGTGTTAAATTTGTTAGTATTTAGTCTTAAATTATAAACTTGACTGTTTCCATGCTTTTTAAAAAAGTCTACGGAAATAAAGAATCTGAATCGAGTATTTTGTTCTCTGTGATTGGTGAAATTCATATCCTACCTTGTGTGGATATGAAATCATAACGATTTCAGTTGACTGGAATTGCCTAACTTATCCGTTTAGTAAACTATAAAGAAATGAGCATATTAACGGTTGGGAGTAGAAAAACATTAAGCAATAGGATTTTGAATTTCTCCGAATCTTTTTCTTATTCAATATGATATTGGTCACTCGTTAACGTTTTTTATAGTTGAATGGGAGAGCAAAACCTTGTTTCCCGAACGGGATTTTCGAAATCTTACTTTTTATTGATTGGTGTGTCTTTATGTTCATGATTTTCTGTATTACCTATCATTACATAAAAACCTCACTATTATTACGTTAGAATTCGCCTGTCGGGTCCTTTTTTCGATGCTACGACCAATTCGGAGGGCACGCTGGCGACATTACCCAAGAACTACTTTCCGACCAATGAGGTGAGAGGTCATTAGGTGCGATTATCATGTGACCTGAGTAGACTCAATGATCCGAGGATGAGACACTTCTGCATCTGGCCAGCTGAGGATTTTGCCGATTTTTGGCTCGCCGGTATGATCTCTATATTGAAAAGCGGCGAGAGTATCATTCCACCAAGAGCACCTATGACCAAGAACAACTATTTTCACAGAATGTTCTGGATAGAGTCTGCGTAGTTCGATCAGGGCAAATCTACTTGATGCGACAGGCAATTGTTAGTTCCCTAGATACTAATTCTAGTTGGTGGAATATCTAATACACTGACCGAGTTGGTGGTACTGTGAGTTCTTCTGAGTCTACAGTTGAAATAGGAAATGCTCTACTGCAGGGGTGCTAGTGACCTATCTTCTAAAACAAAATCTGTGAATAGTTTTATATCGGAAATTTCTTCTTAAGATCGACTCAAAAAGCACTCGTGATCGACGAGTCGATCGCGATCGACCGTTTGAGCAGCCCTGCTCTACTGTAATAACCAGGTTGACTACATTATTTTGGCATATACCTATTACATATACGAGTTTTATTTCAAGAATTTTGAATGATTCAGAAGATATGGAATCATCATCAACACTGCCCGAACTAATTGAAATTGAATTAGGCAAAAATTGAAAACCCCATCAAATCAAGGAAGATGTTTAAAAAAGTTATACGGCCAATTTATGACTTGAACTTTTCTTCATCATCGGAAAATGTTCTGACAGTTCACTATGAAGAATTGTTTGATGGAATTACCATCTGAGTCATAGAAAAAAGATAGCTAATACACTTGCATAATTTACAACATGATCGTTGGATGATATACTAATTATTTAGGGTGGGATGATGTTTTGGGTAATTGATTTTTGGCTCTATATTCTCAAAGTCAACGCAAGAGAAAGAAGGGTACAGTAGAAAATTTTTATGAGAGAGGTGACATCAAATACCAATGATGTATTCGTAAAAATGATTAGACTGTTTTTGCAACTTTATAAGGATTGATCATGAGTTGAATTCGCCCCCAATATGAATCGTTTCAAGTATCCATTTGGAATAATGATTCAAATCGAGGGGTCCCTATGATATTCATCAGTTATTCTATTCATCAAACTCCGAGTTTTTTCATTCCCATAGTCTTCAGCTTCAGTCTAGTTATATCCCAACTATCGAATATGTATGTCTTCATACGCATGTATGAAGAATGACACCACTCGAAAACCTGAAAACCACATGTTAGAGTAGCGTGAAGAATGCATTGCAGTCTCGATAAAGACGTAACAGCGAGTTTTTGAATAAACAGTCCACAGATATAATCAGCTCGTATTTCCTTTCGATGCTTGCCATGTTTGTACACAAACCGTGGCAACTATCTTGGCGCATATGTTGCGAATGACAGATAGAAAAGGTGGCTGTTATATCGGAGATATTCCGAGAAATCAGTATTAAACAAAAATGAACTCTGTCTTGTTTTAAGGTAGGTTATCGTAACATTTTTGAATTAGCTTTGTTACATGAATATTTCGAAAAAGAATTTCGTATCGTTATCCTCTTCATAGATTTTTTTTTTATATTTCAAGTCACTTTTGTAACTGATGTGCAGACTTGACTAATGGTTCGAATTTTTGGGGCCAAGGTAAGCTTTACTCTCTCTCACTCGGTAAAATGAAAATATGGGTATGGATACAAAAACCAACTTGCAGAGTTGAGAGCAAATGCACCCAAGAAAAAATCGGTAAGTCGCCTCGGAGTGATTCGCCTAGCAAAAACACTGAACCACCTAACTAGCAACCTCATATTTTATAATAGTTGGTAAAGCGTCTCGGAAAAACCATTCATAAATCCTTATTTATCTCAGAAATGTTTTCAATGTGTTTATGAAAAACAGCTATGAGTAGGAAATTGGCACCGTTTTGTGAAACATTATAGTCTTTATTAATATTTTCTAAGGCCTTTTACGCACACTACAAAACAGTTTTATAAAAATTTTGGCTCTTGCTATGAAAATTTTTAACACTCTCAAAAAGTAGTTATAAAGACTCCCCTTTCTGCACATATTCAAGCGATACTTATAAAATATTTGAAACACAAACCAGTGTTAAAAATGCGCAGGGAGTAATTATGTCATCAACTATCTTCAAACCCTAACAAATAGAAAGGTTGAAGCCATTTTATTAATTTTACTTTCATACTCATAAAACTGTTTAAGACATTACTTGTTCTTCGAGGATTATATTTTTCCTGCGGAAGAATTTTATTGAAATATATAGCATATTATTAGCAAAATTTAAGCGCGCCACTCATTCTTATTGTTTTCAGAAAAAATTATCAATTATAGAGAAATTCACTGTGTTGACTTATTAATTTTCTAGTAACAAACTTAACTCAGTTTGTTCTAAATAGTATAATCTTATAATATATATCTACTTTTCAGTTGTAAATAATACTATAGGTGCGGTATTTCATATTTTCAACTCATCTAATGTCAGCATTCCGGATTGCTATCATTTTAAAATGGCGTCGTTCTATAAACCAATTTGGTATTAATAGCAAGCATTTCAATGCATTACAGCTACTATATTAACCCTCTAAAGTTATTGAGAAACACTACTACCTATCGGGATGTTTTAGCTAAGAAACTTCCATCGCGATCGAAAAAGTTCTGAACTAGTGGTTCGAGGGCATTGAAGGTATATATTTTCTTGTTTGCATCAAGGAAAAATGGAAGCACTAGGTCACGTGGGCGAGTTCGAAGTATTTTATATTTTCCAAAGACCGATATTACACGACATAATTGGGTATATAGTTATTGGAACGCTAGTCAAATAAAACTGACAAATCATAATATTACACGACCTCTAAAAATCAATGTCAGCTGGTTCCTCTCAAATGCTTAATTTCATTCTTGGAGACAGCAATTATATATTCGCGGGATCAATTTGATTTCATAACAGTTATTTTATTGTTTGAGAATTGTAGTGAATATACCATACTATAAAATATTATCGATTGGGGTGACAATATGGTGATAAAAACAAAATTGTGTCTGAATGCATTCCAATGAAATAATTGCATTAAAGCAAAAGCTACAGGAAGCAGTTATGAAATAAGCAAATAAGCAATAAGTTTTATGAAGATAATGAAAACATCACAGAAAAGTGCCATAAAACTGCTACGAAACAATATACTTTTGAATGAAAATATGTTTTTTAAGTTGATTGTAAAAACGTGTCTTTGATAATTTCGTGAATATTATATAAAAGTTTTTTAATTTTATTTCATAATCGTTTCTATGGAAAATTAATAAAACACTCATTGATTACAACTGTATTGTGTGGCACGTCTAATGAAGTCAATTAGCATTTTTGAAGTGATCACAAAATACCAACAAAATAAAACTGTTGCAGCACCATGAAATTAAAAAACAATTTTGCTGATTGGATATGTCCGCAGAAGGTTCTGACTTCTGTTCGCAGTCAAGAATGATTACAAGGGGAAACACCAATGGCCATGAATTATGTATTGCGTGATCTGATTTCGACTAGAAATTTGATTTGAAGTTTGGAAAAATTACTCCTAATACACTCTTTCCAGAGAATTTCCATTTGCTCTGAAAAAATAGTCATATCAATCAAAATAATGAAAATATACAGGCCAATGAAAATATACAGGCCATTCGTTGCGATATGCGATAAGGGGGTAATTTTAACCCCCGAACGATAACAGGCGTGTGGAAAAGTTAGTAGGAGTTGGGGTTATTTCTGAATTTTCATGGAAATCGATGTGTGTTGAAAAAAGTGAAGATTCTTCACTATAAAAAATATGTAATATAATAGAGTCAGGTTCCTTTATTTTTGCATGACACTGGGTTCTTGATCATAAGTTTCTCAGGATCTACCAAAATATTTGCTCGTTATTCCCCATGCTGGGATGGGAAATTCAGTTTCTTCCTGTATTTGATTAAATGTACTCCTGGAAAGTGGCAGCATAGTGCTGGAAGTTTTTGAATCATATAGCAGCATCGTCCTGGGCATGATTCATACTGGTAATTACTATAGGTTTATTACTATAGGTTTATAGTTTTTTTATAGTTTGAAACAGGCCGCTATTTGAAGGAACTCTTCGCCTTGAATTTGACTACTACTACAAAAACACTCACTTAATCCATGAACTTAAATGCTGATATATGTGTCCTCACAAAGTATAAATGAAAAATATTTACAAAATGGTTAAGGCTTTCGCGGCCGAGGTTTTCGATATCACTACTTTTCTTCGGGTTTGAAGGCCGTCGTTCTTTGGAATTTATTCCTGACGTTTCGCTAGCGTCAGTGACTAGCTTCTTCAGAAGCTCAATCATCTTGACTATTAGTTATTGGAATAATAGTCAAGATGAGTGAGCCTCTGAAGAAGCTAGCCACTCGCTCTAGCGAAACTTCAGGAAGAAATTCCAAAGAACGACGGCCTTCAAACTCGAAGAAAAAGAAGTTATATCAAGAATATTAACAATTATTATTTCAAGCTGTTCGTTATCTATGTTGCTAATGTAAGCATTGTCAAATTATTCTAGTAATAGTCTTAGAAAATAGAGAGTTTAATGATTTTGCTGTTGTTAAAATGAAGCATAGTTTATGATTCTTCGGGTGATATACACATATTTCATTAGTAGGCGGGATGTTGATAACCTTACCACCATGGGATTTGGTATAAATATATAATTTTTTGGTAATTCCACCACCAATTCATGCAACTGTCCAGCACCTTCATTAGAGGGTGCAATTTTCTTCTTCACGCCCGCTAAGCATTCAGAACTAATCTGTAAATGAAAAATATGTTCAAACTCAAAAATTCAAAATATAGTATTCAGGAGCGAGTTCAGTCACATTCCCTACACGTAATAATGAATTCGTGTATAGTCTGTGCAAAGTCAATACGAGCTTGAAAACTAAATAGATATAGAAAACTTGGGCAGTTTCTTTGTATGGCATGGGCGGTGTGGTATAATTGTTTATCAAAATTATTATTTGCATGTGGGAGGTTTTATATATATAGTATTAACTAATAAATTTATCAGACCCGGTACATTAGTAGTAACTCTACTGTTCAGATTTACTTTGCATAGACTAAACCTTTTGTTGGAGAATGTGAAGGCATAGACACCACATTAAAAACGAATAGAATAAAAATAGTAGTTCGAATTCTTCCGACACAAGCTGTGGATCGTTGTCCGACACTAAACATTATGGAAGTCCGAATATAGCGAGTACCAATGTATCGGAAGTTGTTACTTCCTTCGTGGAATTCAAAAATATCTTTTCGTCATCGTTAGTCCATTCGAAGTTTTGACCTTTCCTGAGCAATCTATACAACGGTGCACAATGGACATGAAGGTATTCAATGGAACGACTATAATGAGTTATTGAACCCAAAAAGGAACGAAGTTCTGTAGTATTTGTAGGGAAAGGCATTTTCTGAAGTGCCTGAATACGGTCCTGTGTTAGATGAAGACCTTGGCTAGATTCTGTGACCAAAGTCTTGCATCCATTGACATTTGGACCTTTGAGTCGTAATCCCAGCAGACTGCGATCTCTGCAATACTTCTCTCACTCGCTGATTATGTTGAACAACGTTGGGGGCAGTAATCAAAATGTCGTCGAGGTAACAACATACACCATCGAGTCCTGACAGAATCTGGTCCATCGTACGTTGGAAAAGGGCGGGGGGAAAGGAAACCCCGAACGGAAGATGTCCGTATGGAAAATAATCTCGATGTGTAATGACAACTAGATATTTTTTGCAATCAGAATCAACTGTCAATTGAAAGTGAGCGTCCTTCAGATCATAAATAGAAAAATACTTTTCTCTACTAAGTTTTGCAGTGAGATCTTCGAATCTGGGAAATGGGTGATTATCAACTTGTACATGAGGGTTTATCGTTACACTAACTGGTACTACAAAAACGATTTCATTATTTTCTTCAACGAAAAATTTGAAGACAACTCGACTAACCAGATGACTGAAAAAAAGTAGAAATCTGAGCCCCTGTATGCAGGTAATCCATTTATTTCAGCGCTGATAAATCATTGCGTTTTCTAGTAGAAATCTATCAATTATTATAAAACATTGCTATGATAAGTGTACCCACTAACCGTCATTAAGGCGATTTCTACACAACAGCTTTAACTTCGATAATTTCTATGGTAATCTCAGGAATGCCAAATGTTATTATATCTTTGTTAATGAAGGAAAATTCATTGAAAGCACTTGTTTACGTCACCGCATGTTCAAACAAACCCATTCATTAGGCAGTAGGCCAGTCTAGAAGGTGATCAACCATACCGTTTTGATAAGTAGTAAATAGTATATTACATTACTAGTGCGGAAAGTGACATTTTTCACACGAGTGGGAAATATTGTGGCACGAGGAGTAAGACGAGTGCGAAAATCCCACGGGTGTGAAAAATAAATTTCGCACAAGTAAAAATATTCATTGAGGCTTCGCAATTCTGTTCAGATTTATATTCTCGTCGGTGATACTTTGCTCACGATAAGAGGATATAGTATGAATGTAATAATGAATTCGAATTGAAACAAGCCCAGGACATTATAAATGACGTCAATAATGAGTTATAGAAATTGTAAAAAAATTGTACATTTTTAGAAAGTTTACGAGGTAACAGAATAAAGACGCTAGCAGCACAGATGATAATTGACTATTCATACAGTTAGGAAGAAATAACGAAAATCCTGAATGATTTTCCCGCAGAGTTCTCAATAATAATAAGTGTGTTTCAGTTATGTTAGATTCAGTAAGATTAGGCCCAATAGACATATCTTTTACTAAAATGTTTACTACAGAAAAAAAGAATTTATTCTGAGAGAAAATGTAAGAGAACCTTGATCCTCAACTGACAATATGTTCGTTTATAACTTCTGTTTTTTTAGAACTCCACGATTCAGAATGAAGAATATAATTATTTACAAGCATTCAGAAAATTTATCGGAAAAAGTATGTTGAAGAATAAAAACGCGTATGTTCCGATCATTTTTCGGTGCGAAAAGAAGGAGGAATATGCCCTTCTTCCGAACTGTGGAAGAGCCACATCTTCCGAACGAAGAGATTGTCCAAGTTTTGACTTCAGATTAGTGTTCTACGCATGAAAATACATGAGCAGGAACTGAACTTTTTCAAAAGTCTCGGGAGTAGGGTTAACAAACTTCTGCCAATGTATCAGCTAGCCCGCAAATTACCCTGTCGTAACTAGATGTGGTTTACCTATTGAGTTTTCGAACTGTAGATCTTGCAGAAGAATATCAGCAGGATATCTTCTTGGAATCACCCTATGTAGTGAACAAACTGACAAGAGTGATGCTTACGCTCAAGTGACAGAATTCAAAATAGTTTTTGATAAATTTTTTGTGGAAGTATCTGTTTCGAATCAAAATGTCTCAGCCCCCGCGAAGTCGATTCGGTTTTCAAGGACCCAAAACTGTTACGACAACCGTAACTAGAACCACGCGTATTCCGGGAACGAATGCAACAACGACAGAATCCAGAACTGCTGTAACCGAAGTGAATCCTTGTCCTGGTGTCCCTCAGCAAGCAGAACCCCAACGTGGAATTCCGAGGGCATCTGGTCTGCAAGCTCCCAGATCGATCAGTAGACCGGCTCAGCCATTGGCTCAGAGTACACCCATGCCTTGCCCGGCTCGATCTCAACCTTCCTCATCGCAGCCAGCACGCGGGCTCAGACCTCCATCCCAAGGTATATGAGGTAGATATATTGAAGTGACAGTAAAGGATCGTTTAAACTAGGTACACCATGTAGTTTCAGAAAGATGTTTTGTAAATCTTTGGTTACACTGAGCATCTGAATAAATAAAAAATGGTGGAGCTCACGTTATTCGGTCTTCTATAAAAAAATCCAAATGAAAAATTTTTGGCGGTCACGACTATTTTCGAAGATACAGGTCCATTTTGTGAATTCCACCATTTTAACATAAAATTTCTGTAATTGACATACAAAATTTGCCCATCTGATCATAACTATACACGTTCTTGTTTACTTTTTTCCAACATTTTCAAGCAGAAATAGTATATTATTCAACGAGCCTATAATGACGACTTTTATTCACGAGCCGCAGGCGAGTGGCCTTAATCACCGAGAGAATAATAGCCATTATACGCGAGTAGATTACTATACTTTATCCACGACAAGTAACAGATTTAAGGGTTTTTTGTTGAAAAATTTTGTTGCATCACATACATATTTAAAAAAAAATCATTTCATTTCAACAAATATTTCATACAATACTGTTATCAGGTTTGAGTCAAATTTGTTTGCATTCAAAAGCTACTTCGATATGACACGCGCATTCATAATCGCTAATAGCTCAGTGTAAATGCTGCTCCTTGCCTTTTTTTCTTCTTATATGTAGGTACAGAACTGAATTGGAAATATTTGGTGGTTTACCTACACGATGAAATTTCAAGAACCTATTGTTTGTAGCTGAATCAAGCAGTGACAGCAGTGAATAATGACCCCTTATTCACTGGTGAATAATGGGTATTATTGAGGTCGAACAAACAGACGTATAATGGGTACATTATGCAATAGTTGTGGATAAACACCATTATTGTTCCAAAAGATTAATCTTCCTTCAAAACGTAAACATCAGGAGGTTCAGTTGTCAACAAAAACAATGAGGAAGGCAACATTGCAAATGAATCAGCCTTAAACCATGATATCCCAAGGAATTTTTCACTTTTTGAAGGAGAGTACGTTTTTTGAAATAATATATTTTTTGTTCAAGAATGTTTTTTTTTTATTCTTTATTTAACGTCGGCCTATTTCCGCTACCAAGGCCAATCACCGACGCCGGTGAGCACACTTCCCCCAACCGGAAATTTTGCCGAACCCTCTGGTATTCCAACCAGAGGTAGGGATCTTTAACGAACCCAACATCCATGGACTCGGGACCGACGGCTTAACGTCCCCTCCGAAGGACGGCATATCCTCAATATATCTTGTGCTCATTGATATATTGTCTGCGAGCTATGATATGCTACTTCGCTGCAGCTGTACGGGCTTTCGACACGGTATTTCCCTGTATGGTCACCCATCCAAGTACTAACCGCGCTCGGCGTTGCTTGACTTCAGATATCGAATGACTGTCAGTCAACCTGAAGAGCTGGGCCATGCCCTGTTCAAAAATGTTGAAAACGAGTAAATAAGGACTCATGTGTTAATTTGATACAAAGAACAACTTTTACTGCTTTTTAATGACGTTATATATCTCAACTTATAATTTCTCAAGCATTTTCCAGTATTCATTTCACTCATGGTCCATTGGAACCTTACATTTTCTAGGCTCTAGCGTGCGTTTCTCAGAGGACGAAATTTTATTTTTGTAATGTGTGGGGGAGATAGGGTAAGCTTGAATCCAAGTTCTGAGGTCATCACCCTTGTCCCGCGCACGCCATCTGGGATAAAGGTAAATGGTTTTCGCGCTAGAACTTTCTACAACTTGATTTGTATTATTTCTATGGTAAACTCGAAAGCAAAGGTATGAACTTAAATAGTTGAAAATTTCGGAACAAATTTCCTTTCCCTCGTTTTTTTTCATTGGTTTTTACAATCCGAGTCTATATTTACGTGGAGCCTATGCTGGTAACTGTTCTGCCTGCCATTACTACTATCGTTAATATTATAGATCCAAGGAAGCGCAGCTGTTTATTTCCCCTCTACTTCTAAATATTCTTCCAGTTGTGCTACGGATTTTTCCACGTGGAGATGTTTTTAATAGTGAGAATTATTTTATATAAGTTTCATAGGTACGGTTATGTCCTGTGCGCATTGTGATAAGCATTTTGAATTTTTTTGAAATTTTCTGTAGGATGAATAGTTTGTCAGGTAAAGGATGAAAACCATTTGCACCCTTTTTTTTAAGATAACGGCCGCGGGACAAGAGCGGCAACCCCAAAAAGTTGGATTTGAGCTAACCCTAACCCCCCACACATCGAAAAAATCTAAAAACACAATCCCAAGTATAACGTTTCAATGGGTTATAAGATGTGTTGATCAAGTGCATTTATCACAATAGTAGCGACAAAATAACCACTGCCAACCAAGTCGGCATTATCAGGTGAGTGGAATCGTATTTTATCATCTCCTAGTGATGATGTCAAAGTATTAAATCTGTTGCATTCTGAGCTCCGTACTGAGGACAGTAATTTTTTATGCCTTTTTGCGATTATTGTAAATTTTCATGAGGAAGCTTGTTTGCAATTTCGCGACGTTAACAGGCTTTGCACGGGGCGCAAAGTTTCAGAATTCAGGACCGGTTTTATAGGTTGAGTTCAAACTCCCAGATTCGGTTATGGAGAAGAATCGAGGCGCCAAAATAAAAGAAAACGTGAGATAAACGACGCGATGATCGGTTGGGCGCGCGCGTGGACGAAGGATAACTTGTGGAAAAGCAGGTCGCGGCACAGAAAACCTTAGCTACACAGAAGCGCAACCCGAAGGCGGTTCTTTGATCTTTCGGAGTCAATTTTTCGTGACCTCGATTCAAAACTCGGCTCGTAACATGTCATTTCAATTCAGTGAATTCAAACTGTTTGAATTGAATTAAGATTTCAGTGAACATTTCCAGTCATTTGTAATCTTGTATGGATTGGAATGAATTATTTTCCTGGTGAGTGAGATTTTTTCTACAATAGC
This sequence comes from Zygogramma bicolorata, assembly GCA_032362365.1. Classification (NCBI taxonomy): domain Eukaryota; kingdom Metazoa; phylum Arthropoda; class Insecta; order Coleoptera; family Chrysomelidae; genus Zygogramma; species Zygogramma bicolorata. The sequence continues at coordinate 201,646 of JAVJAQ010003417.1, read as the reverse complement.
CCTCTATTTTGCTCAGTGTAGGTATTTCTATGTTTGCGATCTGATCGATTCAATTTTCATATGCTTGGTATACAAACTGGGCAAAAAAAAATCGATTCCTATGTGACCCAGTGCCTGTCGTCGCCAGGGAAGTAGCTGTTTTTCTTCCTTTTTTATGAATAAAACGTACCTATAAACAGAGAGTGTTTGTATTTCTTTTATTTCACTTCTTTCATAGAAGTTATTATACATATTTTTTGATTCGGAGGAGAAAAAAGCCAAAACATACATCAAAAATATTTTTTTGTATGATTTTTTTGACAAATCGGTAGTTTGAACTGAACGCCATTTTCGAATTTACCCTATTAAACTGGTCCTTAAGGTCGTGGAACTACCACTCGACTTTTTTCCAGAAAACTAAGGTGAGAAAAATTGCAGGAGCAATTATGGAGTAAGGCGAAAGTACGTATGTAGAGGAACTAAAAACGTGTGTTCCCCTGATTTTATTAGGCAACGGAGAGGGTCGAATATGCCCCTGTTCTGGCGTATAAAGGACTATAAATTTCGAACGAAACGGGGTTGCCGCGTTTTTACTTCGGATTCATATTCAGCGGCTCAAAATGCGTGAGTTGTTCCAAACATTTTTCAGAACTAGGTTATGTAGCTCAGCTCAAACGATTCTTCACCAAATCTGCTCCTAGAAAGTTTATTTATTTATTTACATGAGTAGGCTACTCAACAGATGGTTTGACCCATCCAATTACAGAGTAGCACGAAATAAAGCAATAAAGTAAACAGATTGTGAAAGTTGACTATAAATGATGCAAACATAAAGACAATTTCAACCGAAAAGAAGAAGGCATACACATCAACAAAGTCTGGTTACCAGCTCTAAAGCACACACGACCCAAACCAGTCAAGAGGAAACAAGCCACGCCCACTTCCAACACGATAGTATCGGACGTCGAACAGGAGAACAGGTATAAAGCCGATCATAACGTCAATAAAGTAGTATCTACTGTGAGAACGAGATCATTGCGTCCGTTACCTCACAGACTTTGATAATGCCTACCATAGTCGTAGGCGAACCGTCAGGAATAAAAACCTGTGGACCACGGCCATCAAACCCGGAAAACACCCAAGAATCAGTCACCTCCGGCCGTGAAAGTTTACGTTCAATGAAAGAGTATTTGAATACTTATGATTCTAGGAGAGTACAAGGGGTTACATAGGAGTAACGGCAGAACTCCAGGGTGATGCAAGCGATCAAATCAGAGATGTCAAAGTACTACATAGAGAGATCTGCTTCAATAGAAAAATGGAGGTGATTCAAAACATTATCACCTTCAATCGTTTCTTGAAACTTATGATGGAAGAGGAAAAAATGTCCAGATCAGAAATATTATCAACAACAGAATTGTAGGATCTCAGGCATCTAATGATTGGCGAATTCAGGTGTGCATTCGTTGTGCTTTGACCTATCACAAATAAAGGCCTGTTCCTGAAAAAGTGCTGTGTACAGTTGAAATTGAGACTACTGAGGAGGAACGAGGAATCAAGTGTATTGTTTACTATTTTGAAAATCACACATATATCTAGGAACTTTCGTCTCGTATCAAGTTTCTCCATAGAAGTTTGCTCGACTGCGTTCGAATGCATACTTGGGCTCATTTCACTTTGCCTCTGAGACGCGCAAACATAGACACCGTCTTACACCGTCTTATGAGGTCTGAGAAAGCAAACAATGGAACGAGTATAAAATACTTATATATTTCCACTATCAAATCCTAAGGATTTGGAAACAAATAAATGTTATCAGTCCAAGATGATGATGCTCACCTGTTTCTTCGATTCATACACCTTAATGAGTGGGATAAAATAGCCAAATTGAACTATTTTGTATTTCCAATAGAAACAACGTTGCAGTATGCTCAATTTAAATTATAGTGGAATTTCGAAGGAAATTAAATTGACAATTTTTATCTTCTTGTCTTGGCACTGATTCCAAACCTATGGAAACCAATCCATTCATCGCTGTTTACGAAACACCAGAAAAAATGTTTAAGTTCGAGTATTCGTCAATTCGTTTTCAACAAGAAAATCGTACTATAAGAATTATTGTTCCAGGTGAATTGAAGATGTCAAAATCGCTTCTTACTCAACAAGTTTTCGAGTTATATGTGATTATTTCAAGTCAAAAAATTACTAAAATTTACTATTGTCAAAATATCTTATCTCCACTTTCACCAAATCATTTTTACCCATCTAACGGAAAACATAACTATATTTCAACTAGTTCTATCTTTTTTAAGCGCTAAATATTCTGGGAGAGTTGTACTCAAACATGTTAGTTTTTTCTTCGAGTCGAGGAAAAAACTAAGATGTTTGAGTACAACTCTCCCAGAATATTTAGCGCGTAAAAAAAATTGAACTAGTTGGCATTAGTGGGATGTGATGGTTTGAGAATGGTGAATTCTGGTCATTTTTCAACCGTCAATCATTTATAACTCTTAGTTATCACATTGCTCTATTTAGAACGAACAATCCATTCGAATACATTGAATCTATTTGGTTAAGGACGGAAAAATAGTATCTGATTGAAATGTGAATACATTTCCGTATTCAAAAACTATTTATGGAATAGATGCATCAATGTGTATGCCCTCTGAAGACCTACAAACTCTCGGTACATGATTAACAATTATTCAGTTGTCTATCAACAAACGAATCGATTGGTTGATGCTCAGCAACTGAATCGTGTCCGCTTGGATTGGACTCGACATGAACCTGGTTTCTACGATTGGACCTGAAAGGCAAACTGACACTGAAAGTAGAGTATTGAGCCACATTAAGGTGGCTATATACTGGTGTTTTCACTCCATATAAGAGGTTGTCAGCAAATCAGACGACCGATATGGCCAACTTGACGGAAAATTTGATGATGTAGGCGTAGTAGTACTGCAAAAAATCCGCCAGGTACCGGCACTCTCGCAGTGGAGATGACAGTCCTGTGTTGCCAAGTGGCCATGTCGTTGCGAATTCTGGTCCAGATCAGTAGAAACACAATGCAAATTTATTCCAACTGAGAAATTATTTTCAAACTACATGGAATAAATAACGCATAAAGTTAAATACAAATTTGGCGCGTTTTGGTGTTTTCAATAACCTCACATATCCAGTCCCGATAAATTCTCTATCCTTTAACAAAAACTTCAGAATTGGCAACATCGTGTTCCATGGATCGAGTGATCACGAAAATCAATAGAAATTTTTGATAACCAGCGCTCCCTCATGGCCACTGATGAACTACCACGCCTTGTCCACAGGTTTGTCTGAAACAATATCGCAACATTAGAAACACCAGCATATAGACATCTCCAGCCACATATTCGCTAGCAATGCTGATGCCACTATTGGCTAAAGGGTTGATGAACCAATATTGTTCTATTTCTGGAAACTGGTTTGAAGGCGTTACTGATGAAGGGAATATTTATATAATGATGTAAATATAGAAGATAAATTGGAAATAAACGATAATTTACGTGTTTCAGGGATTCCACAGATAACACTAAGTAGGCCCCCTGGCATACCTCAAGCAGCACCCACAGGAGCCATTCCCCGGCAACTAGCGACTCCTTCTGGAATACCTTCTAGGGGTTTACGACCACCATCTGCGGGTATAAGACCACCAACAGCTCTCACCCCAGAGCCCTTATCAACACCATTCGGCAGAGGTCAACAACTTGCCGTACCATCGCAAGGTACCCCAGATAGAAAAACCCCTTCCCCGGGAAGTCTCGCACCCAAGAGTGAGCGAGTACGTCTGCCTTCCCTGACCAAGATGTCGAAGCCACGCAAACCTTACGGAATAGGAGTTAATGTACCTTCGGTTTTAACGAAGCCGCCTGTCCCAATGCCACGCATATCTCCAAGAGAAAGGTTATCAGTGTGTCCGAAATTACCACCTGTTTCGTTGGAAAACCAGGTGAATCAGTCGTTAACAGCGAAGTCTTCTGAGCAACCGAAAAAGAAAGTTTCTGCCAAAGGTACTATCTCTAGTTCATTGTTTTATCTTGATTTTGGCTATACCTTTCCAACTTATTATATAACGTATTGCGACAGTTAATTTCATAATTCCAGAATGACATTGTATTGAAGGAAAACTTCGGGAAACAGAAATGCTTTCACTATAAAAATGTCAGACTAATGACTTGAGTGTAATTTTTTTCGTATGACACCTAGTATATTATTTGATTAATTAATGATAATATAAGGCTTTTTGTCGCGAGATACCAGGTATGTAACGGTACGTACCAATTGCCTACCGACGCGTTTTCGCGACTATCGGTATAAACATTTCGTCGTTGAATTTACAAAGGGGCGTATATCGAAAAAAGGCGAAAAGGCTTTTTTGGGGTAACAAGTTGCGCCAAAGCTGTTTTATTTGATCTCAAAGTGGCGTATATCAATTCCTGATAGTCCAGATATTATTTCGTTTTTAAGTTCAGGCGTATATCTGAAATGAGTGAAATATTTTGAAACGAACCGGCGAATATGAAATTGGCCCATATTCAATGGCAAATATTAATAAAAATATCTCAACACAAACAGGCGAATATGAAATACGCCTATTTGTTGACAAGGTTACCATGCTTACCGGCTTCCTTCGAGTTATTTACATACGTTTATTCGCCCTATTCCGAAATTTGCAAATTAACAGTGCTCACGTCGGTTTATGAGAAAAACTCAAATTCTCCTGAATATGGATGTCTTTGTGGAGTGGAATGATGGTAAAAGAAATGTGGTGGCTTCCAGTGAACTTTTTTGTGTGAGAAAAGATGAAATTATACAGAGTGGAGCAAAAGTTAAGATGCTATATCTTGCTCGCTGGTATTATGGCAAAGCTATTGCTATCGAAAAACTTGAAGATTCTTCAGATTCTGAACATGATAACGTACCTTTATCTTTGATCGATTATTTGAAGTTGAAGGAAGTGGAAGAGAATATGAGATAAAGAAGAAAATAAATCAACGCAAGGTAGCAAAACTGAGAAAGATTACAGGAAAGGATTATATCGGATTATATCGTTCCAAATACTATGAATCTGATGCGCCCAAGAAGAGTTGGAGCATTATGTAAAAGCGATTATTGTCGGAAATTTGGAAAAAAATGTCCAATATTCACAGAAGATCAGCGGCTCCAGATTTTGACAGATTTTTATAATCTAGGAAACCTCATGTTACAGAGAGAGTTCTTGTGTAGACATATAGTCATTCAAAAACCAAAACAACTGAAGCAAGACTCTAGAAAAAATAAAACCAATAAATTTTATCCTCCCTTCTTTGGCGAAAAAGTAACTGTTTGTAACGTTTGTTTTCTTAACACATTGGTTATTAGCGAAAAAACTATGAGACTTCTTTGAAGAAACTACTACCCACTGGGGTTTTAGAAAAAGAACAACGAGGTGGCAGAAAGAATAAACAAAGGCAACGAGACGGAATCATTCATCAAAACATCGTTGAACATATTACAAAGTTCCCCAAAGTAGAATCACACTACTGTCGAAAGGATAGTAAAAGACAATATCTCAATTCACAGTTATCGATTCCTGAAATGTATTGTATGTATTTGGACGAAAACAAAAATAATGAAAAAGGGAGCGTCTTTTTATACAGGAAATTATTCAAATCTATGAATCTCTCTTTTCATCGTCCCAAAAAGGATCAATGCACATTTTGTATGACTTACAAAAATGGTGATGACTTTATCCAATCATCACTAAAAGAAAAGTATTTGAAGCATGAAGCAGAAAAAAATTCTGTGAGAAGAATTAAGACCGACACTAAGGAAAGAGCAATGAGAGATACTAAGGTTGTAAGTGCTGTTTTTGATTTGCAGCAAGTCATTCAATTGCCGATATCGAATGAGAGTGCTGTGTTTTATAAACAACGCCTAACTTTCTTCAATTTCACAATCTTTGATCTGTCTTCGAGAGACTGCCACTGTTACACTTGGTAAGAAACCCAGATTAAACGAGGTTCATCTGAAATGTCGAGTTGTCTATACCTCTTTTTAAAATGTTGTGACAAGAATGAGGTTTGTAGAACTGTTTTCTGGTGGTTGCTACGGCCAAAACAAAAACTCCGTTCTTCCTGCAATGTTTGCTTTCTTTCTCAATGAAAGTGAGAATATAAAAAACATTACCCTCCATTTCTTTGAAGCATGCCATGGACAAAATGAGGGCGACTCGGCACACAGTGCTATAACTGCAGCAGTAAAACAGGCTGGAGATATTTTCATACCCAGTCAAATAATCCCGATAATAAAGTTGGCTCGAAGAAAAAACCCTACATTGTTCATGAAATGGCATTTAGTGATTTTCTAGATTTCAAAACACATTCTGACTAAATGAATCCTGACTCCAATGACTCTTTGAATTGGACAAAAATGTCAGCTATTATGGTAGAAAAAGAGAAGAAAAACAAAATTTTTTACAAGAATAGTCACATGGAAGTAATATTTCAGACGATCTCTTTACAAAGAAATGTTGATATATCGATAATGAAGGTTAAAAAACTCAATAATGCAAGGCTCAAGCTACCATTGAAGAAGTATTCATCTCTCCTGTCACTTTTCGTAGGATCGACCCCCGTCATTCGTATTGAAGAATATCAAGAATTCTACCGAAATCTACCCCATTTAAATAAATGATGAACTATTCATTGCTTATGAATGATTATTTCTTATTTTCACTGTTTGCATTACGTGTTTATTTATATTTTTCTTCATAATCTGATTGGGCTTAAATGAACATGTTCAATAAATCACATTCACTAAAAGGCGTATATCGTATTTTTTCAAATTACCCCTACCAGAATAAAATGTTAATCACCCTCTTATCAGCATTGGATTATACATACTATATAACGAATATTCACGAACATTCAATGAAATGGACCTACTTTTCATCCGATAGTGACGACATGAAAAACTAGTGAATCTTAAATTGCATCTCCTCAGAAATTGTTCAAATCCATATACGCCCCTTTGTAAATTCAACGACGATTTTTGTCGTGTACATCAACGGTACGCAAAATTAGATACCATGGTAGCAGCTCGGTATCGACTGTCTGGTACTTTGACATCAAAACGTCAAAATTTATTTTGAATTGTGGTTGATGATCTTGGGAAATTAAAAAGCAATAATGGAATCCGATCAATTGGTAGAAATCACATTGAACAACTATAGAGGAGTGGATATCAAACTCAAACTAGAGCGTGTTGTCTCATTATTCATTTGGAAGGATATCAATTCATTCAACAAGAAATCGTCAAAAAAATCCAACATAGCCACACAATCATAAATGGAATCAGCCATTAAGAAATATTTCAATGAATACCTGTGAAAATCCAGATAAAAATATGTCATATTCTACCTCTGAAAACGATTTACCCCCGTTTTTGATTAATTTTCAACGATAATAATGAAAACAACCAGAGCAGAGCTCCGTAACATAACCTCAATCTCAAAAAAATCGACAAGCTGTCAGAGTGAGATGATACCATTTCCATTTTCGCGACCGTCTGGTATGAAAGGAAACAGAATGAGATAAGAGAGTGATAGTCATATACCGCTTCGGTACGTACCGTGACATACCTGGTATCTCGCGACAAAAAGGCTTTAGTTACGATATTTCCTTTTGGGTTCGTCGATTAAAACTCCAAACAACACTAAACTACTTTAATTATAACTCTTTGTCACAACACAATACAATAAAATCACTTGAACTGCTCCGCTAACTTTTATTTATTTATTGTTATACACGGGTTTTCCCCTTTTTACATGTGAAATATAATACAGATATATACTAATACTAAATGTAAACTAAAAATTAACAATTTAGCAGTACTACAGTAATAGGCGAACCCCTATACTACTAATCTTTTTAAATTGATTTTGAATTAATTTGATGTTTGTTCATTGAATTCTAAACCTCTATTGCAATATTCATTACCTAATCTAAAAAATCGTGACGAAGCACTGTGATAACCATAATTTGTGCGATGGTAGGGAGGGAACTTGGAATAATTCAGAGTTACGAGTAGGTCTGTTTGGAACTTTTAAATAAATCGAATGAAGCAGTGAAGGACAATCTATCTCCCCTGATGGTACCTTATGCAGAGTTATCAAGTCACATATTATTCTTCTACTTTCCAAGCTGTTAATATTCAAACTTTGCATGACTTGCAAGTTATCATATTCACCATATCGTAGATTCATTTTACATGCTACACACCTCAGAAATTTTCTCTGTACTCTTTCTATTCGATCGATGTGAATTTGATAATATGGTGACCACACTGGTGAGGCATACTGAATAACCGAATGAACCAATGTTAGATATAACGTTTTGAAAGCCATAATAGATTTCTAGAAATGAAACCCAATAATTGAAAAGATTTACTGACTATGGAGTCGATATGATGAGTGAAATTTAATTGGTGGTCAAATATGACTCCTAAATCGCGAATTCCAAAAACCCGTTTAAGGCTGTTTTCAATTTGATAGTCGAATTGAATAGGAATATTGGACCTAGAGAATGGAATACAATAGCACTTGTCAACATTCAGAGACATTCCATTTTTTTGTGACCAATTGATCAATGCGTTCAAATCAGATTGGAGGCTCACACAGTCTATGTCGGTTTTGATTGGCATATAAATTTTGAGGTCATCAGCGAAGAGAAGGTATTTACAGTGGCAAAAGTTGACAGCTATGTCATTAATGAAAATATTGAAAAGAAGTGGACCCAGATGTGATCCCTGTGGGACACCAGATGTAACATGAATATCACTGGAAATGTGGTTCTGAATTTTTAGCAACTGTTTTCTATTGGATAAATAACTGTTTAACCAACTTGTTAACCAATTTGGAAAACCTGTTCTTTGAAGTTTATTAATCAACAAACTGTGGTTGACCCTATCAAAGGCCTTACTGAAATCAGTGTGAATTGTATAAATTTGAAGGCCTTTTCTAGGGCCTTGATGATGTCTTGTTGATACACTAATAAATTTGATGTTGTTGATCTACCTGTAGCAAATCCATGTTGATTTTCATTCAGCAAATTTTTGCAATGCCACGAAAGGTAGTGCACAAGTAAAGATTCAAAAAGTTTTGGAATGACTGAAAGTTTGCTGATTGATCGATAATTTTTTTATGTCACCCTTCTTGCCACTTTTGAAAATGGGGATGACATAACTATTCCTCCATTGGTTGGGGAATATCCCAAGCTTCAATGGTAAATTGAATATTATACACAATGGCTTAGTAAGTGAGTAAACACATCTTTCAAGGAAATAAACAGGGATCCCGTCCGGGCCACAACTCAATTTTTTTTAATGAATTCAACCCCTCGAATACTTCTACAGTACTGAATGTTATGAATGGAATATCAACTACTGCCACTGATTCGTTCGTGATATCGTCTAAATCCAATTCTTTTCTAACATAAACCCTCGAAAAACTTTCGGCGAAAAGATCGACAATATATTTCACTATATCAGCTATTTGATCATTAAGATGCATATTATTAGGAAATCCATGATTTTTTCTCATCGAGTTTATATAATTCCAAAAATATTTTGAATTACTGATCATTTGGTTATCGATATTTGCTGTATAAGTATCATAACAAAATTTCATGAGATCCTTGCATTGAGATCTCAGATTGGAAAATATTAGGTAATCATGATCTGAGCGAGTTGATTTATAATTTGCGTGAGCTTTCTTCTTCTCAGTTATGAGTAACTTCAGCTCTTTGGTGTACCACTTTGGATAAGTAGTTGGTTTACTTTCAACCCTCTATACTGAACATTTGATAAACTATCTCTAATACAAACTCTCTGTTATACAAATTCTACACTTCGACTTCTTGCACTTAGCAATAACAAAGCTCTCTCATCTTAGCTGAATAAAAACTTGTCTATAACTAACTCTCCTCAGAATAAACACTTCTCTCCGCCGCGATGTACCGCTGCTTATATATCTGCGTACCTATGGAGAATCTTCGAGAGAAGTCCCGATGACGTGTCTCGAATTCTCCAAGCGAATTACGGGTTCCTGGAAAATGACGTTCGCTACGACGCGACCCTCATCTGCGTTTACGATCTCGTCAGGGCCGGCGCTAGGACATTCGTAACAATATTATTGATCTCAATGAATCAGTCAATATCAAACAACGTTTTCAAGCTCCTGATGTGAATTCTCTGCGTGGGTTCACCTGGTATTGGAATGTTGAAGATGAAATAAATTTTTGAAAATGCATTCTAATAAAATTATCGATAGTTTTACACAGTTATTCTTCCAAGAATAAATATTATTTTCATGAATGAAATGATAAAATAAAAATCTCGTGAACAACTCTTTTCTGTGTGCGGGAACCCCAAGAAGCACCTTGGAAAAATTAAGAAATTATATTGGAATCTATACAAGTGTAGAAGGTCAGTTTTTGGATTTTTTTTGATAAGCAAACGAGAAGTTGCTAACTAATTGGACGTATTCGATTCAAAAGGATCTGCTTTATAATAACGCAGCAACTTCTCGGGATAGATCGGAAGTGTATCCACTTGTATTCATTCCAATTTCAATTCTCAATTTTTCTAGATTCTCGTGGTTTGAAAACCCAAAAAAGTACGAAGAAAAGATTCATCCACCACACAATAATGTCTTCCAGACAGTACATGGAAAAACTTCTTGCATTATTTCTCACTCTGGGTAATAATTCCTTTATGGAAAGTAATAAGTTGAGAAAGAGTTATTTATTTATGTTATTTATTTAAATCCCAAGAAACACGTGTGCTCATAAAGGGATGTGAGTATAAAAATACAATATATATAAAAAGGAACAGATACAGGAATAAATAGCAGATAGATCGAAATTACGACTATTACAAGCTATTATAAAAACTGAAGCCTAAGCCTTTCGTCATCCACCTGAATGCTAGCTGCTATGAAATTTGCATTCGACCTTCGCTTTTGAGATACCTAGAAACCCTGGTGATTTCACTGATTACATTTTGTTAAGATTTTTGTAGCGAAAAAAAACAATCGACGCTTTTGGAGGTTTCCTCTATTTTTTGGAAGTGGGCGTTATGTTTCCATTTTGCAAATTTGATGTCAATTGTCAAGTCAATTGTCACTTCGAAAATTTGATGTGTACGATGTTTTCATCGTGTTTATTGATTGATTTTGATGCTTATAATTATTAAACGTTTTTTCTGGTTTTCTACTGGTATTTGATTCACCACCCATTATCCTTTATGTTACGATCCCTTTTCACTAGCCAATCAAATGAAAATGAAAATCCCGACTGAACATTTTCACATAGTGCACATTTAGCTTTAGACAAGAATGTCGAGAGCGTGTGGGCGACATCTATACGTATTGTACGGAACCTCCAAAAGCTCGATTATCCACCAAAATTCAAGCAATCCAGATTTCGCCACTTTTTCCCCAAACTTTCACAGGTATAAGTAAACACACAAGGGTTTCAAGGCATCTTATTCGCATCAGAAGCCTCGGTTCGTATTTGTTATTTTGATGTCTAGTCACAGCTACCACTATCCGGATGTGCCTGTTTGAGTTCGACACTATTCACTCTAGAACGTTCCTTGTTCAGAATGATACCCGATATACAACTATTCAGCTGGAAGAAAGCAATTTGTGTACATAAGAGAATCTAGATCTGGACTGAGGAATGTTTCATGTGGCGTACCACAGGGATCAATCCTTGGACCTATTCTTTTCCTTGTTTACATGAATTCAATATCGGAACTGAATTCACATGGAGATCTAAAATTATTTGCTGATGACACCACCTTATTTTATTTCTCTAAAAACACTAATGAATTGAAAAATCAAATGGAAAAGGATCTCAGTGGCATAATATTGTGGCTGAATATGCATAAATTAACTTCAAATCCCCAAAAATCGAGTTACATGTATATATCCAAAAGGAGACTACCCAATAATATGCCAAAATATGTGAAACCATTAAAATCTTCACAAAATAAAACCCTTGAATGTATTTATAAATTACCATTTCTAGAGCCAACAAGTAAACTATACAAACCGAGGAACCTATTAAATATAGATTCTTTGTTCAAGTCGAAAATTTGTGTTTTTTTCCATTCAACTGAGTAAATATAAATATTCGAATATTTCCTAGATAATATGTTCTGATAGCCATAATCATCGAACCAGACAGTTGAATAATTTGAAAACCATACAAATAAAAAGCAATTTTGGAAAAAGTCGTTGTAATTTTCTGGAATGAAAATTTATAACAGTCTACCTAAACACATTGCTGTTGCGAAATTCAAAATAGAGATCGAAAGATATTTGCCTGATTCAACTGATTCATTTATACTATTTTTCACCCATCCTTTCGTTTATATATGTATATGCAACTGACATAATAATAATATTTCATTTGTTTCCTAATTTGTTCATATATTATATGTATTTTTTTCGCCTTTTTTTTAACTCTCTGTATAAACATGTATGTTTCTTGGGATCATTGGAGTTATTATTTACACTATTCCATACCCATCCTTTGATTTATATATTTATATATATATATATATATATATATATATATATATATATATATATATATATATATATATATATACTAGCTGACCCGGCCACGCGTTGCTGTGGCTAAAGTTTTTGTTATATTACATTATAGTAAACAATCTAAGAGGAACAATAAGAGAACATCAGTCACGGAGTCCACTATGCTTTTTCACACAGATGGTATTTGTAAAAAAATATGGTGATCTCCTTATTTGACTTTCTACTACTATAACCCTTTAGTACAATGAAATTATTAACGAACAAAGACGAAAATGTTGATGATGGTATACAAATTCACTGGAGGAAGTACGTTGAAAACAATTAATTAAAATGTTCTTACACTTGATATTAAGCATAAATCAATAGGTACAAAATAAAAATTTATCAGATTTATTATTTCCATTTAATTTTATAACAAATATAAGTATATTACAGTATAATACAGTAAATAACATGTGACGCTTAAACTCATGAATGAGGTAGGCAAGGCTGACAGTCTTAAACTTTTTTTGGTTAACCTGTCTTTAGCTAACACAAATAGATTCGACGGTTTCCCAACACGTGAACACGCAACATATAGTTGCCCATGAGAAAAACATGGATTTTCCAAATCTAAACCATTTGTGGTTGTGCATGACCTTCTGCTGGCCTGATTCTTCGAGCTGGATTTCTTGATTCAATTTGTTCTGCCAACTGATGGGCTCAGCAGCGCCATCTATTGATTACTTACTCAACCCAGTCGAAAGGTATCGACATCTGTTAGAATCATTTGGAGTTAACAGATAATTGTGACTGTCAAATAATAACAGACAAATAATTAGCAATAAATTAAAATTGCGACTATAATTTGAGATTTAAACTATCCTATCTCTCAAGTTGGATCGAACTGCACATGGTGTGCGAATTTTATTATAATCGGTTAAGTGGTTTAGGAGTCCATTGAGGACAAACATTGTGACACGAGATATATATATATATATATATATATATATATATATATATATATATATATATATATGAATCTTCATGCTAACATATATATATATATATATATATATATATATATATATATATATATATTTGATCGGCTAGGCTTCCGCAATCAGAAATGAGCTGGCTGGAACTTCCGGTTGATCCGCGTCTGGAAAGATTCGTCGAAACGTAGACAAGTAAATCTTTCCAGACGCGGATCAACCGGAAGTTCCAGCCAGCATATATATATATATATATATATATATATATATATGCAACTCACATAATACTTTTTTTTGCCTTTTTTCTTCAACTCCCTGTATAAACATGTATGTAGCTATTTCTATTGTCATGATAGAAAACAATATTTCCCCCGTCTCAAATAAATAATCATTCTGTAAGCTCTTGAATATCGACTTGGTGGAAACAATCGTTCCGAACTTTCTGAAAAATTAATATCATTTCAAAGGTAAGAGAGTCACAACAGTCGAACCAGAAACGATCCAAACCCCTGCCGGCAGAGAAAGAGTCATTCAGAAAGCCGTTTTAGAAGAAAGGGTGGAGAGAGGTGCAGAAGGAGAAAAAATAGTAAAAAATCTGACGTTGACCGAATTGGACGACGCAGCAGGAGGATCAAAAGTGGTAGAAATGGGCGTGCAACAACTGGACCCACAACTGCCGACCAAGGATAGAAGAGAAGTCGTAGGAGTCACCAGCACCGTATCCGTGACTCCCAGCTACACGACGGTGGCCAAAAAAGTTGTGCGTACCGTCACCGAGCCACTCGACAAAGGCATCACGATGAAGCCGGCCGCCGTGGCTAAGCTGGTGCGAGAAGAAAAGGAGGACGTGGAAAACACTTTGAAGATGATACCACCCGATCTCAGCTTAGGCCCCGGAAAATACGAAACGAAGCAACGGCAGCAGCAGCTCAGGCTCCATTCGGAATCTATGGCGCTTCTGGAGGAATCGATCATTCGGCCTGAGGCTAGGCCCGACGAGGCTATCACCGACCCGACCCCGGAGGCGATGGCTAATATGATGCATACTGTGGAGAACGATATCTCTCCGAAGGCAGCGCCGGACCAGGTAGGTAGTGGCATGGAATGTGTAACTTTTCTGAGTTAATCACTGAATTATTATTATTATCATATTATTTCATGAAAACCAATTGAATCCATTGAATACGTAAACCTCATTGCCCAATCTCAGCCAAAGGGAGAGATGTCTGCATTATTCAACGAGCTACTATGTGGGGGGGGGGAAGTTGATGATCAGTGGCTCCAAAAATAATGAGTACCTACTCAGAAGGTACGAATCAAGGGTGCCAGCCTTCGAAAGTTGAAAGATCAGCGAAAGTAAAAAGTTAACTCTCTATCAAATGCATGCAGTTTTGAATTGATTTTTTTTATCGAAATGGGAATATTTGAGGAAGAAGTATTCTTGCAGGTGGAATAAGGTGTTAGACCGATCGTTTTCCAGTTCAAGCAGAGCGAGATATTAAAACAACTTGTCGAAAACATTGAAACATACTAAAAATCCGAATTCATTGAAGAACATTTTGAAGAAATATTCATTAAATTGAACATCATCAACTTTTTTCATTATCATTTCATTTCATCTTACATACGATTACTACAGCGTATGAAAGTGATTTTTTTTATGATTAACTACTGCTTGAAATTAATATGTTCCCTACTATAAGTACTTACCTGTAATTTCATGGGAGTAATGAATGTTATATATAGATTTTATATCATCAAATTACGACAATTACAGGTTTTCCATTCCCTGTTTACGGAACCCTCCAACGAGCAATACATTAAAATGAGTTCGGTAAGTCCTGGTCCACTTCAGGATGTGGTGGTGCCAACCGAAGATGTAGCCAGAAATATACATCAAGAACCTCTCTCTGATAAAATGGATAAACTGGCAGACAAGTTTGCGAAGATATCAGACCCAGAGCAAGTGCCGTACGTGGATATCTTCACCAGAGTTATGGACGACATGAAAAAATCTCCTGAGAAAGGTATTAATTAGACGATTAGATACCACAATATACAATAAGGATTTTGAACGATTTGCCCCACCATACAGATATTTTTCGAATCCTTATCACTCAGGGTCCTAATTCTCAAGCCATACGGGTTCATTGTCATTTGAGTACAATATTAATGACAACAGTTGTTTATTCCCAAGAAACTAGTTTACATGTAGGGAACATATGCAATACATATATAAAGCTATTTACTCAAAAAATTACGAGATCAATTCAAAACAATTATTTCAACAAATAACGCTTTGTAGCAAAAACATTTCATTTCAGTGGGTGATAACACCTTTATAGGAAAAGTGTTTTCTGGAGAAATCAATCTTGAGATTCTCAATTCACAGATTAATGAACTGCCTAGATTTGAAAAATTTCATGATAGAATGTTTCTCATTGGCCTCATGGAATAAATACTTCATTCAGAATTCAATTGCATTTTATACAAAAAAAATGTCAGGCAAATATCGACAGGGTCGCATAGAACTCATTCGGTCTTTTTTTGAGTGGACTCAGATCTTTTAAATCATGCTGTATCTTCAAGCAAGACATTTTCAGACGAAATACACAAAAAATTATCTGGTACAAATCTAACGATAATGAATATTTTGATATGATTTAATGAGGCGATAACGCGGAATACAAAATACTAACCTGTTTATTTCATGTGTCTGGGATCAACTAATAATGATAGAAAAAACGACAGATCATGTGGCTGGCTTTGTTTACTCGAAATTAATACGAAATCTGAATAGGTCCAATAAAACATTTATAATACAGTCCCTGCATTCAGCTAGACAAATATTTGATATGATGATAGACAGAAAAAACTTTCAGAAAACGATTCTGCTATTCTTTGAAATTCTTACATAATTATTTGCAATAAGTAGCTTCCACTTTATTGGAACAAATGGGAACTCTACCATATTGATGATATGTTACTCACTCTGCAATGAGTTATTCCAGTTGGTCAATTTTTTTTAGAAATCAGGAATCCTTTCGTTCAATTCTAGAGCAATATTTTATGCAACTACTCTCTACTATTCTATTTGAAATTTGGCAAAGTTTGAGGTGATTTAGCGTGAATACCTTGTAGAGTAAGCGTCTGTAATCCCCACACCCGAGCCATTTGAAAAAAAAAAATTTGTACTTACTTATTTTTATCCCGCCCTCTTTTTGCACATTATTTCGGTCGGTAACACATACTTTTTTATTATTCAGATTATAAAAATTTTCCATTATAAAATTTAAAAAAAGGAATCCCAATACCTATCGCCTTTGTATTTGGATCAATGATACATTTAACAAAATGTCTAGAATTTCTAGGACTGCTTGTGGATCAATCTCTCTCATAGTCCCAGCACGTCCGAAGTGCCAGGAAAAAACTGTCTTCAGTTATTGGTATTCTATATAAATCGAGATCGTTAGTACCTATCAATAAATATATTATATATTTCAATCTGATTTACTCAAGAATTCAATACCTAATTCAGTTTGGTATAATGCTAACAAATCTATTTTGGAACCTCTCAAGTCTTCGCAAAACTTGGCAATCAATTGTAGTTGGAAATTACCATTTTTTAAACCAACTTCAAAATTATGTAGACCAAGAAAACCTCTTTGACCTCGATTCTTCATTTGAAATGAATATCTGTATTTTTATCCATTCTACAAAACATTCTTCAATATCTTATGTGATAAATTCACGTACTCGATAATCATGATACCAATAATTTGAAAACTGCGAAAATCAGAATATCATCAAGAAAATCACTATATTCTCATGGAATAACTATTCACAATAGCTTGCTTCACAGGATTTAGGTCAACTAATTCATAGACCGAATTCAAATCTGATCTGAAAAGATATATATTGACCAACTGACTTATTTTCTGTTTTTTATGAATCAAAATTCGTTTTAATATACAATTCTGATTGGATTATCGCATTCATTTATTGATAATGTTAACACTATTCAATTATTCGTTTTTTTCACTCGTTCCTCTATAAACATTACATCACATTTGCATGAAAGCTACCGACACAATGCAAACTGACATCAGATAAAAAACTGTGTTCCAGTAGCTACACTACTTCCAAATTCTGTCCTTTCATAAATTGTATCATCTGGTTACAGGTAAGAACAGGCCAAGAAGTTTCCAACCGATATCCGATGAGAAGTCACTGTGGGTCAACGCTGAACTGGAACACTTGGTCAACGTCGTGGGCGCGGAACCCGCCGACGTGTTGAGCGCATTCGACGTAGAAGAGCTCGCCGAATCTGGTGATTTGGAGAAAGAAATGACGAATGGCGTCGAGTTCTACGTGGACACCGACGCCATGCAGTACATGAACAGGATACAGCTACGGGGCACCCAGCTGCCCAGCTATTTCCCGGGATATATGGTGGCCGTGCCGGATTTTCCCGGTATCGTCCAGCTTGCTAGATCGCCGGATGAGGTTTTCGCGACCGCGTGGAAGTCCGTGCAACCGAAGTATTTCGCCGAGAATTCTTTGAGTGCTCTTAGTTTTTGATCCTGTGAGAAGTGTGAATGAATTGTCAATTGAGTCGGTTACATAATCATTTCAAGTTTTCCTTAGTGTAACTTTTTCGTGTTAATGGAGATTTTATTCTTTGGATTAATAAAGCGTTCTTATATTTCATTGTGTTTATGTTCACACCCATCGACTGTTATCGCGAATCTCCGGGAAATATACCGACTGCCTTACAAGGAGAATTATCATGAAGTTTCGAGAAACGTCGATGTCTGTTCGACGACGGAACATTCCAGAATCATGCATGGACTTATATATGTCTGGCGCATAAAACGGAGGGTTTCAGTTGAATGCCGACATCGCAATCCAGCAAATCAATAGGCCAAACAGTGCGATAGTTATTTATGTAGTTTATTGAGTGGTATATAATCTGTTTTGGTGGTTTGTTGAGTCTGTTGGAATATTTTTTTTTATATTAGACGTACCAATTGTCATTTATTTCAGCACCCAGAGTAAAAACCTATCATCATACATTCCTCTTGATCGGATAAGTAACTATGTCGTCTCATATTTTTGTATTTTTCTACATCCTTATTTGTTCCGTATGCACGTATTGATGACCGACGTGAAATATCCTCCGACTCACCTGTAATAGTAATAATAGCAAATGTGTCAAATCATCAGTTTTATGGCTGTTCATCTAATAGTATTTTAGGTACAAGCGAAAAATAATGATTACTCAAAACCGTTTTTCTCTAGCTTAGTGCTGCAAATGAACAGAATTTCACCTATTACACTTTCGAATATGGTGCTCAAGAGGATAAAAATGAAGTTGATACAGTCTCATTTTTTTTTTAACATTATCATTATTCGATTGAGAATCTTGTTTTGATTCATTTCGAATTCGTCAGTAGAAATCAGTTTCCTAGTGATCAATTTTCGATAGATTCGAGAAATTCGATAAGCTCTTGTGAATTCTAAGAAGTTAAAGATACAATTTCGAGTTAGAATTGTTTTTAGGATCGCTAATAAAAAAACAAGGAGTTCTCTTACAAAAGCCCGATCTAAGTTTGTCAGGAGCCATAACAATTTGTCGCAGATAGAATGTAGCAGTGTAATAGAGAAAATCATTAACAATTACGAAAATTGCTCATCGGTCAATAACATAAAAAGTCAGGTTTATTCAATTTCTAAAACCAGGATTATAAATATAAATGAAAAGTTCTCACATAATAGTGAAATCGATTCCCAAGAAAGACTAAGAATTGTTTTTATTTAGATGAAATAAATGAATGTCCAGCATTTTCGAAGAAAATGGGTCATTTTATAAGTTTTGTAGAAGAGATGGTCGAGTTCATAGAATTAATCAGGAGAATGATCAGGAATATTCCAAAAGTTTGAATGATTTGAAATTTGTTTGATCTGTTAGTACAAAAATGTAACATTGGTAAATGGGATGAAATAAAAATAGAAAATATATTGTATGGCAAGTTGAAAAATAATACAGGAAGTGAATGAATTATGATCATTTTTGTGAAATCAATTCTGATTGAAAACTCTCTCGACCTTAAATTTCACTAATATCGTATTCAGGACACAAAATCGATAAAATCGGTTATGCATACTTCAATTGGAAATTCAATGATAGAAAGAAAATACTAACTTTTCATATTTCAGAGTCGAACTGCTCTCGATCAATCTTGAAATATTACAAAAAGAAATCAATTCACTAACTATGGATGATTGTGTTGCTGATATTTTGGAAAGATATGTTCTTTGGGGAGAGAATGCTAAATCATTTTTTTTCTGAAAAATTCCATTATCTCTAAACTCAATGAGATGGATGAACGAAGTTTCATAATAAAAAATACAGGACCAGCAGACTGGGTTCATCCTATAGTTGTTATATAAGCCTAATGCTAAGATTAGGATTTGCATGAATCCAATAAGATCTTGAATGAATATTTTGAACCAGAATATTTTGATTTTCCTTTTCATTCTCGCAACTGAATGGATCTATAGTATATTCATTGTTAGATGAGCCTTTGGCATTTATACAGGTTTCATTAGAAGAAACAAGTTCAGAACTTTGAGCTATCGAAACACCATTTGTCAGATATTGTTTTTCACGAATGCCATTTGGAATATCAAGTGCCCCTGAAATTTTCCAGGGTGCTATCTCAAGAATTCTCGGATGTCGGCCAGGAGTTTTGAACAATTTTAATGATATCTCAGTTTCTGAATTAGGAACTGTTGATCACAATGAAAATTTAGAAAATATTTTACAGAAAATGTCGGATTGTGGGTTGACTTTGAATAGAGAAATATCTAAGTTTGTTGGGAAACGAGTCAAGTTCTTAGGTCATATAACAGACGTAACTGATATACAAGTTGATGAGAATGCAATAAGAGATATACAATATATCTCAACTACGACAAACGAACTTGCCCATCAAATTTTTTGACTAATTTTCCACGCACCATAATAGAGAAATGTTTTTTACCTCTACACTGCCGAAAACCACAAATGCTTTAACTTTTGGAAATGGTGCTATATATATTGCTCTAAAATATCATCCTGTTGAGCTTGCTTCAATTTTTGTTTGCCCGAACTTATGGAGTTCAAACCGATCATCACCCATTACGAGGTATTGTGAAGAACTCAATTGAATATTTATCACCCCATAACAAAGGTTAATGTCTTTCACGATATGATGCAAAATTGGTATATATTCATGGAAAAAAAGTTCGAGTTACTTATGCTTTGAGTACACATCCTAGTAGCGATTTTTTGTTGCTGAGCTGAACTAAAAAACCATATGTAATTTTATAATCGCAACTTGGGAGTTGAACAATTTATTCGAACAGGATGACCAATCCATAGGACAAAAGTATCTAATGAAAATTTTGGAATTCGTGATGATGTATACATGTACATGAATGACATGTTCTTTTCTCATCGTTCCTTGTTCTCTGAGACTTGAATTTCTTAATGTGATTCACAAGGGTCATCAAGGAGTTCAGTTATGCCAGAATATAGCAAGATAAGACGTATTTTGGGCAGATATCATGGAAGATATTGAAAATCTTGTATTGTCCTATGCCAGCCTTTTTCTCCAGAAACTACCCAGAACAATATCTTACGTCCGATATTATTTCGAAATTTCCATGGCAAAATATTGATATAGATTTGGGATATTTCAAAAGGCTTGATTTTCTTGTTGATTATCACAGTAAATTTTTTAAAGTGAATCAAATTGCTAATCAGAATCATGTTTGATTTTAACACTCAAAAATATTTTAAGTTCTTATGGATTACCCCTACATATTTTTTCAGACAATGGAAAACCTTTTTCAACAGCCGAATATCATAATTTTGTCAAACTTTATAATTCTAATTTGAAATCATCAAGGCCTTATTATCCCTGATCTAATGGGATGGTTGAGCGTAATATTCAGATAGTAAAAGGTTTATTTTTGAAAACAACTGAGGATGAGAGTAATCTTTCCAGAGCTATCCTTTACTTCAACAAAACTCTCAAAGCTCACGGTTTGTCCTCTCTGTTTCAAATTATGATGAGAGTTGTTTTCAAACTAGATACAAAGTATAAACGATGATATTGAAACATTTGGTAAAAAGAGAAACTTTTTGTAAAGATCAATTACCCTTACACCAAACATCTTCTCCTGAAGATGCTAAGCATGTTAGTCAAGATGGCGATGGAAATCTTCATATAATAAATAGAAGAGAGATTGAACCATACAAGAGTATTCACCACGAAACACGTGGAAGAAGTTAGCTGAAATATTTGATATTTCCTGGATGATTATGAACTATCAAGGAAATAATATTGAAGCCGAATATGTAACTGAGAACATACAAGCCAGTAGAAGGAGAGAAAAAACTAGACGAGCGCCAAACCGATTGAATATTGGAATTTTCTATTGAATAGGGCGTGTAGTTGATGTTCATCCAAATGATAATACTACATACTTTGAATGTACTTTGGAAACAGTCATAATAAACTGGTTACTTGTCATTGCCTCATACTCAAAAGCCTTATTATAACATACATGGCACACGATGCTAATGAAGTTAAACTTTGCAAGCGTACTTTTCTTTCGTAGATGCCCAATCATTTTTTGATCTGCGATTCATATCACAGTTCATTCGTCTCATAAAACAATGACATTTGAATGGTCAACACATTATAAGTACTTTGATTATATAATGAATGATTGAACACGGTCGATAATCGTTCAAAATCCCCAAAATGTTTTCTCAAAAAGATGAAAACCCATGAGTTAGGCTTTCAACAGTTTTCGCTCCTCGAATAAATGTTTGTGTATATGTTTTCTTCTGTATGTTTGTTTGTTCTCTCTATGCATATCATAATGGCTCATTTGATTGCTATAAGACCCTATGGAAATTGTATGCGTTGTTCGCATACCAGCAAAGATTTTCTTCAATGTCGTTCGACGTAGACGAGCTCACCAAATGTGGAGATTTAGAAAAAGAAACAGCAAAAGCCGAACGGGACACAGAAATTTATAGGGATGGCGGGAGTACCAGATTTTCTTAGCTTTTAAATCATCATAAGTATAGTTTTTTTTTTTTCGATATTACTATAATACTGAAGGGAATACCCAGAGCATGATATATTGTTACAGAAATATTGGTTCAATCAAATCAAACGGTTGGAATTTTTTTTTAGCTTATTTTTCCATTCCACATGATTTTGGACCTTAGAACAGGTTTGTGAATGGTGTATATACATACATAAATGTATATGAATTGAATTAACACTTTCAAATGGTACCTATCAAAATTCCAAGTATGCCTGCATCAGATGAGTTACTAATGATGGAATTTTGGAACTGTACAATGAGATGCAGTGTATCTTGTGTTTACTGAAGACTTGAATTGTATTCATACGCAATGATAGAGAATAGGCTGCAGTGACAATATATGCCAGAATTATCTTCCAAATCGACAAAGCGGAAGAAGTTGACGGTGATAGTAGCTCTGATGGTGTAATGTTACAAAATGAATGAAATTTCAATATCAAAATATTTTCACAATATTCAGGGGTTGTTAGTAAGTTGTGGAAATTTGAACTATCTCGTATGAGAACTCATATACTGCTTGAACCTGGATATTTCTAGTTTTTCGCAAATGGGCAGTTTTCACTCCTCATAAACACAAAAAAGCAAGTCTGCCATTTTTGAAAAAGAGAGGCAGCTATCTATTTCATCACTGAGAAAATGGAGTGTGAATAAAAAGTGTTTTGTATATTATGTCCGAGACAAATACCATTTAACATTTTCTGGCCCTTCCAATAACAGCTTATATTCAATTCGTTCAATAGATAGCGTTTCGATGTTTCTTGAATATTTCTCATGAGCTGAGGAAGAACTATATCTTCAGCATATTCCAATAGGGTCATTAAACGTAGGATCTGGGAAGAACTAGTTGAAATTTTTTGTGGAGCTTGTGATTCCGAAGAAAAGGGTTTTGGGTATAAAGTTATAAACATACTATGCGTCATTCTGTCACGTAGAATTGTATGCACGTTAAATCGTCGACTTCCTCTTCGTCTACGACGTTTCCATCGACGATATGCAAGCCACAACACAACCGCTGTATCCGACTCCATGTTCATAACTGGCAGGAGATTCAAGTTCGTCCCATAGTCCCATAGAACGCGCGTAAAACGCCTTATCTGGACAGGCTCTTTCAACGTGAGTTGAATAAAACTGATCAACAAATTATCGAATATTTCCATCGTATGTTAAAAATCCCATATGAAGCGGGACATTTTCGATCAATTACAGCGATAAATTCTCGGCGGGACATTTTCGGGCTGGTAAATACCCGGTAGGTATCGAAAAATACCCGCTCGGTCCGTGTATCTATAGTAACGATTGTTGAAATGTACATTTGTCATCTAGACAGGCATGAACACTGAATTTTAAACGTCGTTGTTTCAACTCCGGAAATATTCTACCGAATTACACTCGTGCATCAAAATGAACCTGACAATTTTCCATTCAAGCATGTTGTCAGTAAAAAAACTGCATTCGGTCATTTTCATATTTTGCTAATAGAGCCCTCCTCCTTCGGAGATGGGCTCTTTCGACAAAATATGAAAATAAATTCATGCAGTTTTTAGACAACATGCTTTCATGGAAAATTATCGGTAATTTTGAAGCACTTGTGTAATTACTCCCGATAAATTCCCGACGAAACATTTTCGGTCTGGTGAATACCCGGTAGGTATCGAAAAATACCCGCTCGTTCCGTGTATCTATAGTAACGATTGTTAAAATGTACATTTGTCATCTTGACAGGCATAAATACTGAATTTTAAAGGTCGTTGTTTTAACTCCGGAAATATCCTACCGAATTACACTCGTACATCAAAATAAACCTGAAAATTTTTCATTCGAGCATGTTGTCAGTAAAAAAACTGCATTCGGTCATTTTCATATTTTGCTAGAAGAGCCCTCCTCCTTCGGAGTCGGGCTCTTTCGACAAAATATGAAAATAAACTCATGTAGTTTTTAGACAACATGCTTTCATGGAAAATTATCGGTAATTTTGAAACACTTGTGTAATTACTCCCGATAAATTCCCGACGAAACATTTTCGGGCTGGTAAATACCCGGTAGGTATCGAAAAATACCCGCTCGGCCCGTGTATCTATAGTAACGATTGTTAAAATGTATATTTGTTATCTTGACAGGCATAACTACTGAATTTTAAACGTCGATGTTTTAACTCCGGAAATATTCTACCGGATTACACTCGTGCATCAATATAAACCTGATAATTTTCCATTCAAGCATGTTGTCAGTAAAAAAACTGCATTCGGTCATTTTCATATTTTGCTAATAGAGCCCTCCTCCTTCGGAGACGGGCTCTTTCGACAAAATATGAAATTATTTTCATGCAGTTTTTGGACAACATGCTTTCATGGAAAATTATCGGTAATTTTGAAGCACTTGTGTAATTACTCCCGATAATTATTTAATAAAAATGCAGCGAATCAAAATGTGTAAGAAATGGTGTGAATAATGATTGTATAAAGGCGAGGGATTTGGCACAAGTAGTTGTGTTCCCGACCCACGACCGAGGTCCTGACTTCGATCCCCTAATAAGAAATAGCTATTTGTATAACAGGGAAGGAAAGAGCTACTTTCCGGAATATAGCGGTATTGCTGTAACCCGGAGCTGATCTATCTTCACTGTTCTTGATAGATGAATTGTATGTCTTCAATTTCATTCCCTTACCGGATGACACAATGACTCCATTGTGTTACAGTTGAAGTGTCAGGTCTTCCATGGAAAGTAAAATCACAAGCAATGACAGCTCTATTCATTCATTCAATTGATATTGTCAAACGGAAACTCTCAATAACATCAGATTATTCATTTGTATGGTATCGCTATTATCTTTAGAGCCGTAGAAATGAGATGTATAACTCTCATGGAATGCTTATTTCCTACTCGTAGGAATTGCAAACTCCATACTCGTGGGATAGAGCTATTATTCCTTGCTAGTTACAGATATTATTGTTGATCATGTATCTTCCTTTTCTATCACCACCACTTTCAAAGAATCCCGCAACTATGATAGAGTTACCAAAAAGTCTATAAGCACCAGCGTTCTGGACTTTTACATTCGGAATACAAAAACGATAAATTGATAGCTACTTTGAGTTTTGTCATTCGTGGTCTACAGAATATGGGCCAAATGTTTCGTCTGGAAGTACAGCAGGCAATATCAAAGGCGATGCGATGTAGAAAAGAGTGAAGGGATCTTTCTTGATGCGATCCGCGTCAAGATGAGAGCTGGGGTTTGAGGAAACTCAGACCTTGGCACCAAGTCGCGTAGAAGTCTTGAGAATGGCTCCAAAGTGGGAAGCGAAACGTCGACAGAAGAACGAATCCAGACGCGGTTCAACCGGAAATTCCAGTAACCACATATCCGATTGCGGAAGCTTATAATAGCAGTAATCATTAATTATAATAGTAGTATAGATATATAACATTAACATAAGTACTGCATCAACTGAAACTCAGATGAAGCACATTTTATACAGGAAAAAACATTTTTACACAATTTTTTCAGAATTACACAAAATTTCATCCAGAGAAATTGTTAAGATTTCCTGAGTTGAATTTTTCGAGTCGAGGGAACCAAGAATAATTATTTTTAATATTGTGTTGATTGAAGGGTACAGAACATCTGAAAACTGTTTTTGTTTTGCGGGGTGAAAATCGCTAAGTTTTCTATTCGAGCCAGAAAAACAAAGACTCATTTGGAGCACAACTCATAAAAAATATACATAGTTTACTGTGACAGCAGATGTTTATCTAGTGTGTTTCTGGAAGATCTCATATCAAGAGATGCCTCAATACTTAGGTCTCAATACTTATCATTTTGATGATGTTGTAGCCTAATCGAAAATTGGAAAAATAATCATACTTTACTCCTGTACAGAATCCAAACTTTCAATTTTTCCTGCATGAAAAAAGATATTATTTTTAAATTAGATTTGTGCTATCGAAGTTTCAAATGATGCAGGACTTGTTATGAGAAGTCATATTCCCTGACGAATCTTCGATTAAATAGTTTCCATTTGTAGGAAAAATTTGGTACACAATGAATATATTTCAGCATAGCTCCATCCGTTATCGGATTTAGCAGTCTCAAATCACGATCTATATTATCTTCGGCATATGAAATTTAGAAATGAAGTATTCAATCTGGATACAACGATTCATTCTTTGAGGAATATAATGTTGTATTTTATAATTTTTTTGACATCAAGTATATACCAGATTATTCTAATAATGCTTAACATATCGACTTGGGTTGTAACAATGATTCCAAATATCTTGAAGAGAATGAGGATAGGTAGGTCTGTTTTAAGGGGTTGGGAAAATCCTAGATTTTCAGCCGATGGAATGTTCTCTCCTGTAAACTTTCACGCCCCTGATTCGAAAATTTGAAATATTTTAATTCGTTACAGAAATAATCGTAGTTCAGTACGATTCCATTCTAATTTGGGCAATTAGAATGATCTAAAATTCCATGACAATATTCAACTTGAGACGTTTGAAATGATGTGTCACAAATAGTATTTCGTAATTCTAATGTGTTTAGGGTCAATTCAAAATGGGTTTATCCGTAATGACGCTGGAGCGTACCGGGTATTTCAAATTCGACCTTCACCTTCAGGATTTTGGAAAGTATGAGAGATACTAGACGGTGAAATGGATGCGAAGTTGTACATTTATGTGATCAACGAAAACCTTTGGTAAACTTTTGCAATTTTGAGTATTCCTGAAAATATTCTGGAAAAACCGAATTTTTGGATTGTGTTCCTCGCTTTATTTAATGAAATATTCCAAAACAACACATGCCCTAGTACATCGTCTCTCGGCCACTATCACGAATTCCATATGGACAGTTTCGTCCCAATTCAACAAACTCTGTACCTTCTACAGTTTGGTAAAGTAAAATTTGCATTATATACATGAGTTATATAAAAGTTATATAAAAGCACTCATGAGCTGCTCTTAGGGTCGGGACAAGCAACAGTTTTTCTTTATATCAATAAGTGCATCATCATCATCTCAGGAATCGAATCTTTTCACCAGATAGGGTGACAAACAAGACAACTCAAAAGTAATCAATAATAATCAAATTGATTCCACAACAACTATCTGTCGACACTTCCTGAAACGAGACCTTTTCATTTTCAGTCACGATGAGTAAGTACCATCTCAAGTACTCGACTGGAAGACAGACGAGCAACAGGATATGGCATGCGAGTAACGGATGCAGAAACAAGTTTGTTGACGCGAATCAGTATAAAATTACAGAAAACTTATGTTCTCCAGAAAGAGTTCACGCAAGAGAAAAAACAATACACCAGATGTTGGACGAGTGTTATTCATAAGATTATTCATTATGGATGATTTGTTATACTCTTCAATTTCACGTCGGTGCGTGTATACAGTGTGATAATACAGAGCGGACATGAATTAAAAGTTGAATAGGAATGGATGGCCGGAAAATAATAGATGGGTATAAAATGTGTGATTCAATCTCTTGTTTACGGAGATGATTTTCCCCAGTCCCCAGTCAAATGAGAATACCCTGAGGAATATATTGGACTGGCTAACCCAAGCCCGATAATGAGTTGAAATTTCAGGTGCCAGTAAAATGCCCTACCCTTTTATGGTTAGCTATTGAGTGGAAGAGCGATGCCACAGCTGACAAAAAGATAGTAGTAGATTCGAGAAAAAAATCGGAGTAGAATTGGTCTCGAGGGGAGTAGAACTATAGAAACCAAAAAGAGAAGTAGATGAGTACATTTAGTTCGTAGATTTGACACTTGACAGGTAACTGATAGACAGCTGGTTGAAATTTGGCGGTGAAACAAAAAACGAAAAAGGTTTTGAAGTCGAGTAGTGAAGTACATATTTCATATATTTTTCTACAAAATTTCGAAATATTCATAAAGGTAATACCAAAATCGAATAATGCAGATTTTCAATACTCTATAACCTCAACAAAACGTAGAAGAAAAAATAAATAGAATTCCATTATAATGTAATGAATAGGATGTACATGAGTAGAACAAAATTTATAAATATGTGTGTACAAACACATCACAATCTCAGCTCACAAAACATATCAGACCAAAAAGAGAACGAATTATTATCAAAACTTTATACAATTTAAAAGTGAAATATTGTTTTATCTCACTTAATAATTCCCATCCTTTCTATTCAAATTTCAGAAAAATTCTTACCAAAACAATGAAGACTACGAACAAATGAACAGGAGAAAGCAATATTACATATCACAACTTTTGAAAGAAAAAATTAAACTCCATCATAAAATAAATAGAAAGTAGAAAACAATTATATGTAATTATTGAGTATTATATAAATACACTCTCAGCTTTTCGAGGCAAAAGCCTCAGTAACCGGTAGGTACTTATAACCCCGCTATGTGTTGAAAAAATCTGAGATCAAAAAATAAATAAAACTCTAATAAAATAAATAAAGCTCTTAACAACATAGACGAACTCATAAAGCGGTGTAGATTTCGATAATTTGGAGTAGCGGAGTAAAACACATGCAATTGGAGTAGATCTACTCCGAACGGAGTAGCTGTGGCAACGCTTGGAAGCGCAAAACATTTTTGGAGGGGGGAAAAGTAAAAGTGTTGTCACGGTACGTTATTAATGAAATAACTTATACAGCATTGACCTGAACCATATTCTATTCTATAGGAATAAATTCTACCGTTTATTTATACAACTGCCCGTATTTGCAAAATTGAAGAAATCACTGAAGTAAGTAAGATGTTTTCAAGAAGTAAATATATTAGTGAAATAAGAGTTGAATAGCAAATATCATAATAGAGTTACAGCAATACGCTATGTTCATGATTCTGCAGAAGTTGTCTGCGAGTCCTGGTGACGTAACGAGCTGGTGCACCGCTGACTGTTCATGATAGGCTTGTAATGTTTGCTTCAAATTCCGGCGCCGTTCTTTTTTTTTGTAGGTTCTCCTCCTCCTCATTTACAAGAGCATGCTATACTGTACCTCACCTTCTTAGTTTAGGTTAGAAAAAATTGTTTGTTACTTTCATACATGAATTGACTTGTTATTTGGAGGCGGAAAAATCGTATGTATAACATGGGGTCGAAGTGCCTTTTCCTCCCTGGAATATTCACTGAAAAACTTCATCCTCGAGATGAAAAGTATCACTTTACTCCCTTGTTATATAAATAGCTATTGAACTAGCTAACTCAAGCCCGATAATGGGTTGAAAGTTCGGGCGCCAGTAAAATACCTGCACTTTTATGGTTAACTTTTAAGGCCAGCGTTCACTTGGGCTTGACAAACTAATCCGTCGACGGCGCTAGGATATATTATAATAAATATTTATCTCACATATGAACCCATTTTACAGTTTGTCTTCGTCATCAATATATCTGGCATCAAAACTAATTTCTGTCTAAATGTTGAATCGATGTTGAACTATGTTGCCGGATCGCTAGTTATCCCTACTTCTTTGATGGTCTCTTAGACCGTTCAGACAAGGACGCAAGATACTATCACCTGGCAACGCCTGTCAGTGTTTGGAAGAAGGGTGAATTTATGACCGGTCGAACTAATGGAAGAAAGTGAGACGGTGTGCTTGAATGATGTTTGATAATGACAAGGATAGATTTGCTGAATATTTTTCATGACTTATTTATAGGAGTGTAGGTACCTATATTGTGTTTCAATTCAACCCAAAATGTACAAGGAATAACTTTCTATAGTGTAGCCGCTAAAAAGATAGAATGATCACGTGAACGGCACGCACTCTTTGAATGCTCCTCTCCCCAATGTTAAAGGTCCGATTTACACCACTCAACAAAAACGTCGCCTCAGCAGTGAATTCAACAGCATTTCCCTGTTCTCCCATAAACTCTTGGGATGCTTTTTTATAAGTGTTCATTATTACACCTTTTTCCTCTACAGTTGAATGTCTTTTTTTTTATCTTTTTCTTGGAGGTGAAAGAGTGTTTCCATCCATATTATTCACTGTTCACGCGTCCTTGATTTCTATCTTTTGAACGGCCCGACTATAGGTGCATACAAGTTTCAGTGGATACGTTTATAAAGAGGGTAATAGTTAATAGGATAAAAACCCGATCGAACACATTTTTATTCATGCAATGTTAACAAGATAGTCGTCCCAACTATATAGAAAATTTCAGTTGATAAGATTATAATAATAATAATATTGCTTTAATTGATAAGAAAAAAACACACAATGGAAAAAGATCATAATATAGGCTCTTATCAAACAGCAGGATTCAATTTCTGACTATGCCACAAAACAAATCGCGGGCAACAGTTTTTCGCGAGAAACTTGTCTTTTGTGCAAACTCTGAATTTATATTGGAAGAATTTATGATTTATTGTGATGAAGTAGTTATTCATGTACAAAGGGAATGAAGAAGATGTTTATGCTCTATTATAATATATGTGATCAGATAGGTTTCCGCGGTCAGTATGTTGTCGTTGAGTTCGGGTTGAACCGCATCTGGATCGACGTTTCGGTCGATTTTGGAGCCATTTTAGAGAAGTTGATATGACTTCACTGTGAGATTTCAATTCATCACTCCTCAGCTGTTGTCAACGACATATATATATATATATATATATATATATAAATTACATCAGGAGCAGCCTGGTTATTCGCAGACCCCTCGCCAATAGTATAACGATTTGGGAGAAAATTTCGTTATATTTTGATTACATACTATGGTCGCTGGAAAAAAAATGTGTTTCTATGCTAGGTGCGAACCATAAAATAAACTTTATTCCCTCACGGGCATGAAGGACTACACTGTTGTGTAGTGCGAAATTACGCAATGAAAGCACAACAATGTTTTGTTTGAAAGTCATTTTCTGTAGTGAATTCACTTTGCTTCTTAGTTTCTTGGATGGTTAACCTACCACAATGAAAAAAAATAGGAATTATTATTGGAATCTATGCGTAATGATATATGGAACCTTTGACAGATTTTTTTAAGAATTTATGAATATGTTTCGAAAATGGAAACGGATTCGGTTTCGGCTCGGAAACGTTACCGAAGATAAGTATTTTTATAGGTATACCTTATACTAGATTCTGCGCCGACTTTGTCCGTGTAGAAGTCGAACCGAACTGTTAGGCAGCGCACGCCGATGGAGATTCACATCTCGCATGGTAGTCTCCAACTTGATTTACGTATAATATTTGAGTTATTGAATTTTCGTTCAATCATACCGAAAAATAACCTATATTTATCTCTAATAGGGTGGCTTTCTGGTAGAGAAAGAATTTCCTTGATCGGATCAGTATTTCCGAAGATAACTCCCTTCAAACAAAAAAAAAGCAATAGACGTCACCTCTTTATAATAGTAGCATAGATTAGTTCTTGTATTTTCGTGAAAGGCAAATTCACATTATATGAGAAGTTGACTGATAGGAAGTGTTTCATTTACAAGTAACTATTTTCATTTAACGCAGCATATTTTCGGAGTAGATTAGAAATATGCCTTTTCACATTATTATATAGACTCTATCAATTCCTTATTTTTCATTACATGAGAGTTGCATACGCTATTTTATCTACACCCGATAAATAGTGAAGAACTACAAATATTATATTTATATTTGTATTGCAGACAAAAATTCTAATTGAACGCATTTCTTTGAAAAATTCTACGAAATTGTAATTAACGGTATTACGTCAAGAAATAAAATAATGAGAAATGAAGAGAAGATCAAAAATAAAAAAAAAGATTACTCGATAACTGAATCGAACCCTTGTCTCTTCCAACTAGCTAACATAATCTCAGCACCTTAGACCGCTCGCCTACGGAGAGCTCAGAAATAAGTTTGAAAAAATAAAGTAATAAATCATGCATTTGACAAATGAGAAATTTAATCATTCTAACTGTATTTCTGCCGGTGAAAGTGTCGAAGGTGATTCTCCCATATCGCTGGTATCAGACATTTTGTTATGACTATCGAAGTTTGGCTATATTCCTCAAAAATTCAATCTCTATTCCGATTTTACTTGACAAACGTCAAATGCAGAGCGTGCACATCATGCTTGATTGAAAAAATAATGGGTTTCTATTGGTTGAAAATCTGTATCGTAATGAAAAATCTGTATCGAATTATAAAATATAACTTTTTTACCCGAATCGAAATAGGGCTATAATTCGAACCATACCTTACACAAATTATTTTTTCGAAAACCGATGAACAGGAAGAGGGAATCGTCAACAAGAAATATTTTAATGAAAAACTTGTTGGTGTGCCGCGCATTTAATTTTTATTCAATTTTTGCTAGAATTTTTTCGATAGAGGTGCCTACGTCGCAGCGTCAAAAATATATCAGATTGATGTGAAATTCATTGAATAATTTAGCATTGTGATTTCCATAAACGAATAAGACACAAGAGACTGAGAGTCACGCTATACAGTTAGAAAACCATTGAACTTTTTACGATTCAATTTGTTCAGTAGGTACGTACTGTCACAGGATGTTCAAATGCTACCAGCTTGAATACCCAGGAAAATAAGAAGAAAAAATACTCATTAGATGCACAATTCCCCCCTCCCCCCCCCCCCCATTGTCACGCTGTGTCACACTTTTTGTGACCCCCTCCTAGAAATATTTCGTCACAAAAACTAAAACCCCCCTACTGCTGAGTATGATAAATTCTAAATGATAGTACACAGTATTGCTTTATTTTGTTTCACTTGTATAGTGAAATACAATGTACTGTAACAAGATTAATTCGCATTCCCAATTGAAAATTCATTCGCAAAGATGGAGTCACTATAGATTTGATTGAAAAATCTGTCGAGTTTAGGAATTCGTTAGAAGATGTCGCACATGTAGATTTCTACCAAAATCTACTGAAGATTTCTTCCATACCAAAATTTTTCAATTTTCGTCAGAAATCTAGTAATAAAGTACATTTCAACCAAAATTGGTCACGCTGGCTTCTAGCGCTCATGACAAAAAGTAATAAACGGCGAACGTCACGTTGCCGTATACCCCCCGTCCGCCCTTGTCACATCTTGTCACACCCAGCCAGCCCCCTCCCTCCTTGTATGCGAACGTATTTCATGAACGGCCCCTTATAATACTAAATGGCATCAAAATCATCATTTATTTTTTTTCTATCATGTTTGATATCATATCTAGAAATGTGTTTCTTTCCTGAAAGAACCAATGCCTATATATTATACTCATAATCGATAAAGTGCAAATTTTACTCGTTGTAAACAACTACGCCAATGTCTGAGCCAGCCATGTATAATAAGGAAGCAATAATAACTAGATCTCCCTTCAGCGTGTTTCGGTAATCGAAACTGTTTTCCGAAACCTCATGCCTCATCACCATCTGTCCGTTAGGGGCTGAACTAAAAATGTCGGTAAGTTGCGACGTATTTCATGAAACTGGTTCAAATAGTGGGGAAATGCCGCCAAATTCCTAATTCTAATTACATTTCGCAAGGAAGCATTCTAACAGTTTGATTTTTCAGAATATACGTAACTTTCACAGGGCTTTCGGTTGAAATAATAGAAATGTCTTGTTTCCGAATTAATATCGAAAATACAATTTTTTTTTGGAAATTATGAAAAGAGATGAAATTTTTTATATTCATTCCAAAATTCAACAATTTTTCAATGAGTGTGCCAAATTTGAACTCAAGATCTCTTATGGTTTCCAAATGCAATTGGAAATGAACATGGAAGACACTGATCGCCGACCTTAAGTGGAAGACATTTTTGTAAACTCCCCTGTTGTCAACGCTGAAAGACGATATTTAATCCACACAAGGGCCATTGAAAGTCCCCCGCTCCTTACTTCTGAACCGGACAAGATATCGAGGTCCAGCAAATTTCACGTAACAATCAATTGTGTGACGTCACATTTTTCAGATAGAAAGGGGTGTTTTGTCAAACGTCGTTTATTCGGTCTCTCAGTTATCTATACCTATAGCACTTGTTCATTTTTGAGAATTGGGCTAGCCCTTCTTGAGCCACTATCAGTTACAAACTTACGCAAAATCTGTTCAAAAAAAAAATTGTGGAAATGACTTTTCACAGCCGCACTGTATAATATATAATCGACTTTCTGTGTCTCGCTGATTATGAGATCTTCATGCAGACTTGGACTGAATGATCCTGTATAATATGGTATATATTTGAATTGAATCAATAGAATTTCACCCACACGGACTCGCGTACGAGCGTGATTTTGCACATGTATGGTATGAACGTTCAACTTAATTGTGGTGAATTTTCGAATGAGAAATGGTAGAAAAAAATCAGTCCTATTTCGTGTACCTACCGGAAATTTTCGGACCACTCAAAATGTCATGGCTAAAGGCGAATTCAAGCAACGATCATTATAGACCGGGAGGTCATGACAGGTGACGTTCCACCATTTTTTCGTGCATGCCTTTTTAAGGCTTGATAACTAACCCCTTAAATATCAAAGATAGTCGGGGTTTTAGCCCCCCCGCGCGTCCCCTTCCTAAGGAAAAACGCTTTTCTTTCTGTAGCGAATTTTCGTGTTTTTCCGTGATATTTTACTGCATGCCATTGTAACGTACGGAAGTTCAAACTAATTGAAGCTCTAATAATTGATGGCATGCACCCCGCAGCGGCCCAAGATGAGCAAAGGGTTATGAAAACCTGAAAAAAAATTAAGGAAAATTCCGTGTTTTCAAATTGCATGCCGATGTGAAGAATTGAAGTTTTTGTAATAAAAACACTATGGAAAAATTGGCATGCACCCCTCGTAGGACCAACGGTGAAAAATTTCCGGAAAATTCTGTAAAATTTGAACACCGATTTTCCGTGATTTCAAACTGCATGCCACCAGGGTGTTGCAAAATAGAGGCATGCATGATGAAAGTTGCAAAAAACACAGAGCAAATTCAGGTGACTTGTTTTTGCATGCCGTTTTGAATTTCATGAATTTACCTTATTTCAAGTCATGAATGTAAATGGCATGCATGTAGCTACAGCCCAATACACAAAAATTGTGAAAAAATATCAATAAACATCAATTTTTGAATTGAAAAAAAAAATTTGAAAAATGCCGTGACTTCTTTTTGCATGCCGCTATGTATTTTACTTTTTTGAGCCGGAATGCAAAATGGCATGCATGTAGCTTTATGGCAATTGGTTAAATAAACAAAAAAATCGTCCGATTCAATAGTTCTATTATTTTTTAAATTTTTTATGAAAAATGAAAATGGAAAATCATTGTCAGCATCATTATTTTATACATGAAGTATTATTAATGAATTCACTCGCCGCTCTATTTGGGTTAATATTCCCATCTCTTACTTAACGCTCAGCCGATGTATCTGAGGCGTGAGTGCAAGTGAGCCAAGAATACTCTCAGCGGACCCCCTTCTACCGCATATTTAGGTTAATATCCCCATCTCTTACTTAACGCTTAGCCGATGTATCTGAGGCGTGAATGCAAGTGAGCCAAGAATGCTTTCAGCCGACACCCTCCTATCGCACCACACGCTGCCAGAGCCCAGCTAAATATAAAATCTTGACCTGATACATCATGCTGACCGGTAGCGAACTTGTTGTTTACTTCTATACGGTGGTAAAGGCAATGGCGTAGCGTGTAGCGTCTATCATAGGGTATTAGTAACCTCTCGTGCTAGTCGACGTTTGATAGGCCACGTTTAGACTAGAGACCGGTAGATTCGAGACATTTGATTTGATTTTTGTTAACAATTCTTGAATGTTGGACATGTATGTTATTTCAGCCATCAACTTGAAATAATGTTAATTCAAACAATTTTCATGGAGCTACATGCATGCCATTTCGTATTTCAACTTAAAATAGTATCTACCAACAAACTACAAAGCGGCATGCAAGAAGAAGTCACGGCATTTTTTAGATTTTTTTTTCAATTCAAAAATTGATGTTTATTCAATTTTTTCACAATTTTTGTGTATTGGGCTGTAGCTACATGCATGCCTTTTACATTCATGACTTGAAATAAAGTGAATTCATCAAATACAAAACGGCATGCAAAAACAAGTCACCTAAATTTGGACTGTTTTTTTGCAACTTTCATTATTATTTATGATACGATGGGCTTATTCAACATGCATGCCATTTGAATTAGATAATTATCCTGTTATAAAATTAATATTCATCCTTATTAGGAGTGATTTGGAATCACGGAAAATCGGTGTTAAAATTTTACAGAATTTTCCGTAAATTTTTCACCGTTGGTCCTACGAGGGGTGCATGCCAATTTCTCCATGGTGTTTTTATTACAAAAACTTCAATTCTTCACAAACGTCACCAGTCATGACCTCCCGGTCTATTATCACTACATTACGATTATATTTTCACTGAGAAAATGTTGCCGTTCATGCAAAACTCATCACATTATAAATTTTTTGTTGAAATCTTTGTTTATTCATTATGAAGTTGTTCATAGTGACGATCTTATTCTATTGAGGCACCCTGATCCATGATAATGCTGAATTTTGGTGATATAAACGCAAAAATGAACATCCATAACCTAAAACCGTAACACGACACGTCACTGCAACTGCGCATTTGCTGTTTTCACTGAGAATCGTAATGTAATGAAAGTAAAGTTGCCGATTTCTTAGTGCGGCTAATGTAATTGTAACGCACTAATGTGTTACATGAACGCTTCCACTATAAAATGGGCGTTCAACTTTTCTTAATGATAATGTAATGTTAATGTTATGATAATAATCGTTGCATGAACCAGCCTTAAAAGTTCTTTTTTTTGAACAGAAATATTATTTTGCGGCTGTTACCCAGGATGACGGCCGGCAAAATTTTGTACGGCCGTTGCCCAAAGTAACTGCCTGTAATACTTGCATTTAATTCTGCGGGTGAAACGACAACATAGACAAATTTTGTTAATGCTATATAAAGCAATAATGCTATTTTGAGGGGCCTATATTCACTCATTGTTTTGCTCTGTGAGAAGTGGAAAACTTTGAAAACTCAGTTTCAGTGTTCCCATTTGCCAACAAATATATGAGATCGTTCTTTCAATATAAACTTCTCAATTTTCGAAATTTTGTAGCATTCATTCAGATACAGTTTCTGTTAGAGATGGATTCGAGAAGGAATATGAATATGGTCGTGGATTCACACCCACCTCTGAAATAAGTGGAACTGTTCATGAAAATTTGATGTTTTTCTGTACTTGTTTTCATGTCAGTGAGTTGCCTTCGGTGATTGAAATAAAGACTCGTGCTTACATTTTCTGAAAATATTATATCTTTTTTGGTATAACCTGTGCAACTCTTTATAAGGAGATAATCCCCAACAAAAAAATTGTCAAGTAGTCACAATAATATTAAAATTTCATCATGGTTTTCGGAATTTTGACTTTTGAGATGATCAGAGGAATGTGCTTCGTGATAGCAATGAATCGTCCGCGAAGTATTTTGGCTGTACAGACTTCCAGGCAGTAGCGAACACCTCATCTGGAGATTTGACGACCTGAATCATGGTAGGTAGTTCAGGAGAAACAACAACGTATCCCGGAAAATAGCTGGGATTCTGTGATCCACGAAGTTGTACTCTGTTCGAATATTGAAGTGGATCAGTTTCCAGAAAGTAATCAACTCCCTCGGCCATTTCTTTTTCTAGACCACCAGATTTGTTCAGCTTATCCACGTCTGCCGCATCAAGCACTTCAGCGGGTTCAGCTCCTACTATGTTTACCAGATGCTCCAGGTTAGCATTAACCCACAATGATCTTTCATCCTGAATCGGTCGGAAACTTTTCGGTTTATTTTTTCCCTTCCCTGGGGACTTTTTCATATCTTCCATTACTCTGGTGAATATATCAACGTAAGGAACATTCTCAGAGACATCTTCATATCTATTCGACAACTTTATCATTTCTTCCGTGACTATAGATTGATGTATCTCTTTGGGCACTTTTTCAGTTGGAACTACTACGTCTCTCAGGGGCCCAGGACTAACAGAACTCAGTTCAACTATATGCTCATCGGATGGCTCTTTGAATAAGGAATTGAATATTTGCTCTGGATCTGCCTCTGGAGCTGCTCCTCGTTCCACCGAATACATCACGGTAGCCATCGCCTCTGGCCTGAGTTCGGTTTGAGGCTCATCTGCACAAGGTTTGGGATGAATTATGGATTCTTCAAGGAGTGCTATCGATTCTGGATTGATTCTGAGTTGCTGCAACCTCTGTTTTTTCTCGTAGAGCCCTGGGGACAGCACCATATCAGGCTGAATCATCTTCAATGTGTTGTCTACATCTTCTTTTTCCTCTTCTACCAGTTTAGCCACATCGCCTGGGTCCATCGTTAACCCTTGATCTAGTGATTGAGTAACTGTTCGAAGAATATCTTTCGAGACTGTTGTATACGCGGGTGTAACAATAACTGTGCTGGTTACTCCCACGATATCCTTACCTCCCATCATTTCATATCCGGGATCCAACTGTTGAACCCCAATTTCTACCTGATCCATCTGCCCTGTCTCTTCATTCAAGTCACATATTGCAACATTCTTCACCACTCTTTCTCCATCAGCATCTCTTTCTACTCTTTGTTCTAAAACCGCCTTCTGCAGAACTTGTTCATTTCCTGCTGGAGTTTTAAAAGATACCGGTTTCAGCTTTGATAATGATTTACCCTTCGCAGATACTTTTTCACCTGGCTTCGCGATGGACTGATTCAGAAGAGTTTTTTGAATCTTTTGTTCAGTTGTTTGCTTCGCAGGAGGCACCATTTGGAGTGCCTGGAGTTTTGTAGTATTCATATCTATAGAATGCTGCTGTTTCTTAGAATATTTCACAGCTTTTGAGGGAGGTTGGAGTACTTGTCCGGGTTTGAGAGTCGAAGAAAATATGCCAGAGACATCAGGAGGAGGTGGAGGTGCTCCTGATCCAGGAATCAGAGAGGAAGTCCTTGGTATTCCTGAAGGTCCTGCCTTCGCAGCGGGGGGTTTGATTTGAGAAGGACGTTTCGATGAGGAAGCAGGACCTGGAGGTTTTATTTGAGAAGGAAGTTTTGATACGGAAGCAGGAAGTGAACTGGTTTGTTCTATTCTTGTCGATTCTGCAACAGCTCTTGGCTGTTTTGGAATTGCACCTCTTTGCTGCTGAGGAAAGCTGGAGGGAGGCTTGATAGATCGTGATATTTGGGAAGTTTGAGCCGCCTGAGTAGGTAATCTACTACTTGACGGGGGTTGAAGGAAACTTGGTGGTGCTGCGAGTGTGCTTGATGCTTGGGGTTGACGAATGCCTGTCTGTCCGGTACATCTGCTACTTTGTTGCTGGCGATAACTTGTTGGAGCAGCAAGTCTTGATGCCTGTGGTTGGGGTGGCCCTCCCCTTGCTGATGAGCATACATTCACTTCCGTCACTATTGTATCAGTGTCAGTTCTGGTGGATTCAGTACCCGGTATCCTACTCGTTCTAGTTGAAGTTACTGTAATTGTTTTCGGTTTTTGGAAACCAAATTTATTTGGAGGTGGTTGGGACATTTTCAACGGGAAATTTTGAAATGGATTGAAAAGGAGTATGGAATGAGGTTATCGATGTGACCGACGAATTTGTGTTGATGTAATATCAATTTGACATTCGGAAAAATGACAGAAAGACAGATAAATCAGACCAAAATGACACTGTAGCTTATACAGATTGATTCAAATTAACTGGGTGCAATTGAATTGCTTTCAATAGAGAATATTTTATTAGTGAAGTAGCAAACGGAAAAACATTTCGAACAGTAATTGAACTGTCATCTTCCTGAGCACAAGCACGAGTTCATATTGGCTTTGATGCTTCGTATAGCGAACATGAAGATTGATGACCTGTAAGGAAATCTGCCAATCTTGCGAAACAAACAAAGCACACTTTTTTCTCCCAATTAGATATTATTCTTCACTGAAACGTGAATATTTAGATTTGAAAACTACAGAAAAAGTAAATTCAGTGCCGGCGGCATTGGAAGCTTAGAAGAGAAAAGTAACTTTAGTAAATATCAGTCATAAAACGTCATGTATTTTTGACGTTTGAAAACAGATATATTATTAGAAGCTTCGGTATATTTTTGAGGAGAATGAAGTTTGGGAAATTATTTTTTGGCTTTCTTCTTCTCGGAATCTAGAAATGTTAATTACACCTTCTATAAAAAAATTAAAATAAAAACAATTACAGACACTCTATGTTGGTAGGTATATTTCCGTGACGTAAGGAATATTCACTCATTTCTACATTAGTATTGTGTTTATAATCCATTCGCTTGAAAAAGATACAGTGTATCGAAACATGTCGCGAAGACAATGAATTCTGTGGAAATTTAATCGTGTTCTACCTCATAGCGCAATTGAAAAATTCAATACTCTAGCTCGATTTTGGAATTCACAAGGTCAAAATATGCACACATACTCACTGACGAGGAAAATATTGTTCCATTCATTTCCTCCCGTTTCCGTCAACTCACCTAGAAATAAAAAAATAGATTTAGCTGATTCAATAATTCTTGGATGTCAATGAGAAATTTCCAAAATTTATATATATATATATATATATATATATATATATATATATAGATTAAAGTGGAGTAAAACAAAAACGCACAGGCTTCATTATCTAAATATAAAAGTTATGAGACTTTGAAGTTGCCTTTGTAAGAATAATTTCGTTTCATATGTGTGACATCCTTTGACCGAGACGATGTGGCTAGTATTTTACCTTGCACTGAAGGGGCTAATAAACCTGGAACCAGTATGCAAGAGGGCCCATTCTCAATATCGGAAATACATTCCGGTCGTTGTACCACAACAAATTTCTTTAGTGAAGCATATGTTGGATGGGAGTACTTGTTTCTTATGGATGTTAGCCCATCAAACTACTGAGAACTATACTACAACATAGAGGAGTAGAAATTTTTAGAAAAATAGTAGCAGATTCAAACAGTTGGAACTCATTTTAATTCAACGACAGGTTGCACTCAGAATTCTGTGGCTTAGAAATAATCGATAATATTTCCATAATCATCTTGTACAGATCTTACTCTAGGAATCTCGACTTTTTTGATGAATCTAGAAAACTTATCAACTGAAAGTATAAACAGGTTATAGTCGTAGTTGACTTCAACTCAAAATCAACCGTAATATCTGAAACGAATCATGGGCCAAGCCACTTACTTGTATGGTATTACAATTTCTTAAGGCTAGTAGAAAACTCTTGTTAGGTGTTAACGTTTTGTGATGCCGAAAACAGTCCTAACGGCAATTCTCGTAAAAAGAACTAGAGACAAGCATTGAAGGAAGATAAGAAAAAGCCTATGGGCAGTATATAAATCCTTCAAATAATAAAGCGAAGGCGAGCTGGCAGATTGTCAATTATGAGTTGAGAAAGAAGAAGAGTTATCCTGAAATACCGTTATCTGAATCATCATTCAATGATTATGTAGCAAATGTAGCAGAAAACGTTATCAAAAGTTTACATCATTTAGATGACAAAGACATCAGTAAATATAAAAATAATTAGCATGATCCATGCAATTTTTTTCTACGGCCTGTTATATCCATACGAACTCAACTGCTCCATGCTAAATCATACAGCGGAGTCAACTATTGAACCATTGACAAAACTTATCAACTCACTTTTTAGCGATGGAATCTTTCCTAATGTCAAACATGAAAATTGTCTATACGTGGTATTCGCACTTGAAAAGGAATTTGCCTAGAACTTTTGAGAACGGAAGCAGATTTAGTTTCCGAAACGTTAACAGATAAGTATTTTCATATATATCAGTTCTTATTATTTTTTTTTGATAAGCAAAATTTGACTTATATGAGAAGTTGCTGACTAATTGGACTTGTTCTATCCAGAAAGAACTGTTTTTCAATAGACGCAGCAACTTTTCGGGGTAGATTGAAAATCTGCCCTTCTACACTTGTATAGATTCCAATATTGATTCTTATTTTTTTCAGATTGTAGTAGGTTACAAACCCAAGAAACTACGGAACAAATATTGATACACCACAAAAAAATGACGTTCAAACAATACATAGTAGACTCATTCTCATTTTCAAACAAGGTGGTGGAACTGATATCAATCACAACCCAACAATACAATACAGGTTCAATTATCCGAATCTTTGAAGTGTAAAACTAGCCATCAAAGTTCGTCACGAAATTCATTTCATCTGAGCTGGAAATAAAATGACTCACATTTTTTCGTACTGAACACTGACTACTCCCACTTTCGTTTTCAACGCCCGATAGGTGGAACAGGTGATTAACTTTCTTCGTTGATACTCTCCCTTTCTCTCGAATGATAGTGATTTCCGATGAACGAATTATGAATACACATTGTTAAATTCCGTTGCCTACGAAGTGTTATTTGAAAAAAAAACAAAATGATGTATAAATTGACCACGTAATGGAAGATCGGATTTCTTATCTAGAAAGCAATGGTTTGGACTTCATTGAAGGAGACTCTTCATTCTCATATACAAGAAAAAAATCTCTGAAGTATTTAAATTCATTTCGGTTAACTAAAGAACATCCATTTAAATGATAGCAAGCATTTTATTTCTTCAAATATGTTCTATGAGCTGGAATCGTTGTAAAGAATATGGAACATCTTCTTAATGGCATTTTGCCAGGGCGTAATTAAAATATTGAAAGGTGGTTCGTACTTTCCTGGCATGTGATTTGATCTTATCAAAACCGGTCAAGAAATCTTCTTTAATAATATTGAACTAATATAATATTGAAAATCTTGAACATGAAATTGGATGTGCAGAAATTGAACGAAAAGCAATGAGATTCAAAATCCGTCAAAAAACTGTTTGGTTCTGAAAACCAAATTGAAATAAAAGGCAACACAATATGCACAATGGAGTTAAAATGAACCTTGATCAAGAAAAAAGTTCAAGAAAATTGTACTCACGACAGACGTATGGATTACCTGTACTGACTAAAGTTTCAACATTTTTTATGTTCTCTTCAATTTTGCTGTTATTTATATTCAAATATTTGCTTCTGTCATGATTTTTTCTCAGCTCTTCAACTTATGCCATATTTTACATTTTTTTTCTGATTAGTTCAAGCTTTTTTGGCGCAATATTCCAAATTTGGTTTTCCTTCAATTTATGCTGATTCACATTTTTTTTCCAATATTCAGAGTATTACATTAAAATTTTCTTCGACTAACTGAATCTTTCAGTTCCTTTGCTTGGATTTTGTTTCGATTTCAGTTTATATTTTTCGATCTGCTAGGTTTTCGAGAGAACTATGTAGACAATGAAGGTTCGAACCAGGAAAACGTCAACCACATTCAAATAAAAATATTTAACAAATAGACTACCATTGGATATAAACCTTTTTGGGGGAGTCAAATGAGCCAGCATGAATCATTTTTAGGACCCTGCTGTTATATGAAACAACTTTTTGAACTACACCGTCTTTTACAGCGGTACAGTTGACGAAATACATAGCAAAAATGAATTTCTTACCCAATA
Source organism: Zygogramma bicolorata (assembly GCA_032362365.1). Taxonomy (NCBI): domain Eukaryota; kingdom Metazoa; phylum Arthropoda; class Insecta; order Coleoptera; family Chrysomelidae; genus Zygogramma; species Zygogramma bicolorata. The sequence goes on along the minus strand of JAVJAQ010003417.1, from coordinate 157,368 downwards.
TTTTTATACGGCTATCTTCAATATGATAGATCCAGGAAAACCAATCGCGAAGACCCCAGTGCCGTACAAAAATTATGGTGCTGGGAGCCAAGAAATTTTTTGAAATTTTGAAAATAAAAATTTATTATTTTGGCAACAGAAGAAAAATAAATCTGTCAGTCGAAACACCACCTTGTCGAAAGCAATTTCATGACCTTTTCCATCCAAGTTGCTGACAAAGCAGTGGCAACAGACATCTGACTTCATTGGAAAACATTTAAGTCTCTGCTATTGATTTGCAGAATGCAACAAATTGAACGTTCAATATTGATATTAATAATAAATATTTCATTGGTTGATATGTATTATTACCTTTCTTCCGATTGCTGGCCGAACTCCGCTAACAAATCGTTCGGCCATCTGCAATCGTGTGCGGAAAAGTATCACTTTCCGTACTTGTTAGGTGTTTCACTATTCAATGTTAATATGTTTCATGTTGGGAACGGCGGATGATTTTAGAGATGAGAATCACTAATGAAAATATCCATAGATAGAGCCAATTCTTTTTTGGTGTTCTAGAAAAGTGAGGGAGTTCCAGAGAATTGTAAATTCATTTTCATTGTTCATTGTTTGTCGTGAATTCAACTCAAGAATGGAGGCCAGAATTCAGATTTTCTCAGGGCGGGTGCTTCTCGTTCTCTCTGTATGCACCAATGACCTCATATCATACCGTCGTTTATGGATGCCCTGAAGGTCCAGTCTGCGTATTGGAATTCCAAAGGAAGCGATACGCCCTCTGGTCTAAATGTCGAAGTGGTGCTAATACTGCTAAATCGCCAAAATGGCACAGCAATCTTGATTTCAAGTTTTTAAATCTGACTGCATTACAATTGAAATGTTTGTAAGGCACAATCTACAAGTAAGGTTCATAAAAAATATCAGAAGACACTCTGAAAACGATATCAGACCTTCAATTTTAGAATTAAAAAAAAATGGGGTGCAAATTATATATATATATATATATATTATATCATATCATATCATATTATATTATATTTTACCTATTATATTATATTATATTATATCATAATATAATATATATATATATATATATATATGTTGATGATTTTTCGAGTTATGAATTCAAATCACATTTTGGCGTGAATTTCGACTTGTGAATTCAATCCACGAAATGAGTGAATTTGTCAACTCTGAGTTCATGAATAAAAAGTAGAGTAGAGCGCTCCAGAATCCAGTCTTCCCCAGGGCAGTTCTTAACTATTGAACGTTTTATTCAAAATTACACTTTTGTTCAACATATCATCAGTCATTTACTTTTTGTGATATACAGAGCAATGAGATTGAAATATAGAGACGAATTAACAATTATTAAGGGAATTTGAGACAAAATGATTGGTTATCACCAATATTCTTATGGCTCACACTTGGAAATCGATCAATTATTCAATAGGAGAACTAACGAACATGCTTATAGCTATCCCGAACTCTGTTAATATGGGTATTTTCAAATAATACACTTTTGGTTTCGAGCAACACGATTTCAACACTCGTGGGTTTCACTCTTATCTCAAGTATCTCACCTCTCTATTTTTCTATGCAAATATCAAATATTATGAATATAATTAATGATCGCTCTTCTACTGAAAAGGATCTCGTGAATACAAACAGGTTGTTTGGTATTTTTGCAAAGGCGATGTTACATGATTATACGTTTCGTAATTTTTATTGGTTTCACTAACCGACCTGAAAATAACAAGAGATCGAGTTGAAGGTCTGTTTTCCAAATAAGATGATTTAGCGTTCTCTTAGAAATTTGATAGTTTCAGATCCCATACAAAGGCATTCCTGGGTTATTGACATATATCTTCATGTCATAGATTTTACAACTCTGTTGGTTTATTGCATTATTTACTGGATTTTTTGTGATATTCGAATGAAAGAAAAAACAGGGAATTGATGATTTCATAAAATTTTTGAAGATTATAGTTTGAAGGAACCTCCTTGCATAGTATTAAAGCTGAACCGTTCTCATGAAAAATAAGTACATAAAAAAATGACATCAGCAGACCAACAAAAAAAATGAGAGCTCTGTACTCGGGTCAATTATGATGAAACAAATAAAATGATTTATAATGGACCCACCTCAAAAATGTTCCCATCACCAGTACCAATAGTCTTATATTATTTTGGTATATTGTATGAAATTGCCACTTGAATATTTTAGATTCCATAGCCCAGTAAACATGGGATATCCAGTGTATATCCATGAACGGTCCTGTATTGGTTCATCTTGACGTGGACATGGATGGGATATATATATATATATATATATATATATATATATATATATATATATATATATATATATATATATATATATATATTACCCTCTTTTTTGTTCTCTCATTTTTTCTGGCACATTTCAGAGTATTTTTCGTGATGTCTTTCTATATGTTGTTTTGCATGCATTCAGCAGAAGTCGTCTCTTCCACACAATAACCATACTTGTCACTACAAATCAGCTCGTGGAGCAATTGAAAATGGTCTCTAAATATACATGGGATATCCAACGGATAATCGTCGGATATATCCACTGGATATCCATCTGAGGATTTGCCACACACTATAATTGTTACTGTTATTATCAGTAGTAGGTGCAAATGAGAAAATAATAAGAAATCAGAAAAATTAAACAGATTTGGATAAAAATTCCAAAACAATGAACAAACTGATCAACGACAGACGCTGAAACGAAGTCTGAAATGTATTCAGGACGTTTCGACTCCGATATCGCCTTCGGTGATTATTTTTATTTTTCATTCCTCCTGAATTGTTACAGATGTTGCCCAATCCTTTCAATTCAATTCACATCGAGATTTTATTTCAGTTCAATAACAATATGAGCTATATCATTTTATTTTTGAATGGAATAATATATGTGTTATTGAAAATGAAGTTTTATGTGGAAAGCATGAAAACTGACGAACTACAGAAAAAGGTATATTCTCGGAATAATAAAAAAGCAATTTTACTGCATAGAACTGTGGAAGTTGAGGGAATTGAAAACTTGTCTGAAACCTCTGGTGATTCAGCGAACAAAAATCAAACTCTACCTAGAGGCAAAAGACCTAGGAAATGTAAGAAAATACAGCTTAACCAATTCTTCTTGGAACAGAACTGATGACGTATATACCCAGTAATCTCTGTGAAGTATACTATAATAAAAAACACCTATTATGTGTGTTCACTGTGTTGAAATTCATTCCTCATAGGTGTTTTTTCTTTCGTTATGGTCTGCACTACCAGTGTGCAACTGGAAAAGTATCTGAGTTTGTGCCAAGATGGATTGGATAAGCTGTACTTATGAACATAAAATCAAATAATTTTCAACAGACACGACCACATTGTACTTTGTCGCCCTTATTATTGCTCATTGATTTCATTCATAAATAAGATTCCAAAAAGGTTATTTCAAATCTTTGTGGATCATTAGGTGTTATTTGCAAGAAAGAACTGAATTATCGTGATGCGGCTGGAGGTAAAATACGGCTCCTCCTCATTTTCATTTACGAACCAATTCTTGAAACTTTTATCGAAATTTTCAGATTACATAACGACACTTGAACGCTGGTTGAGACAATCAACGTTTAATTCAGTAGTCTTGTCAACAACCAGCAAGATTATGAGAAATAATGAAAAATAATTTCGTGGATAAAAGTTTTCAGTCAATTTACTCGGACCTTGCCGAGGCGCCTAGCCAATCAGAACGCCCGCTCTGGGCGGACCGCCGTGTAAGAATCCGGCGTGAACGTATAAATACGCGCCGTTCGCGCAACTTAGTAGCATTCACACTCGAGCTTTCGCTGAGTACGTACGTGAAAGCATTTGCAGCTAAAGTATTTTACGATAAAAGTATTATCGAAGCGACGTTTTTAGGTATCCGAAATATCGAGCACAGGAGTGTCTACTTGAGACATTGAGAATTAGGAGACTACAGTGGTAGCTCCAGAAGCGGAAGTTATTTAATAGGAAGAATTACTAGTATTGAATAGTCCAAGCTGGTTGTTTGAATAAAATAGTAGGAGAAATCATCAACACGAATACTTCTCATAAGGGATTTGGCATAACAGTTTGAAAGGCACAAATGCCTATAATATGAATTCGTAAGATGCAGAACAAATAGTTCCTTTCGGAACTTTGCAGCTGGTTCCAGGTAGCAGATAAATACAAACAGTTCCTGTCGGAACTACGACGAATCGACGACCCCCTTCAGAGGCAATCCTAATAAAGTGCTTTGCACCGCCTCTATTCCCCAAACAAATTTGAACGACTGCAAGAAAGAAGAAGAAGCCTTTCTCTCGTAGTTCCCAGGAGCTATTCAGGACATCACACCACTTGAGTCCGAGTGGTGGCTACGAGAGACGTCGGAAGCTCCGAGCCCTCCACCCTTACCTCGTTGTAAGGGTTGCTCGCTTCGGAGACGGGTCGGGACGAGCCATTGCATTCAGAAGCTGCGGCTCTAAACGCACTTCCAACAACGGAGCGTTGGACACGTGGTCGCGAGGCAGGATAGGGGTTCAAACCGCGAACTTGTGTTTCGAATAGAGTAGGGATCGTAGGGAACTCCGTAAGCCCGTGCCATTAGGCCAACGTGGTGGCTGCGGAGGTGAAATTCGGTCAGAATAGCTAATTCTCAGGGAACCAATAATAAATCCGAGAATTTATTTTACAAGTCGTGTGCAGGCCGCGGAACGCGTTCTTCGTGGAGTGGTTCACACACTTACCTCGTAGGAAACTCTTCTACGTTACAACCTCGACAATAGCGTTTAGCGCGTTGAGGAAGGGTTACCTGTTGGTGGAAACATTAGCAGCTCTAACCAAGTGGGCTTTGAGCGTGTAGGAACCCACGAGCCGGAGCAACTTTTATATCGAAAAATGGACTCGTCATCCGACGAATCCAACTTCGATTCCTTCAATTTTTCTACACCACGCCAAAGACGATATGGCGCTAGCCACCGTGGGGCCTTGGATACTATAGGCTACCCTGAGGAAGTAAAAATGGATTATTCAACGGTTAGAAGGAGTAGAAACGGTTCAGGAGAGATGTACTTCTCTTCCAACGAACTCGAAGATACTCCATTGCTTGGGCCAGAAGGTGAATCGCTCATCGTCCTGAGCGACACACCGAACTCGCCTACTTCATTACCCACCACAGCGACTTTGCCGCGAAAGAGAAATAATTCTCTGCAGAGTAGCTTGAATCCATTCACCCTGCTAGGTGAACAGGAGGACTTGCCTTTTTTGGTTTCGGGCAATAAACAAAGCCAATGGCGCCCTAAGGAAAATATGAGGAATGAACGCAAAGTGGCGTTCGTAGAAACGACACCTGAGTCAAGTGATCAGGTAGAAAGATTAGCGAAAATTCTTGCCGATGCATTAGGAGGGCGAGCCGCCCTCCCAAAAATTGATAAAAGCCGGCTACCAACTTTTTCGGGATTTGAGGTCGAAAATCCTCGAGCTTTTATCGAGAAATTGGAAAATATGCTTGCAATGTTCGGCGTACCCGCCGAAGAATGGCTTGCTTCTTTGTTAGGACAGTTGAGGGGTGAAGCGTCGAAGTGGGCTTCGGTATTTTCACAATACCAAATCTCGTATGAGATGTTTGTAAATCGACTGTTGCAGAAATACGCAAATGCAGACTTGACTGCAAGATTGACAGCCAAATTTTATGGCGAAGTGCAAGATAAAAATACAAAAATCGATGTATTTATCTTACAAAAGGTAGGATTAGCCAAAAGGCTGTTTCCAACGGTATCTGATGCTTTCTTAATAAATATGATCGTCCAACTGATCAGCCCAGACGTTCGTTGTTTTTGCAGAGGGAAAGAATTTTTATCCTTGGAAAAATTTGTACAAGATTGCGTACTGATTGAGGAAGACGTGAATGCAAGTAAACGTTTAGGTGCTAGGGCAGTAGTAAACCCTAATCAAGGGTATAATCGACCCGATAAGGGTAATGTTTCGCAAAACCAAGGTAATTATGATCGTAATTTTAATCCAGGGGGAAATTTTGATAGAAACCGAAATTTCGATGGGAATCGAAATTTTAATCCCAATTTAAATGAAGCTCGTAATAGGGCCAATGACCAAAGGCCACCGGCGCGTGAGCCAAGTGGAAATCGCCCTCAGGTAGGGAATAATAATCCACCTTATAGGCCACCTCAGAGTAGACAGCAGGTAAATAATAATATAGCGGAGTCCCCCTCCCACGCTTCTCCGGTAGGCGGTGAACGTGTAAGTGAGGGAAACTTTTAGAGGGGCCCTTCCAGGAGCCTTCTGGAGGGATTTTTGCCCCAAAAGATGAAAGCAAAATTGTAAATAGTGGCGTTAGGATTAAGGAACATTGTATAGATAGATTTATGGAATCTCAGGTAGAGGAATTGCATATGTCCGTGGGGGAGGGCTACTCGACTAGTAGTCGTGTGTTGCCCAGGTTAGGGATTGAGATTGGAGGTAGGTCGTATTACGCGCTTATAGATACTGGAGCATCGAGTAACTTCGTCCGTCCGGATGTGTTACCCGACGAAGATTTAACAAACTTGCCTAACCCGACCACGGTATATTTTGGCTGTCAAAACCAAACCCGAGATAGTTTAGGTCATAAGGTAATTGAGTCTAGGATCGAGGATCGTCCTGTAATGTTCAGGGCCACTATACTTAGTGGGCTCCATGAGCAGATTATTTTGGGCATGCCTTTTCTGCGAGAACAGGAGGCTAGTATCGACTTCGTGCGACATTGCATATATTTTGGGAAGACCCCTCGTTTGACAGTGTACTTTGATAAACCCCTTTCATCAACTCATGGTAGGGAAAATAGGGTGTGTTCTATGCCGGAATTTCAGGCGGAACAATTTTGTGAAGAAACTAGGGAGTTTGTGGAAAGAATAATTTCTGAATTCCCCGACGTCTTCGAAGAGTCGGTTCGGCAGCCTCAAACCAATGCTATTGAGTACGTGATCAAGGTGAGGGAGGAGAAGCCGTTCCGTCAATTTCGTTATAATAAGATGTCGGAGGAACGCAAGAAAATTGTGTATGATGAGATAGATAAGTTATTGGAGGCCGGTGTTATCACCCGTAGCACATCTCCCTATTGTTCCCCGGTGGTCCTCGTCCCCAAGAAGAGTGGACAACTCAGGTTTTGCGTGGACTACCGGGAAATCAATAAGTTGATTGTCTCGGAAGCACCAAACTTACCCCCATCCAAGAAACCGTACGAGAGATGGGTGACGCTCGTATCTTTAGTACATTAGATCTTCGCAATGGTTTCTGGCAAGCACCCTTGTCGAAGGAAAGCCGGAAGTACACAGCTTTTGGGGCACCCGACGGGTCAGTTTATGAATTCAAAGTCCTGAGTTTCGGACTCAAGAACGGGCCCGCGGTGTTCCAGAAGCTGATGTCGAGTGTACTTTCCGGTTACGTCGATGTCTTCTGTAAGATCTACTTAGACGATATTATTATATATTCCCGTACTCTAGAAGAGCACGGTAGACATTTAAAATTAATCTTAGAAAGGCTGAGGACCTACAAGTTGTGGCTTTCTCCTCAGAAATGTAAATTCGCTACCCCGGAATTGGAATATCTTGGTCGTGTTATCTCAGCAACAGGCAACCGACCTCAGGAAACCCACGTACTTAACGTTAAAGACTTTATTACCCCGAAAACCATAAAACAGGTGCGAGCTTTTCTCGGTACAGCCGGCTGGCTCCGAGAATTCATCCCACGTTTCGCGGAAATCTCCGCTTCCCTTACAGACTTACTGGATAAAAAGAAGAAATTTAAGTGGACACCCGAAGCGGAGGCGAGTTTTAACGAAATAAAACGCCTCGGGTAGGCTCGCTCGAGCTCAGCGGGTAGGTCTCGCCGTGACTGCCGGCTAGTATTTGTGAAATCACCTATGAAAGTATTCTTTTTAGGTAGGGGGGGTGTCAACAACCAGCAAGATTATGAGAAATAATGAAAAATAATTTCGTGGATAAAAGTCAATTTACTCCCGCCGTGCAATGCGCCACTCGGACCTTGCCGAGGCGCCTAGCCAATCAGAACGCCCGCTCTGGGCGGACCGCCGTGTAAGAATCCGGCGTAAACGTATAAATACGCGCCGTTCGCGCAACTTAGTAGCATTCACACTCGAGCTTTCGCTGAGTACGTACGTGAAAGCATTTGCAGCTAAAGTATTTTACGATAAAAGTATTATCGAAGCGACGTTTTTAGGTATCCGAAATATCGAGCACAGGAGTGTCTACTTGAGACATTGAGAATTAGGAGACTACAGTGGTAGCTCCAGAAGCGGAAGTTATTTAATAGGAAGAATTACTAGTATTGAATAGTCCAAGCTGGTTGTTTGAATAAAATAGTAGGAGAAATCATCAACACGAATACTTCTCATAAGGGATTTGGCATAACAGTTTGAAAGGCACAAATGCCTATAATATGAATTCGTAAGATGCAGAACAAATAGTTCCTTTCGGAACTTTGCAGCTGGTTCCAGGTAGCAGATAAAAACAAACAGTTCCTGTCGGAACTACGACGAATCGACGACCCCCTTCAGAGGCAATCCTAATAAAGTGCTTTGCACCGCCTCTATTCCCCAAACAAATTTGAACGACTGCAAGAAAGAAGAAGAAGCCTTTCTCTCGTAGTTCCCAGGAGCTATTCAGGACATCACACCACTTGAGTCCGAGTGGTGGCTACGAGAGACGTCGGAAGCTCCGAGCCCTCCACCCTTACCTCGTTGTAAGGGTTGCTCGCTTCGTAGACGCCTACCAGGGTTCTGAAGGCTCGTCTGCGTGGACGAGCCATTGCATTCAGAAGCTGCGGCTCTAAACGCACTTCCAACAACGGAGCGTTGGACACGTGGTCGCGAGGCAGGATAGGGGTTCAAACCGCGAACTTGTGTTTCGAATAGAGTAGGGATCGTAGGGAACTCCGTAAGCCCGTGCCATTAGGCCAACGTGGTGGCTGCGGAGGTGAAATTCGGTCAGAATAGCTAATTCTCAGGGAACCAATAATAAATCCGAGATTTTATTTTACAAGTCGTGTGCAGGCCGCGGAACGCGTTCTTCGTGGAGTGGTTCACACACTTACCTCGTAGGAAACTCTTCTACGTTACAACCTCGACAATAGCGTTTAGCGCGTTGAGGAAGGGTTACCTGTTGGTGGAAACATTAGCAGCTCTAACCAAGTGGGCTTTGAGCGTGTAGGAACCCACGAGCCGGAGCAACTTTTATATCGAAAAATGGACTCGTCATCCGACGAATCCAACTTCGATTCCTTCAATTTTTCTACACCACGCCAAAGACGATAGTCTAACCGCTCACATAATTCATACAATGGAAGGTTATTAAACCATAATCCATTGCCATTTTTGGACACGTATCAACAAGCCGGTCTCTCATTAAAATAATAATTAGTTATCGACAAATATCTAGGGAAAGATATTTATATTGCTTTCGTGAACAATATATTATAAGCGTGTAAGTGCTAATCGAAATTATTAGTGTCAATTACGTTGAGTTTGAATCTGTAGTTCTCCCATTTTAGGATATTATTAGATTCGCGTGCAACCGAGATACGGTAATGAATTATTGAAATATTCATTGTAGGCAATTAACGAATGTACTACATTCTATGCTAGTCGTGTGATTCTGTCGCAATGATTCCGGTGCTGATTATATTCATGATCTGATTCATCCAACGTTGGTTTCTAATGCCTCATAAAATATGTCAAATCAATTTGATACTCACAGTATTATTAAAATAACTTCCTGATGAATTCATAGGTAATTAGTCCGTTTTCCTATTTTCTTAGTAGACATAACGATGTGTTGATGTCAATAGTACGATGCATAGGAAAACCCTGGTGTATCTAGTGATTCGATATTGTTTAGAATTTCTTGGCGAAAAACAATCGACGATTACAAAAGCTTTCTAATTTTTGTATAGGGGTCGTTATATGAGCATTTTCAAAAATCTGTCAAATGTCGGTGTTGTCAGATTGACGTAACTTTGAGGTTTATTGTTGTCAATGAAAACTATCTAAAATTTTTTCTTCGAATTCAACAGTGTTTAAAAGTCTACATGAGTAGAATAAGTTTTGAAGTTATTACAAGTACTTTTTCACGATGTGTAGAAGATTTTGTATTTTGGATGGACAGTCAAAATCTTGGGATCCAGATATTCGTCTTTATTCAGTACCTAAGCTTCGGTACAAAACAAATCGCCCCAAAAAAATTACATTAATGTAGCGTCGCGTCGTAGCTAATTTTATTTGTTTCAGCTTGAGCGAAAGTCTTATATCGAGAAGTAAAACATCTATAGCCCTTATCAATGAGATTGAAAACTTGTTTATAAAGGAAATATCGATGTGATACGTATTTTGAACCGTCGCATAACTGATGTGTGTATCCTCAATTCCAAGACAGTCTATCACTTTCAATACACTAGCATGTTTTTTACCAGAATGCAACTTTGTCGTACATTCTCAGGTAAATGGGCAAAATATATTTTCGCGGAATCAAGGTCTAGTCTTACAAACTGCCCCCAGATTCTATTTCACGAATTCGATTGTCGAAGAGGTCAGACTGTGACTGTAGCATGCGCTGTACCGACAATATACGCATCTTCTTAACAATTCGATAATCGAATTCTGAAACGCATTTGATTGGCTGTCAGGACTGTCAAAATCTGAGTAGGCAAATAATAAACAGTACTAGAATATTCGGTTGCACATTTCTCTCTAGTGAAAATTAGGCTTCATATGGTATATGACTGATCGCCATCTACAATAGCGATATGAAGCTTTTGCGATCTCAGAAATCAAGCATACGGTTTTCGCCAAGTTTATCCCAAAATTATTCAGGTATAAGTAGATACACCAGGGTTTCCTAGGCATCTTAGTCAATAGTTCTGATTGTAAAATGTCAACATCTGTCATTTTTATATTTTTCATAATCCAAAGTTTTTTGTCTATCTCTAGTAACTTTTTTGGTAATCTATATATATTTTGTAGTGTGATTTCACAAATGATCATTGTGTATGTATGGTGTACGTTTTTATGTGTGTACAGTGTACATTTGTATATACGTATATGTATATAAGTTTGATTCTGCACTTTGGTTTTAATCAACTTAATATGTAGTAAAAGAATGTAGGCCTTCACGGCCAGTGTTGTTACAAGTTTTTCGGGCTTGAGGGCCGTATCCTAAGCTTTCGGCTGCATCTGCGGCAGCCATCTTCAGCGGCGTAGTCTTAGTTCAACTCCTTTCTGTGAGTCTACTATAGAGTAGACTCCTTCTTGGTTTCAATAGAGAATGGAATGACGAACCAATACCACTCAACCAACTGGGTGGGTGATCAGTGGCTCCGGTAATCGTGTGTACTAAGTAAACGCAACAAACCAAGAATAATAGCCTTCTTCATGCCACTACCCAAGATCTCTGCCGCATTTCGGAATATCAGTGTGGTCTTGAATTCCGAGAGAAGCAATTGATCTGGAACTACCGACAACAGCTATTCAAACTACTAATCTGGCAGAATAGTTTGATAGAGCCTCCGGAATTTGTAGAGTGAATCCTGTTACTTCGTACGTTTTCCCTCTTCTTTCCGGACGATATTCGCTCCGGCTGCGGCTGAGGTCAAAAACTCAATAACGAATATCGTCTTGTGGTCGAAGAGAAATACATTATCAGAGGCTTATTGGCTTGTATCTGCCTGATCAGGTGGAAAATTTCGAATGTATCTGGATAGGATCTAACACCGAGCCTTGTGGAACTCCGAAGTGGACTTCGTGCCAATTGGAGAAAGATTCACCTACTTCAATTCAAATGCCCATCTCAAACGATAGTTTTCCTCTTGGAACCCCTCTGAAAGTCTCAGAAAAATATATATATCTGACATCTGATGGTTAGTGGCTATCTGAAGTTTCATTCACGCAACTTGTGTGAAAATAGCGTACACGCAAGAGGTTGAGGAACTTCGATTTGAAGAAATGAAGCGCTAAGAGAGATACCCTATGGCAGCTCATTCGATTATTAAAAGAACATTGGAGACAAGTCTTTTCGATTTACCGTTGAAAGCATTAGTGCATGAAATCTAGGTTGCTGATCGAATTTGGTAGAATTAGGCACGGAAAAGTATATTGCTGCAAGAGTCTCTCATTCTTTCAGTTTTGAGCATTTTTTAACTTGAGACTATTTCTTATTCCAAATGATATGAAAAAAATTGTCATAAATCACTGAAATGCAATTTTCCTTTCCTTTTCAACCCTCTAGCATCTCCGACGTGAGAAAAGGAAAGTGGCTGTTTTAGGTCATGTAGCAATGGATCCGACCCTTGGTACTAGGGAATTTTCCGATGTATCTGGTGTTGCACGCACAAAAATCATGAGAATCCTCAACAGAAATTCCATCCGTATAAGACAAGATTGGTGCACGAACTGAATGAGGATGGAGTGTTCATTCCACCTCAACGCCAGTGTAAACAGGCATAACTGTCGCTATTGATCAGATGAAAAAAAATCCAAGATCAATTCGTGAATTGCATACTCAGCATCCCCAAAAATTAAATGATTGGAGAATGGCAAAGACCATCAAACGATCATGTTCCAACAAGATGGCGCACCACCTCATATCGTTCAACCTGTGCGTCAGTTCTTAGGTGACAATTTTCCTCGCGCCTGGATTGGGAGAAGGGAATATATTGAGTGGCCACCCAGATCACCTGATCTGGCTCCCCTGGACATTTTTCTATGGGGTCACCTGATATCCAAGATCCACGCTAGCCAGCCTGAGTCACCGGATGATTTGCGACATCGTGTCATTATTGAATGCCGTCAAGTTATCCCAGAAATCTTTAGTACGGTACTTGAACGTTTTCAGAAAAACTACTGCATGTAAGTGAATACTGCTATTTCGAGCATTTAATAATCTAATCACAAAAGTACGTCACTATTTTACTGTCATTTCGTTATCGATGGAACTCGTGCAGCGCAATTTCAAGATCAGATGGTACACCATAAGATCTTCAAAATGAGGTATCGCAACACCCCTCATCCCTATTCAACATTAAGGGGTTGTGCTCACCCCCCTTAGGGGGTTGAAATTACGAGGTTGACAAGCGGAAAAGTTGTTCCCCCCACGATACACTCATAACGGTATGCTACTCGTTAGTCCAGTTCGCGCAGATGACGTGAGTGCGAAGCATATCGGGGTTGTAACTTCGTAGACTTGCCTAAATTCAATTTGAATTTTTCACAAGTTCTCTGTTGTGCTGTGAAGTTTGAGAATTATTACTAAATTATTCTCAAGAGTGGTTTTCAAACATTTTTAATTAGCTTTCGTCAATTTAGTGTCGTATTCGAAGTTTCAATAATTAAACAAAAATACGAGTAGGTAGGTATATAACTAAGAATGCCTGGTTGTGCGGTTTTGGTTGTAATAATTACAAAAGAGTAACAAAAGGGACCAATATTAAGTATTTTCGATTCCCAAAGAGCAAAGAACACTCTAAACAATGGATTTCAGCATGTAGGAGGAAGGACAACATTTGAAAAATGGTGTGTATTAATTAAAGCAATGATGACATATAATTTATTAGGTATTTAATGGTTTTCAGCAACACTCAGCATCAGTTTTCCCTGAGGTCAGGAATACCGAATAAACCGGAGAGCAATGTTTAATCCGACCTCTGGAACAAATTTCAGAACATCCTGAGTTTGAAGAGTTGAACTGCATTACTGCTGATATGTTTGGGAATATATCTACGGGAGCGGAATGTCTGGAAAACTCCCGGGAATTCCAAGATGAAGAAAATTTGATTCCTCATTCCTTTATAAATCCATGTTATGAAAAAATGTCACACTGATGGACCAGATATGTCGCAAGAGGCGTTGGAGTCACTCGGATTGAAAGAAAAAATAAACAATGACTCATTAACTTATATAGCGGGTTATGTGGCTCATAAATTCAAGAAAAAATATAATTTGGAAACGAAAAAGTTCTTCCAGCTTCTTCCAAAGATTTGGATTGGTTGCAATTCATATCAAGGGGAGGTCTTCTAAGACCCAATAACTCATTCCTTCAAGCAGCACAAATAATGGAAACCCAATTTCAGAAAATGCATGGAAATACATCATCCAGAGAAAAAGGTATCTTCAAAACTACAACGCAAAGAACCATAGAAAAGATAGAAACCCCAATACCATACGATGCATTACATTGTTTGTGCAGAACAAGGACCTATATAAGATTGCGCCGGGAAATTAAAAAATAAATAAGTTTCCATAATTTGAAAAACAGGATGGAAAAAAATGTATAAGTTCGTAAATCAACGAAAGAAAACTCGATGAATTACCAAAATAGTAGCTTTGTCATATGTCTTGTTACTTCAAATAATTAGAATATGGAAAATTTGACTCATGTGCAATTTATCTTTTTTGAAAACAAAAGTACTTCAAATAAATATGTATTTTATTACCTAGCCGATTAAATTTGTCGAAAATATTGTCAAAAGTCGGAAATATCATCACAGTATGTATCACCCTCGGTTTCATCAATAGGGTGAGAAAATGACTTATAATTTTAGTATTCAGTAGACTCAGGAAACAAATATGCCTGCTTCTGAAAAAATCAACATGTAAGTATGTATTTATGCATCAAGACTATTAATTTCATTTTCATGCGAAAATGCCTGGAGATATTCGACCGAATCTCATTCTCCTTCTAATGAATTGTGCGTTGTCCGGCTCCGTGCTTCGCAGTGACGTCACAAGTCAGGACAGAGCGGACAGAGAGATGCAAGTCGGCATACCGTTATGAGTGTATCGTGATTCCCCCTCTAATCAGAAATCGACGGGTTCTAGCGATTTTCCATTTTTCCATTTTAATCGAGGTGTTAAGTTTTCGTTGGACCACACTGTATTAAACTTGTCGTGGGACATCTGGTACGATGAAATAATATCTGATTTCTTTCTATGATGAAAAGACACTTTCAGTTTATACCACGATCTTCCTGGTGTAATGACTTTACAGCATTTGTTAAGTCCGTGAATGAACTTGCATTTCTTTTCCAGTTATGCCGTAGAATAATAAAAAAACTTTCTAATGTTCAGGAACGTGTGAAATACATACTAATAAGTATTTATTTACTGAATTAAAATTCTTGCTTGCTTCCACATCGGATGCGTACGATAATGTTTATCGATTAGTTCCTATATGGAGAAATGCAGAAAATTTCGACTAGATTTTTCAACGGTTCTTATTTCCAAAAATTTTCATATAGTAGGAACAACATTCCAATCATTAATATCAAGAGGGGAAACACTCACTCAGGAATATTTTCTAAATATCCCAATAGAATGGGCAAGAAATTTAGTGCATTGGCCGGAATTTTGATGCCATTGAAAGCAGTGTAACATATCGGCTCGGGATCCAAAGAATGCCAGATCATTTCTGACGTTCACTAGAATTCAGCTTAAGTTTGGTGCCTCGAAAGATGATCCTTTGCGATTACGAGGTTTCAAGTGCTTTCCGATGATGAAAGGAGAGACTCAAAAGTCCCCCACTACTGATGTGATAGCTAGCATCATTGTTCCTATCACACAGTCACCATCAAATCGTTTCCTCTCAGTTCAACTTCAATACGAGGTATTGAAAATTTTGAATATACTATACAAAAATCATAGCGGAAGGCTTATCATCACATAGACTTCCTCAATTATTGTAGCCATTAAAAATCCTGGTGAAATTAATGTCGCTCCATAGAAGCAAATCTGATGTTCACATCAGAGGATTATACATAATGATATACCGTTTCGAACAACAAGTGTCCTTCACACTTGTTTTAGTCCTGTGATTAACTATTCCATTGAACGATAAATACTATTGCAAGTCGAATATTCGTATCATATTACCACTATAAGGCTGAAGGTCAGATTGTGAATATCGATTAAGCGCAACCATGTGAATTTCTATTGAACTTTTTGTGAAATTATAATGATCTAGATTCTAAATCACTGAGGACTGCGAATTTCAATATGGCCTGGTGTAGTCTATGAAATGGTGGAGGATCAAGGACTACTCATATATGTTCTATTAAAGTTCATATTTATAGTAGTAGTAGTAGTAAATGTAGTTTCTACATCGTTGAATTACAATTCGAAATAAACCTTTCATATTATATTATATTATATTATAATATAATATAATATAATATAATATAATATAATATAATATAATATAATATAATATAATATAATATAATATAATATAATATAATATAATATAATATAATATAATATAATATAATATAATATAATATAATATAATATAATATAACATAATATAATATATTATATTATATACTAAATAAATTGAAATTGAAAACAATCATTCATTGAATATTTCATATGGAAGCCCCATAATATTTCAGTTTTTTTTTGCAAATTACAGATGACATTTCATCATAGATATCAGTCCAGAGTAACAGTAAAGTTTAGAGGTGTAGAAACCCCTTCTACAAATATTCATTAGTTTATTCGGAAAGTATAGGTCTAAAAACGGGCAGAGATGCCCCTGAGCACATTGCCCGATTCGCCCCCATTGCCAAAAATTATATGCTAACTACATAAAATATAAATAATTAGAAAAACAAGAATTCAGAAATGATTGAGATTATGAACGATGATCAGTCGCAAAAAGTCCTCCTTTTTATTCAATAGTTATTCCTTCGTCAATTGAGTAGCCTTAACGATTTGAAAATTGATATCAAAACCATGATATAGCCCGGGATTTTTTTCACTTCTATAGAACAGATCCCTTTTAATTATCCGAAAGTGTTGATTTTCAGCATTTCATGAGTAATTTAATGCATTAAAAACTCAAATCGAACTCACAAAGAAAAGTATAAAGAATGCATTGTTCTCGAGTAAAAATTATGACATGAAACGAAATCGTTTCTTAAAAAAATTTCTCAAAGGAAGTTCTAAATCAATACGAAATCGAGAAAGAGTTTTTTCAAATCATCATATAATTGCTCGTTCAAAATCTCAAAAACACTGTTTTGGTGGTCTATTTGTATATTCAATAAACAATTTGTTATAAAAACCATAATGCATGTCTCTGTGGCAATTTTTTAAATTTTTTTTCTTGGACATTGAAGGGGTGTCTGCTCTGAAGACTTTCTAGGAGTGGAGAAATTTCAAATCTCTAATTTGAAAATATCATTGTTTTCATTTACACTTTCGAATTGTAAAATCTCTAACTAAACAAAAACATAACTGATAAACAAATTGTGGGATTTTTTTGGCAGATTATGATTACCAAATCATCACATTCATCTTATCTGAATTGTTAATTGGCAACTGTCATCAAAGTTGATTTCTTTTCTAACAACTGTTCTATTTCGATTTTTCTCCTATTCGATTCCGAGGAATGAATAAACAATATCACAGGACCGTGAGAAGTTTCCAAAGGAAGTACTACAAAACAAACTCCTAATGCTATTTTTCATGATGACATGCCACAAAAAATCCACGAAAATTCTTAGTGGGTTGAAATGACTTTTCAGTACTGGAATGTTTCCTTTCTCAAGTTAATTGTATACACTCAGGTTTTACACGACCTTGCCACTGATGTTTCGAGATTTATTAGAGGACTGCTCTCCCATGATTTACAGTGATGTGAAAGATTATTAGAAATCGTGCTGTTTTGATTGTAAAAATCATGATCGATAAACCGTTAACGTTCAATGAAACGAAGTGAAACTGTGTTGTTTACTTTCTTTTTTCAATTCCCTTTTCAATTGATCAGTAATCTGGATCAACTTTTATTTTTTGAGTAACAATAATATTGCAAACTCATTTCTTGTCGAGCGCTACATAAACTCAGGTTTCTGTAGTGAGAAAATATTTTTCAGAATAGGGTTGTTGAGCACAGTGCGAGCTAGTTGTAATGAACAAATTTCCATTATTCTCTTCAGCATTCGTTGTGGTAGAGCTTTCATTCAGCCAATTTTTCTCAAAGAGTTTATTATTGATTAATATGTCGGTTTCTGATTTTCAAGAACATGACTCACCACTTCAATACACAAAACTCATTTATATTATGCAAAGCTGACTTATTGAATGGGATCAGGTTGCACTGAATGATACCTGACGATTAGACTGGTGACCTTACCGGTACAACTGAATGAATGATATCGTTGAATTTAGTTCGAGGTTTGGTCCGTTCAAATGTAAAACGAGGGAAAGATATCTAGCCCGTTTATATTTCTATATAATCCACATTGAAAAGGCTCAATGGCCGAACTGTTTCCCAAAGTTTATGCTACGAGACTATCAAAGCTTCGAAAGAGAAACACCATCGTTTATGGACGCATACTTCTGGCTCACTATCGTCTCAAATCAAGAGAGATGAGACACTAGTCAAGGCCAAGTTGAGAATTTGAAATACTTCGAAATGTGTCTGCTAGCAACCAAATATTGAATGGCGATTTAACTCAGCCTTGTCTTGATTCAACACATTTAGCCTAACCCATCACCGATTCCCCGAAAATTTTCTGGCTACAGCCTTCCAACAATATACTTATATCATCATCATAACTCACAAAAGATTTCATCGAGAGTAATATTACAAGACCCCATGATTTGTGGATCAATTTTAATTTTAAAGAAATAATAATGTGTCCAACAAAAGTGGATATAATGGTATATCGTACGATGACAAAGTTCAGTTTTCTTCGACTAAAGAAATACTTCAATATTCTATTCCAATTGTGATATTGAAAGACAATTGATTTTCTGGAGTATCCAACGAAAATAGTAATTTTGAATTCAACTCGATTCCATGTTATCACCATACTTTTCGTGTTCTCATTATTTTTTACCAGTGATAAACATACAATTCGCATATATGTGTGCATATTTATGTATAACACGAGAAAAAATGTCAAAAGTTCAATTGAAAATGATTTCCGGATAAGGAACTTTGGGCTGCGATGGTGATGTTCTTCCACTAGATCAGCGAAGGTACTGCTGAATTTGTTTGAATTATTGCAGGAAAGAATTCAATATCTTTCAATTCCTTATATGTGTGAATGTATTTATTGATTTCATAGACCCTAAATATTCTCTCACATTTTTTGGAAAGGTACCAGCTAACATTTTCGGAGTAGTAATCCTAGTAATTTTTTAATAAATAGTATTCATTGTCATTACTATCATTTCATGCCGAAAGCCATCGGCTTCGACTGAATTCCTTCAGCAAGTATGCCTTGTTATTTACGCCCTATGCCATACCTCAGGAAAACTATGGTTATTCGTAGACCAGTAACTACAAAACCCAGTAGAGCAGACTTTCTCAACCTTTCCGCATTCGCGACCCACTATTTCGAATTCATTTCAACCACGCCCCCCTTCCATGAGTTTTATTGATATTCACAAAATACTAATAACTATTCAAAATTATTTTGTTCTCCTAATCACACACCTGCCGCAGGGGCAATCTAGGGACACACATGATAAAGAGAGGCCTTGTGCGTTATCTGTTCGAAAGTTTTGGAAGCAGATAGCATGAAACCTAACAAGCTCAAGCTGGAAACAGTTCCCAGAGAGTACGTTGAGAAACCTCGTGAATTCTTTGTTGCTAAACTGAATCCATATAAAAAACAAAAATCTATTTTTGAAAAAGTTCATTCTGTGAATAAAAAAGCTCTACTTGCTTCTTACAAAGTTGCATACCAAATAGCAAGATGCAAAAAGCCGCAAACCATTGGGGAAGAACTTGTACTGCCGGCTGCAATTCAAATTGAGGAGATAATGTTCGGAGATGATTTTTCCAAGCAACTCAAGTCTATTCCTCTTTCGAATGATACTATTGATAGCAGAATTGGTGATATATCCAAGGGTATACAGCAACAACTTTTGAATAAGATGCGCAATAGACTATTCGCAATACAACTTGATAAAGCCACAGATAACAACAAGGATGCCCATTTAATCGCGTATGTTCGATTTTGCGATGGAATTTCAGAAGTTGAAGAGCTATTGTTTTGCAAACTGATTAGAAATAGAACAGCAGCCGAATTATTTGAAATATTACATAGCTTTTTAAAGGAAGCAAGTATTCAATGGAAATACTGTGTCGGTATATGTACAGATGGTGCTCGAGCAATGTCTGGGAAATTCCAAAGCTTACAAGCGCTTGTCAGACAGGAATCTCCTCAGTGTATCTGGACACACTGCATGATTCACCGAAAGGCTTTGGCTGCCAAAGATATCAGTCCTAGTCTTAATATTGTTAATTTCTTAAAAATGAGGCCCTTAAAATCGAGACTTTTTGCTGCACTCTGTAAGGGTACGGGGTCTGAACATACTGCGTTACTATTTCATTGTGAAACAAGATGGTTATCACGTGGCAAGTTCTTTCAACAAGTCTACGAATTGAGAGAGGAAATTGCAATAATGTTTTTAGAAGACGAAGATCGTCAGGAAGCAAAGCTGTTTCGAGATCAGTTATTTGTGATGAAATTAAGCTACTTGGTTGATATATTCGAGAAATTGAATATGTTGAATCTTCAACTGCAAGGCAGGAATTCACATCTCTTGGATATGAGCGATAAAGTGGATGCTTTCTGTGAAAATTGGAATTGTGGAATACACACTTGAAACGAAGAAACAGAAATGTGCACAAATGGTAATGAATTTATCAAAACTTACAACGCTGAAGAGATACATATCGAATATTTATTTGCAACCATGAAAAATCACTTAACAATGTTGAAGAAGAATTTCAGAAAGTATTTTATAACCGATGACAACTTAGTAGCAAAATACGAGTGGGTTAGAGATCCATTTCAAAATACTCCTGATGGTCTCTCAGTGGTGGAGGAAGCACAATTTATAAACATCACGTCTCGTGAAGATATCAAGAGACAGTTTGTTGATAAAGCGTTCATTGATTTTTGGTCCGGATTGGGTGATGAATTTCTTGCACTGAAGGAAAGAGCTTCAGAATACTCTTTCCGTTTCCAACATCATATCTATGTGAAACTGGGATATCTGCGGTGGCTACATTGAAAACAAAATACAGGTCGCAGCTGAACATTGAGAGAGAACTGAGATTGGATATTTCAAATATATCGCCTTCCTATAGAAAGCTCTGCTCTGCGAGACAGGCACGAAGGAGCCACTGAAGTTTTATTTGTTGATGGATATAGTTATTGATTTTTGAGTACATTCCGCGTTAGGTACTTTATGTATCTACTTGTTCATATCGTTATGTACTCCATAATATGTTTCATGCTTTCGAGTAGAATTTTTTCAATAAAAAATTATTTTCTGTGATTTTCATTTAATGTCTCCCGAATTTTTCGCGCCCCTCCTACCGATATTTCGCGCCCCCCAAGGGGGCGCGCTCCACAGGTTGAGAAACGCTGCAGTAGAGTTTTGGTTTCTACAGGATATTTATGAAAATCGAACAAATCGATTGATTTTTAAAGTACGCTTTAATTTTTGATAGCATTAAATCACTCATCAATGCGTTTCTGAAATGCATAATACCAGTTTCATTGAGTACATTACGGATCCCTACTATACGATATCCGGTACGAAATCATCGAATTCCCAAGATGGGTAAAAGTTGTTAACTGACTGACCGTGACCTTGTTCAATCTTTGTGGAGTTATTTAATCGTCGGAGATTCTCCGTTCTTCAAAGGAGACCTGTATCGCGATGAATTATAGCTGACCCAGTGTCCCGATAAATTTAATATAATCTTTTACTTTCTTTTCACTCGATTTTTGATTTGTCGATCGCAGAATGCGTGACGGATATCGAGACTTGCGATTAAGTCGTGGTTTCCTCCGTTTGTTTCAGCTTTTATGAATCATTATATTGACAGAGAAGTTCACCACTACTAATGGTAATATCAATGATCAACGATAAAAACTTAATTGAATTGACTGTTACGTAGATTTCGAATTTTACCGAAGAATTTTTCCTGACCGCAAAACCAAATACTGAGTGTTTGCATACTATATTAGAGAGTTGTCATGAACGTTAACGTAGAAGTTGACAGCTACGCATGCCTAGTTCATTATTTACGTTTATGTCGAGAACTTGTTTACGGCCAACGTTATCTCTCGTGCGCTCACGGATACCTTAAAAATCAACGTACGTAATCCGAAGAATATACGAATCTCACCTATGATCGAATTTTGCGAAACTTCATTCGGCAAGGGGTATATGGCATGGCCACAAACCCTATTGTTACGATATTTTCTTGGATTCATTAATCAAAACTACAAACAACTCTTTGGTAATCTCTGTCGGATCGCATCCGTGTTTATACTTGCGTACGCCTATTACGCCAAGAGCCAGAGCAAAAAAAGTAGGTTCATAATGCGATCTTCTACAGAATTGATTTTCTTGTTGGAAAATGTTTGGGGGTGTCCCCTGAATATAAATTCAAGTTGGCGGGACAGGGGGGGTTGAGCTTCAGCCGCCATCTTGGAAAACACGTTTTATCAAATATCTCGTGAACCGTGCATCGTACGACAAAAACAGTAGGGATCATTTTCGTAGATAATAAAATTCTCTTCAACTTTTATTCGAAACTTTTTTCTGTATAGTGCATAGGTTTTCATTTATAGCGCGCCAAACTGTTCCCAGCATGGTTATTGCTAAATATATAGTGAACGGTTGATGAAACAGTATAAATGGCAGTATTTTGGCGCGCCATAAATAAAAAACTATGCTTTATACAACAAAAAATTTCAAATAAAAGTTGCAGAGAATTTCATTATCTACAAAAATGATCCCCACTGTTTTTGTCGTACGATGCACGGCTCACGAGATATTTGATAAAACGTGTTTTCCAAGATGGCGGCTGAAGCTCAACCCTCCCCGTCCCGCCAACTTGAATTTACATTCAGGGGACACCCCCGAACATTTTCCAACAAGAATATCAATTCTGTAGAAGATTACAGAAAAAAAGTACCTGGTTCTTGGACTATATGGAGAAACTTCCATACTCATCGATGCAGGTTTAGATGATGTGTATCGAGATTTCGTAACACTATCAAGATCCGAAGAGGAGGACTCTAATTCAGATGAACATGATCCAGATTACATGAAAATTGTCAGAATTAGAACTCTCGAAGAGATTATAATAAATTTGGTGGAGAAACATTCAGCTCAGGCTACATCGTTGAAAGGGAAGTGAAATTGAAATTCAATATGAATTGTAAAATGTTTATTGGTATTTGATTTCGATATCTAGAAACTATACTATAACTCAATTACATTGTTAGGCTCAGAGCCGATTGTAGATTCCTAATCAGGTCTATTCTGATCTATTGATTTTTGACTATCACTAGATTTTCGAAAAATATATATGAAAGGGACCAAATGCAATTATGATGCAGAACAGAAATTTTCAATTGAAATTATTTTTCGAAACTTTTTCAAGAATGGAATATTGAATCATATTGGAAAACCAGTACCTACAAGATATTTCAGGAATCTCGATGGTGCATCATAATATTGTTATACAACAGTTGTCGATTATTTTCAATAACCATCTCAATATTCAATATTGAAAGTTATTCAAGATTCACCAGGATAGTCCTGAATATAAGAGTATGGAAAATCCACATAATTTAAGTGGAATTGGATTACCTAAGCTCAATGGAGTTCCATTTCATTTCTTGACTCAATCGCTATTATATCAATAGCGATGTTTGCACAGTACCTTCTGTATGGTAAAACATACATTGGTGATTCTGTAAAATTAATCGAGAGGACAGGACATCTAGTGATGCAAGGCTCAAACTTTTCCATTGAAGTAAATCATATAACATGTATTATATTCATAATAAAATAATATATTGTTCAGTAAACAATAAAAACATCCTGATCCTGATAAAGGTGCTAATCTCAGACTTTTTGTTTCAAATAAAAATATAATTCTTGATCAGGGGTCAATACGCTCAAAATCAAGGAATCCGCGCAAAATTCTCACAAACGTCTTATTACTCCTCGATAACTTCGCAGCGTTGAAAATGCTCACAAATGGAGTAATTAGTAGGGATTACTCACAAAACGGCAGCACTGGTTAACGAATAACAGTAACGTTAGTTGTTACCATGTCTATGGTTACAACTTCAACTCAATTTCATGAAAACCTGTAAACATTATATTTGGTATGTTAACGTCTACGTTGAGGCCATAGACGCATCTGGTAATTTTGGAATGCTGTCAGAAGCGAATTTCCTGAGAGTAAAATAAAATGCATGCCTTACCAACCACTTATTATTTTCTTCACTAATGTCTGGACTTCACGGAAGGAAATTGATACTCAATTGCTTGATGACAAGAACTTGGAAGAGCCATCGTTACTGAATACTGAATGACAATATGTGCCCCCTGTAGTACTGTTGAGAAGTGGGTCTCATTTTGTATATCTTCATTATTCGTCTAAATAATTTTCATTTATCAATCAGTTTTCAAAATAAGTTCTATCAATACTGATATATAAACTCCCAGACGCAGGAACTTATGAATTTGTGATTTGATAATAACTGGTAGCAGTTAGAGCATTGGGAGGAATGATTATGGAAGCTCAGAAAAAAAATAACAACACATTCTTAATGTACGAACAATCGTAGTTATGTACGAACAATCATAGAGTCTGTTTGCTCTGACTCAGGGATGATAGGAGGAGGGCAGATGGAGGATTCTGTTGCATCTATTCCTTCTGAAAACCTGCAGGAATAGAGGGTAAGGTTATTTCCGAAATGGAGTGAACAACGTTTGGATTGGACATTATGGAATTTTCGAATTCCTGTCGTCAGATATCTGAATCCACAGCATGCCCATGTCTGACAATATAATTAGTACACCATTGCATCCGCCTAAATTTTTTGACATTTCTTCAATTGTTGAATCCTTAACTCGCGCAGGTATCGATTTTTTGAGGAGTTGGTGATTGAAGTGGGATGCCAGATTATTAACAGAAAATCATTTCAAAACAGTCCTACCTCTTTTTGTTTCTCTCCTCTTCTGAACAATTTCCAGAAATAAAGTTGAAAAAAGTTTCCAACACCAAATATCATTCTGGAAATTCCACCTCCACTATCAAAAGCACTTCACATTCCAAACAATAGAAAACAAAACTGTCAAACAAGGCTAGAGTGAAGCGATATTTTTGCAACTGTTGCATAGTCGTTATCTAGTCTCGTTATGTAAATAATGAGTGCCAAATGAAAGAGTAGCTTGATAGGCACTTATTAGAATACTTCATATTTCTGCTGATACACGTAATAAATGCATTGTTTTTTTCATTAATTGTCTCGAGGACAGAGCTGACGATAGGAAGGGGATGAAGGGAATTTTATTGATTGATCGACCTTGAATTTCTTTTCGTACATAATTTTCAGTCTGACATCGAACAAAGTCTGCAATTTCAAAAAAATACTACGAAATACTTTTGAAAATATGAGTCTCGAAAGCTATGAGCCCTAAAAATTCTTTTCGTTCCCATGATCCGTTTGTAAATCGAATAATCATTGGAAAACGTATTCTTTGCTATGACAGTACAATTGTACTCATAGCTCATATTATTCAAAATAAATCCTGTGGAGCACATATCATTTTTCGAAAAATGAAAGTAACAGTACTTTTTGAATGTCATTATTTTGTGATAGATGGATTCTTTCTTTGTAGTTTCATTTTGAGATCTCAACCTACCAAAATCTGAAAAATAATAATTAATATTGGAATCTTTACAAGTGTAGAAGGGCAAACTATATGTCAAACGGGAGCAGATTTGATATCAAAACGTTAACAACGTTAAGAATTCGATAATCATTAGTTATTGTATTTTTTTGATAGGCAAATTTGAGTTATACGAGAAGTTGCTGGCTTATAGTGTAGTAATAGATATACCCTGTGTAGTCACAGTTAGTTGAGTAATGTAAAAATAACAGGAATTAATTAATAAAAGAGACTGATACAAATAATATTTCATTACCAATATTATTACATGGCGCAGTCGAGGTAGAACATTTATAGATCAGGCTACAATTAAAAACATCAGATATAGAAGTAATAATATTCTAATAATGGAACGAGTAGGAAGATTACCAGACCCCATGAAGTTTGAAGGCAATATGCGAAATTTGGAAAAGGTTTATTCAAAATTTCGAAAATTTTCTCACTGCTACTGAGAGGGATAGTTCCAATGATAAAGTGAAAATAGCCTTACTGTTGAATACGGTTGGACCTGAAGGAGTTGATCTGTATAACACATTCAAGTTTGAGAAAAAAAGAAGATAAAGAAGTTTATGCAAAAGTTATCATGCAATAATAATTACATTGTTATTATAGATTATTCGACTGAATGGATATATGTTATTCGTCTACTAAGTACACAGAGTAGTGATATCATTTCGGCACTGAAATGTAGTTTTTCGGCATATGGTGTTCCTGATGTTGTTATTTCAGACAACGTGCCCTATTCATCAATGGAGTGCAAAAAATTTCCAGATGAATGAGGATTTCAATTCGAAACAAGTAGTCCTAGATATCCTAGGTCTAGAGGCATGGCAGAGCGTGCTGTACAGGTTGCAAAAAATATGCTGAGAAAATCAAATGATTTAACATCTGCTCTGATGGAATACAGAAATACACCAATAACAGGTTTGAAAAAGTCTCCAGCAGTACTCCTTTTTGGTGAAAGACTAAAAACAAAAATTCCTTTCGTTGAAAAGGTGAACCAGAACATTACTGACTTCAAAGTTGCTCTGGAGTCTAAGAGAAAATTAAGTAAATCTTACTATGACCAACAAACCCGGGAAAGGTGTAGTTTTGAAGTTGGTGAATCTGTTCTGTATGGAAATGGCGAGGAATGGCATCATGCAATTATAAAATACTTATGATAGGAGAAAAACTAAAAATGTAATTCGAGACAATTCTGATTATTTTCAACTGAAAACAGCTGTGGATTATCAAAGTTCAGGTTCAAATATTGAAAATGATTTGTCCCATAACAACAATAACCCAAATGTTGTAGATGAGGAAGATGATGAAAATAATAGTACTGGGAGAGCTTGTAAAAGGCTAGTAAAACGTCCTAGAAAGCTTTATAATTTCCATCTGTATCGAATCATTAACAATAGGTTGAATGATTGATTTGTATTACAATATATAAGAAATCGTGTTCGTGTTTTAGTTTGTTGAAAGAGGAAGGTGTAGTAATAGATATACCCTGTGTAGTTACAGTTAGTTGCGCAATGTAAAAATGACAGTAATTTATCAATAAAAGAGACTGATACAAGTAATATTTTATTATCAACATTACTACAAATAGTTCAGAAAATGAAGCTAAAATATTGTAAAACCTCGCAATTTTTTCGTCCAGCACCGATTTGTAAATGAATTCGGGATTAGGCTCATTACACCCTCTAGTTTATTTTCTATATTGTGCCGTTGTACGCTTTTTGCTTTTTAGGGGTGAAAACTACCCCTAATTGTCAAAAATTATAAAATAACATTAAAAACCTAAATATGGGTAAAAATAGTTGAATAATGATTGTTTCATGCTTCAGGATACAATTTCATAATCTTTCAGCCTACCCTTGTTGAAAACTACCCTTGAAAACATCGAAATTTTTATAATATGTCTTCGAACTTTAGAATACACTGGTGAGAAATCAACGAAATATACACTCACACACGCGAGCAGATTTTTCTTCTCTGTCTTCCAATATGAATGGAAAAGTGGAACATATTACGTATTACGGCCGAATATACCGGTTATGTAAATTACTACGCTCCGAAGCGGGTAATTCAAATTTTCCAAAAAAAAATTGATTGATTTTTTAATCCTAGCTCCTTCACTTTAGGTGATAGAAAAAATTTTTTTACAAACGATTTTGTAGAGCTCTTCAAGAGCTATAAGACTATGTGAATAAAATTACCTGAGATACCTTAATTTTCAAATGGGAAGGGTTTAAAGCGCTTGACTAAGGTGATGTTCGATCGTAAATGTAGGTGTTGAACGGCTATATCTCGCCGAATATTCACTTTACAAAAAATCAAGCAAAAAATCTACATGCAGGAACATTTTTGTCATCAAAAAAGCTACAATTTAGTACCCTGTCGCTTTTTTCGTTTCTTTAGTATTTTGAGAGATATTTATAAGAAAATGGTTAAAAACACGAAATTGAAAGAAATTGTTTTCTCTTTAAACTCCAATTTTCTTAAAATTAGGCATTTTAAATTGGTTAAACTTCGTGGGTGTATTGATAGTACATATATAAAGAGAATCACAGAAGGTTGGCGATCAATTTTAGTTAGAGGGTACTTTGGACGTTGTTTTCACAGATTTTTTTCGTAGAAAAAAGCGGGTACTGATCTTGTTTTGATCATAAGTCGGTCGATTTTCATGATAGGAATAAATCTTTTTATTCGTTTGAAAGGAGTAATTGAAAACTTCAAAAGAAATTCTATGAGCTTTCTTCTAAAAATGCAAATTTTTCTCGTTATTTCGCTTTGAATCTTCCAATTTATCATTTGATGAAAAAAGCTAAGCATTAATTTGCTGTATCTCAGTGCGTATGTGTCGTAAGAAAATTATAAGGAAAGCACTGATTTTGTTTTTTCAAAAGCTACAATTTGCCTCCCCACACTTTTTCTGACAAAATGCATAGTTTTAGAGCTATTTGCAAAAAAATATTTGAAAAAGTCGATTTCTTCGTAAAAAAACTGTTACTTTCAACTTCGAATAACTCAAAAAATATTACTTTTACGAAAAAAACATATGGTACATTTTTTTCTCAGGATTACCTTTTCCGTCGATTTCTACAGTTGAAATGTAATAAAAAATTTCCACCCCCGTGATGGGGTGGCAACCACCCCCAAGGCTCTAGCGTACAGCGTCATGATATAGAAAATGATCCTTGAGCTATTCCCTACCTTCTGTGAAAATTTCGGGTAAATCCAAGGTGGTCAAAAAAATTGCGAACCAAAATGCTTCATTTCCTGAACTAAAATAGGACATGTTCCACTCAGAACTATTTTTTCATAAACCCAGCAACTTTTCGGGAAAGATTGAAAATCTGCCCTTCTACAATTGTATTGATTCGAATATTCATTCTTATTTTTTCGTACTGTGGTGGGTTGGGAACCTGAGGAATACTGAGGAGAAAGAATTCATCCACCACAAAATAATGACTTTAAGAAAGCACTTAATCTTCAGAATATTTTGAATTGTTTCAATGACTACGTCAAGTAAATGAGATATTCATTTCGGAACTATGGAAAAATGCATAAGACGTGAACATAACTCAACTTCCTTGTATCGAAAAGACTTCTATTTCAGAATTGAAAAATTTCATTCAGCCGTCACATGAAGAGTGAGTGTGTCTACGTGGCTTGTCCGCACAAGGGTCTGGCTTCTAAGCGTATTTGGCGAAAGGAAATATATTTATAAAAGGAAAAATATTCAAACTTCAGTTGTTGATAACTCTCATACCTACACTTGGCGCACAGTGAACTGAAATTTATACAATAATTACAGTAGTTGCAAATCGATGAGAGTCAGAAACCAAACGCTGGTTTCGAAACCGCTCGTATGAATGTTGTTTTTCCACCTCAATTATAGCTAAATGTCAGGCATACCGAGAACGTTGGAGGAAAAAGTAAAGAGTAAATTGTATTGCGAGGTTGAGAGCGGCCATCAATTCACCTGTCGAGTTATGAGTAATTACTCGGTTTGGCCAGTACTATGGAGTAAATTCTATCGATAATTTATTATAAGTTAATGATAATGAAGATAATGATAAATGAAGAGCATATTTTTGTGGCTGAAACTAAGGAAATATAATGGTAGCTACTGACGCTACTAACGTTGTTCATAATGTTTTTTTAAAGAAAGTATATCAACTGAAAGGGTGAAACTTTCGGGTGAATGGTCCGTGGTTGGAGAGATTGATTATGCTGCATGTGTAGTAGAGCGAGAAGTTACCCACCAGTAGACTAGTCATTATCTATAATAGTATTTCTACCATAATAAAATCATTCACAACTTCTTGGAGAACACAGATCGATCATTTTCTCAATATATTTCCTCGTAATCTCAGCCCGTTTCCTAGTGTACGAGATTGTGTTTGCTACATAAGTGAGCTGGAATTTACTCAATGATTATAACAGGAAGTTGTATTCAATTCTATGAAAACCCATGATTAATTTGAGATAATATACATCAGATGAGTCAATCATACGTAAGGTTGGAAATGTCGTGAACTGATGAGACTAAATATTTATTGATATTTTAATGATACACAGTATATTTTTCAGAAGATATGGCCTTCCATTTTATATTTGAGCGTCCTATATATGCAGCAGTGAAAGTTGGAGATTCAGATGAGTTCGTAAACTTCTTAGGCCTGGTTTCACAGAAGTCTTTAATCTGAATTATCTTGCTAACTGGAATATTTCAGTTAGCAAGGTAATCCAGATTGAGGTCGTTGGTGAAACCGGGCCTTGAAGGGGTTTCTTTCTGATTTTATTACTTATGTTTGTCCTTTTGAATTCAATTATCACAAATCTACTCAGCAGCAATTTTATATTTCGTTTTGGAATTTTTAATTTTGGTAAGGTAAGTATTGCTTTTCCTGCAATTTATGGTACAAAGACGATTCTCGCTCGCTACGGGTAACACCTTTTCCTTCAATTCAGAAATCTACCAGAAAAATGTAGGACGAAACCATTCGTAATTTTTCAAATTAGCTATGGAAAACCGGTATCGCTTGGTTTGATTTGTGACCTTTAAAAAAAACATGTACTTCAAGATTTGACTGATCGGAATATCCCCCTTCTCTTTGATGTTTTTGTTCATTCAAGTATTTGAAAATCTATCCCTCTGTTTTTTATGAATATCTGAATTACTTGAGAGCTCAGATATTTTTTTTGTTCGAAATCTTACGATATAATACCATGTTCTCAATCGAAGTAGAACAATCGGCAACTTTTCTTGTCTTTTGTTATAACAACTCATTCGGAAAGATTAAAATTATACTTTATTAGTCATGCTACATGCTCAGAGAGTGGCAACATACAGCGTGTCCCACCTAGCATTCATTCCATTTGAAAATTTGTGGGGGTTTGCTACCCCCAGTACAGAGTTATTTTTGGATACAAATTTGTCCCCCTCGATATCAAAAAGGAACGTGTTTTTGGATTTTCGTCAGAACATTCATTTTGGTGAGTCATAGGGACATGCAAATTTTCATTGGGACACGATGTAAAGAGTCTCAAGAAAAAAGTTTATTTCTGTTACCTTCTGTTGCTTACCAACGTCCCGTTTAGGTACGAGACAAGTTAGTTATTCTCGTTGTATACGAGGTGATCTTTATTTGAGAATATCATATGCAGTGATTGATTGATATTCAATAGTATAATCATCATAACATCGTTTGATTTTTTTCAAAAAGACATTCCAACTTTTTACAGCTTATTGCAGTGTAATAATGAATATTCGAATGTTACAATTGTTTCTGTATTGATTCTATATAACTGGAAATTTAGAAGTAATTAACGTCCTTTCAAAAGTCAATCGATTGAAATTTAAAATCATTAGAAATTGTAAATATATGACACTAGGAAAATGAAATTTTGAACAATGAAAAACAGATTCCAAATCAAGACTAAATGAAAATAATTTGGCCATGCTTATCTTATCTGTAATTAGTCAGAGCCAGGTTTCGGAAAAATCTCTTCTTACTCCTGCAAGGGGCATTTCATGTATGATGTTGGAGTATGTGGCCATGTTTACGAAGAAGAGAATAAAAATCCGACCGGAAGTGACAAAAACGAGATGGCGGCCAATATGGCGGCAACAAGGTATATTTCATAACTTTTTTCTTAATGCATAATTTTGATGGAATTTAAGTTGTAGTCCCAGATTATTGATCATCGAAATCTTGGGTAAAGGAAAATTTGCGCAGCCTGAAGTACGAAATACAAGATGTCGGCCAAAATGTCGAATATCATGCGACATGAACACACCCACTGCGACTGATTCCATCTTTTTAGTGGTGTCACCCTCACTAATGTGAGGTCTTTTTGTCAAAATGAGAAACTAAGGGACTGATCATTGATCTCGAGACATTTTAGGGACAGGAAGCCAGTGATCACTTTTCTATACTGAATACATGGGAAGATAAGGTGCGTCACGAAAGGGAGGGGGGCGCTGAATGTGGCCTAAAATTTGTCTCGTAATTAATGAACGGTCCCTCGTGTAAAATATGAATTTTTCATTCATTTTCTCGCACGAGGTGTACTCAAAGCATTTGGAGGATGCTACAGAGCCTAAATATATACCCACATCCTCTTTGGCAAGATGCTTTCCCCCTGTTCGTCGCTTGATTCGCAATGCTGACGTGCCGTTACCGAGCAACATGTCCGAGAACAAGGCGGACTTAACAAGATTCCTCAGTGAGCTGGCTCATAAATTTGATTTTGCACCGGTAGATGTGATTGTGTCCTCTACTGGCAGTGATTTCAGTTACCTTGGCGCCACTCACGAAGAGGCAGACGCAAGGATGATCCTTCACGCCGTGAATGAGGATGCTGAGAACGTAGTTGTCCGTCACTTCGAGAGGATGAAAGCTACCCCATGCTGGCTGATAGGTGGGACGTCTGAAAGAAGAAACCACATACCTACCTATATATCACCAAGCCCACAGCACCGAAAGCATTCCAAGGCTCTGTACTCTCCTGTACTCCTCTGAGTGGCATTTGGGAGATGGCTCTTCGTGAAGGTGCCCTCAGCAATAGAGAGAAATTTCTTGTTCAGCATTTTTTCAAGGTACCGTGTACATGAGATGGTATTATTTCCAGCTGCCGTTATTTCCAATGTGATTTTTGGTTCGGAGAGGTGGTAAGATGGCAGATGAGGCAAGAAGCGCCATGTTTGGAGTGATGCAGTGTAACTTCACTTAGGGTTCATCACCAAGTAAGTGAAATAATTCAGAAAACTTCAAACTAAAAGCAACGAATTCCACTTGAAAAAGTTTTAGATTTGTGTCTGGAAAAGCGCCAAATCTCTCTGCCGGTAATGCCCTACCCCTCGGAGAGTGGGCGGGGGGGTACGGGGAGCGGTTGGTGCCAATTCTTATGATGCTGCGGCAGAATAGGTTACCTACAAGTGCAAGGGTGCTTACGACGAGGTCATGTGGGTGTCGCAAACAGGATGCATGAAAGTGAGTTATTGTTATGAATATTTTTATTACTTTACTGAATGCCCCTTTCTCTTCAAATGTACCCTCACAAAAAATTAAAAATATTAAAAAGACCGACCCTCACATGCAGTAGATGAACGCGAGATAGCCACCATCTTCAATTTCGCACTTAAGGTTGCGAAACAAGATTTCAATGCTCAAAAATTTTGGAAAAAGTTTCAAAATATACATTTTTGCTGCCATACTGACAGTCATCTTGTGTTTAGCGCTTCCGGTCGACTTCTTATGCTCTTCGTATTCGTTGACCTCTACACACAGACTCACAGACTCCAATATTTATCAAATATACCGAAATGAAAGGAACTAGACCCAATATAGCAAACAGCCGCTACCTTGAATATCTCACTTCCGGTCGGAATTTTGGTTTGGCAACAAGCAGATTCTGATTCAGCGGGTTAGCATCAAAACGCGTGTTGCCTGCTTGTTAAATGAAATACTTCTTGCGTGTACAATTTCGAATACTAGCTTCGACTAAATAACTTTTTCAGTTTTATTAAGGTGAGTTTTATAGCGTTCCATAGATAATATTTGTTTATTCTAAATACTCACTACTCCACAATGATTGTCAGAACCAAATTTCTTACCTGAAAGAAAAAATACTCTTAGTAAATTCAAATAACGATTATTATAGATGAAGTTTCAACAGTAAAAATCTAAGATAATATCGATTTGTATGTCTGCTTCCTCAGAATATTACACATATTTTTGTTGGACCTCAACTCACTCAAAAAAAGTTCTTGATGAATCGGCAATCAATGGATATTTCTGAGAATTAGATTCACATCGACATATACTAACTGTTCTTTCTAAATATAATGAAATGTTCGGTAATTGAAAAGTTATGAATACTGGAATACTGCGAACGTGCGCAATCATCGTTTTGAATGGTTCGATTTTTTTTCAGATTTTCTAAATGATTTAGGTATTATTTTTTCAGACGTTCCACGCCTGTCGGACCACCCCTGCTCTAGCACATAGCTGATTGTGATAACTGTGCTTTGTACGGAATAGGTGAACTACAGAAGGAATTACAGCCCTTGTAAATCAATTGCATTTAGTCGTGACATGTTCGACAACTATCCTTGACCGACCAGAGTACATGCACGAACACCAATATCTACTACAATCGACTATAAAAAAAGTAGCTCTTATTTGTAAGTTTCTGAACATCAGATTGAAAAACCGGCCTAGTTATCATCATACGTATTATATTATTATCAGCAAAATAATATCGACTTTTTAAAGACCTATAGTGGGTATAATAATGATTGTTGATTTTCAAATGATAATACTGAATGGTGGAATTGTGAATCTTCACGAGGCAAAAATGTCACTTCTTACAAAAATTGTCGTTGAAAATTTTTTTGGTAAGGAGGTAGAAAATGAAAATAACCTTGATTCAGTTTGAATAAGATATTTCAGGTATTGAATAGGAGTGGATATTTTTTGAATAATATAAGGGGTTTTTCAACCGAGACGAAATATTTCGCTACAGAATATAAGTATTTCAACGTGGGTACACCCTTAATTGTTCACCTTGAACCCCATATCCATAATGGATGATGTTGAAGCTATTGTCAGTTGTGTTTATATCTCACCTCTCGCTGCGTTAATACATTATTGTTGACACTTCAATCGCATTGCACGTGATCACTA
Organism: Zygogramma bicolorata; assembly: GCA_032362365.1. Lineage (NCBI taxonomy): Eukaryota > Metazoa > Arthropoda > Insecta > Coleoptera > Chrysomelidae > Zygogramma > Zygogramma bicolorata. Next base: position 122,355 of record JAVJAQ010003417.1, on the reverse strand, counting down.
AGATATTTTGTTTTATTTGCTTGTCTGATAACTATGAAGATCTGTATATTCTTTGAAAGTTTTTTTGTATTTCTATAAGTACAATACTCATTGATATACAGAGCATACACCTTGAGTATGCGTGTCTTTTTGATTTCTGAACAAGAGTCCATATAGTTAATTTTGAATTTTTTCTCAATGCTCTTTTCTGGATTGCAAACAAATTGCTTTAACGTTATTATTCGCTTCCCAAAAAATAATCCCAAATTTGAATGATGACTCGAAATTAGCAAAATATATAATGTTCAAAGATTCATCGTGTATTTGCTGATCACTCTCAGACTATATGATATATTCCCTAATTTAATTCGTAAGTATTCAATATGAGAGTTCCATTGTGAATGTTCGTCTATAAACACGCCTAGACATTTTTTACTCTTTTCTACTTTCATTTAATTGTTCAGTAATTACACAGTATTCGGTGTATTAATTTTGTATTTTGCACATTCAATATGAGTTTTCAATATGAGTTTATTCTTGTGAACCACTCATGTGATAGAAAGGTAGGTAAGATTATCATATTGACATAGCAGGCTCTCTTCATCAATATTTCGTGAGCAAAAGTTTTCCTGGAACAGCCCCGTTTTAGAAAAGTAGGAGATCACAAACTCAAAAAGGTATCTCTTCAAAACTTTTGAGATAAGATAATTTTTTTCGTGGGAATCATATGACTGCATAAAACGATGAAACACAAGTCAAATTTCTTTCCCCACCCTGTGGCTTGTAATCTTGGATAGTCGACCCACTACGAATCTCTTATATTTATGCCACTGCTCCGTGAATAGATACATCTTCATTCATGGATTATGCGTTCAGTTCAGCTCAAATAATGAATAGCAACACAAAAACACCGTTCACGAAATATAAGGTGTTGAAATTCAAAAAGTTCTTACTTTCAAATGAATAAAATCTTACAGCTCCAGAATAATGACAATTTCTAAAATGTTCATAAAAAAAAATTCGAATGCATTTGTGTCGGTATGGCACGCGTTTTCGTGAGCACCCTATATATGGATAATTTGTATAAAATTCTTCATGGATATCCTCCCCTTAGTAAGTTCCCGAGTCTGTCCTCTTCACATCGTATGGTACTAATAAATTTCCATATTACAAGCTCTCAAAAACAAAATTTTTATACATTGAACAATAGTAGTGGACAGGAAAAATATATGTGGCAGAATCATTTACAGACGAGAAATCTGCCAACTACAAAATATAAAACATTATATCATTGTCATTTATTGCATGGGTACCAAGTAGTGTACTGAAAATCTTCTTCATCACACAGTAACCGTTCAGCCAATCAAACTCACGTTATTATTAATTAGCATTACTCCACAAAAAAGATATCCGAGAAGAGACCAAGTTGAATAAACTAAAAAATAGAAAAAACAGTATCTGTTTACATAGTTGCAGTTTCTTTATCTCCATGAAAATATGGCATATAAACATTTCAATATTGATTTCATTACATTGAAAAAGATAATTAAAATTATAATTCAACTGGTTATATCGAAAAATCTTTTAGTGTATGCTAGTTTCGATGGTTTCCTGAAATGTTCAACTTGGTTGATGAAACATATATGTAGGCATCTGCACTTTTGTGGAGTGAAACCTATCATATTCATCTTACGTAATATGTTCCAATGCTATATAAGAATTAGAACTGTTTCTTTCATCTATCTCGATGAAAAATCATTGTAATTTAATGAGGTTCGTGATTACTCAACGACTGGTAAATGTATATTTATAATGTATTCGAATAAATAATATTCGTTACGCAAAACACCTCCGCACTGGTATTTATTTTGTTTCACGTAATTTATTTCCAACTTCATGAACGTTTGATGAATACCTATACGATTTCAAAGATTTTTCTCATCTGAATATGACATAATGTTTTCTCAGTCCGCCTAAAAAGAAAATCCTTTCATGATCTGGGGACATCGTTGGAACTGAAGAAGAAGACAGGAATTCGTGTGAGTTTTACATAGTCTAAAGGGTGAGATGGCAATGTGTTATTATTAAACAAATAAACCGTCCTGATGATAGAAGAGCACTGAGACAGATATCTACTCGCGCGAATAAAATATATACTATGACATCCCAAGTCGCAACCAGGATTTTTTTGTAATAATCGAAGTTATCCACGAATGTCATTCGGATGTCAGTGTATCACTAAAATTTCTTGTTTTGTAAGGAGAAATCGAACTAGTTAAAGGTTAATGAAATGAATTTAACAGGCGATTGCACCGACTTTTTCTTATGAGAGCATTAATCTAATGGGCTATTAAAGGTCATTTAATGCAGCGATTACACCATACTTTGAGAGATTATTGAACACCCATTGATGAACCCTCACCTATCTTTAAGAGTCCGTTTGTTAATGGTCTCATGAGAAAAAGTCGGTGCAATCGGCTGTAAATGATCTTTGAATCAAATATCCATTGAAACTGTATTATTCTTTAGTTTGAAGATTACTGATAATCAAATTAGGCTGCTAATAACTAACAGCGGCTAGCTCTACTTCAAAGAATAAAGTATCGTTAAATAGAGGAATCACAAGCCCCCCCTTTTCATTTGAAAAAAAAAGTTGACACCCCTCTCTCGGGCCAGATAATGGCACACAAATATTTTTTCACTATAAAATACTGAATATGATTCCATTTGATATATTGTCCCGTTCAGAAGTTAAAAAGAGGGTATTTTTACGGCCGCTATGTATGACTAAAATACGGAGTGAATATAAGTATTTCTTCATTGTTTTGATCTTATCATCTGAATATTTTTTCCTGTGATTCATTCGTGATAATTTTCATGTTAATCCTGCTAAATAATGAACAAGACAAAAATATCATCAACAAATATATCCTGATCTCAGAGTTTCATTGCGGAAAAATGCATATTTATAATTCCACTCATCCGTGATGTCGATAAGTCATTTTTCGTCGAAAATTTTTTAATTGCTTTGAAAGCACTTCGGTAGTCTTCTATCAACTGACATACGATGATCATCAGAATTTCCTATTTTTTTCTACAGTGCTTTTCTTTAATGTCCTTCCCTCTCTTTTATTTTCTGAACGAGTCATCTCAAAAAATTGAAACTTGGGATAATGAAATTGATGCATAAATACTTTTCGGAGAAAAATTGACAGATGAAAATTTCAAGATGGTGACTGGGCGCCATATCTGGAAAAAATGAAATGGAAGGGGGGGCTTTGTGATATATCATTTTGAAACTTTTGACTAATACTTTAAAACCACGCACGAGGCTCAGCCTCTTGTGGATCCCCTTTATTTATTTACTTTGATATTCTATACCATAATATTGTACTAACTGTTGCTGGTGAATAAATAATTAAGTAAGTAATAACCCTAGAATATGAAGACACTATCTTCACCTACTACAAAATGGCGGAACATTCAATAATAATCAGAATACAAACACATTAATAACAATATATCTGGAAATATTCGTTTGTCTCTGCCATATGGCAATCCCAACACTCTGATAAGCATAGAGGATCAATTTTCTTCTCCTGAAGATGCTAACCTTGTTAGCGAAACGCGCGCCGAGTGCAAAAATATCAGTTTGGTGTAAGGGTAATTGATCTCTAGGAAAAGTTTCAACTTTTACACCAAAGGTTCCAAACTCATCGTTTATTAGGTTATTTTTTGTTCATGAAAAAGACAAAAATGTCGGTACGACAACGAACATCATTGTTCAGTTGAAATATTCTCATTCAGTTTTCGATATAACAAGTAGATAGGTACCACGTACATTATCTTCAGAATGGGCAATTGAAAAAAATTCAACAGGGAAACTGTATTCGAATATGCTGGCAACTACTGTAGAACTACTGTCGTTGTATTGACCATCGAGGTCCTACGGCATGGCCAGCCCGCTTGTCAGATTTGACACCTGTAGATTTTTTCATGAGGCTGTTTGAAGCAAAAGGTGTACAAAACTGAACCTGCCTCAATATTGAATATACGGAAGAGGATAATAAATATTTTTAGAAATATCGACGTTGCTGTGTCCGAAAATGTTCGACGTGAAATATCGGATAGGCTGTTTTTATGTCTAGACGAGCATCTTCTGAACTGAACTCAGCTCATTTCATCAAAGTATGGAGTTAAACATCGATCATCCAGGCAATTATTGAATGTTTCGCCATTTTGTAGTAGGTGATGATATAGAATTCATATTTTAGAGTTGTAAAATATTTGTCAGAAGCTCTAAAATGATGTGTCAAAAGACCCCCCTTTCCATTCAATTTTTATTTTCCAGATGACGCCCAGTCGCCATCTTGATATTTACATCTGTCAATTTTACTCCAAAATATAGTATTTATGCATCAATTTCATAATCCCAAGTTTCTATTTTTTCAGTTGACCCGTTCAAAAAATAAAAGGGGGAACTGAGAATGTTGATGGAATATCACGTAGTAGTTGGCATTATTGAAGGGAAATAGCAATAATGAGTTCAATAATTTTCACGGAAACATACTTCGAAACGAGCATTTGAAAAAATATCATTAAGCGCTGGAATACCACTCAGGGCATAATTACTTCATGTAATGTTTAAAAAAAAAGAGACTCTTTAGGGGGGTATTAAGTATATTGAAGCATTATATATATTTCCGATCGAAATTCTCTTCTGAACCAATAGTAGCCGCCATCACTGACTATCACTGACGTTCTGAAACTAGTTGCAAAAAAAAGATACTATCAAGTAGACGTACGAAATTGATGTTGGTACAAAATAAGCAATAAGCAATAATCTTTTGCTGCATCTCTCCATCACATGAAATCCATCACAATGCTACGTAATCCGTTAATGATAGGAATTATTGATATTTTCATTTCAATCAGCTCACTAATTAATACATTTTTTACGTTGGCTCGAGCATTTGATTATGGTTAGATAACAACAAACAGCTTGTTTTGCTCTCGGTTCATAATCCACTAACAATGAAACATGAACATTGTTAGCAAACTGAATTATTGTAGATACTTTCTCTTCGACTCGACTATGCGTCAATAAACTATAAATCGGCGTGGTTTTCGAACAAGGATGCCCGAAGGGCTACAACTCACGGTGCATGTGAATTTTCAGTTACATAATAGAATTGAATGGTGTTGCGACACCATAAATGTATACTCAGACCTAGTTATTCAGTTCAGAAATTTGTAACTTAGTATTCTGGATTCTTGCTAGAGCCTTATATAGTTATTACTTCATGAATATACAAGAAACTGTTAGTCCGATAACGGAAATCAAGAAAACATCGTCTTCTTTCATAATATTATATAAATAAACAAAATGTAATTAGAAAGCTATTTTTGAATTCTCTTCGTGGATAAAAATCCTTTCGGAATTAGATATGTATAAATCATACGTTTCCGAAACCAAAATTAAAAAAAGAAACGAAATCAATGAAAATTATCGAATTATACAAATTCATATAAACCGAGTACAAAGCAATATGAATACTAACAATTACAAATAGTTTCGAGGAACATAATAATATGATAATAATTACAATTTTTCAATATAAATCGAAATTGACGAGGGAGTTGGCGCTGTGGCTCTGTGCCTGGCCCATGATATAGAAGTCGTGGGTTTGATTTCCCAACAAGGCAGGGATTTTTCTCTTGAGAATTCCTTTCTGTCGTATTGGAGAATGCCTCTGTCACGTTTCGTGGTTGACGGGTACTCGAATAACCTTGCTGCTCATGAGGTACGGCGTAGGGAGTTGGTAATAAGTTTTACGATGCAGAAAAACTCAAAGTCGTCTCCACAATTTAATATTTGTAGTAGAAGTCCATTGTATCTCATGGTGGAGTGTAGTAGATTTACGATGCAGAAAAACTCAAAGTCGTCTCCACAATTTAATATTTTAAAGATGTCAGGACGGTAATTCAGTACATGTTATGGAGATGAAAAAAATTCAATTGGGAAAATCATATGGTGAAGTTCAAAAAGACTTTGAAAAAATATTGTAGTGAAATTGTGAGTAATTTGTAATTAGGGGAAAATGGGACATCCCTAACACAATAAAGACATTGAAGATTGGGAGACTTCTACCACAGGTTGGTAATAAGGCCTACTTGCTTGAAAGACTTCGATCGGAGTCCATGCCATTTGGTATGATAACCCAGAATGTAGTCTTTCGTGTTTTTGTAGGGGGGTAGTTGTTTCCATGAAAAGCTCTTCTCTTCTACTCGAGCAATTGCTCAATTTGACCGAATGGAGGGATTCCAAATTTTGGAGGAAACTTTGTGTTCACAGTAAAGGAATATTCGCGTGAAGAGGGATGATTTCTGATCAACCCTCCTATAAAAGCGACAAATATCTACAAAATGTCTCAATTTTTCGCAATAGATAATTAATTACTTCGATTGATACAGCGATTTGGACTCCAGGGAAAGAAGCGTGTCTACCTCTTTCTAACATACGAAAAAGATCTGAAATTTGAATTTTCATTAATCTTACGGTTAACCCCATTCTACTTCTTACTGATTACGTACTTAATATTGATGCTATTCAAAAGGAATGTAAGGAGAGAGAGCGATTTTTATTCTGTTATTTCAATGTTGAATGATATGGAGCGCTGGAGAATGAAAAAAAATTGCAAATGTGATAAAATGAAGAAAGGTAAATATTTCGAATTTTAGATTCAAAAAGATCAAGAAATATATGTTTAGAAAAATGGCCGTGTGAGCCAGCGTCTGATATTTGTACAATTCGGATAGGCTGTTCTTATGTCAAGACGAGCATCTTCTGAACTGAACTCAGCTTATTTCATCAAAGTATGGAGTTAAACATCGATCATCCAGGCAATTATTAAATGTTCCACCATTTTGTAGTAGGTGATGATATAGAATTCATATTTCAGAGTTGTAAAATATTTGTCAGAAGCTTTAAAATGATGTGTCAAAAGACCCCCCTTTCCATTCAATTTTTATTTTCCAGATGACGCCCAGTCGCCATCTCGATATATGAATATATGTTTAAAAAAATGGCCGTGTGAGCCAGCGTCTGATATTGGTACAATTCGAAGTTTATTTTGTTCTCCTTCAATCAATAATTTCAAAGAGGACATTGGTGAATATAATCTTCGATAATTTCGCGATCTAAATAAAGCTTTGAAAAATTTGACCACAACATAAAGCTCCACATACACACTCAAAAGAGACCTACTTTCTTTCCCTTTCATTTGAAGACAAATGCATGAATGAAATAGTAAACAAACCTCAGCAATTGGATTGAATAAATAGATGCATGAAATCGACCCAACAATCATGAAATAATTGATGAATTATTCAACGATTGATCAAAGATAAGGAAGATTCATTGGACTCTCTGGGTTAGCCCTACGTTCATAAATGATTCTTGCCAAATATTCTGAATTAAGTTCTTCTGTCGGACGCGTGAATTATCAGCCTCGAATAATAGTTCCTTGTACAATAGCTATATATTTGATAAAAACGCATGAATTGACTGTAGAAAGTTTTATAATTTTATGACACCATTGACACGATAATGACAATAGCGCATTCACTCCTACCGAATTTCTCTTTCATTGCTTCTTTGTTGATGAACGCCCGTAAGCAACATGCAAATGTATTATATACTGTGTAGCCCTATACTTATATACTCAAACGCATCCCCAGACCTGTTGATCCTATCCTCTAAACCTAAACGATGGACAGATATGTTTGTCGATTTCCAGCTGAACGAAGATAGAGCTGCTTTCTATCTTGAAAATACTTCATCATTGACTTCATCTCATAATATATTAGTGTGTGTGTGTACAGTACAATTTGGAAAGTAGACAGATTGAGGCCTTAGAAAAAACTCGTGCCAACACCTGAGACCTCAGCGTGAAGTCAGATTATTATTTCGTGAAAATCATGATCGAAACGTTGAAAACAAATATTTTTACGGAGAAAGGAATACATTAAAAATATATTATTCAATAATTAATTAATTGGTATGACAATAACGTGGTCACTTTTGGATCTACCAAAGGCGGAATTAAACCAAGAAGTTCAGTGAAACGACACTCCCAAAAGGAAAAAAGTTTATACACATTAATCGAATCCAAGAATAACAGCAATATGGGAGGAGTTGCTCGATGGGATCCAAATATTGCTCAAAATTTTTCTCTTAATAAGAAAATGGTATTTTTTTAATCTCACATTTTATCAACATATCCCTAACCAATGCTTGGCATGACAAGTAATACGATGGATCAGCTGGCAGTCAGAAGAAGCATAGGCATCACCATCTAAATATATATATATATATATATATATATATATATATATATATATATATATATATATATATATATATATATATATATAGTAGGATGATAGTCTTTGCTGACTAGTCAGGATACAAGGGGAGAGATATTGGGTGAAGCAGCAAGCAAAAAGTGTACTCTTTTAACACTGTATTTCCAATATTTCGACAGTGACTACTGTCATCTTCAAGGAAGCTACAAGAATTATAAAATTGGTTTAGAAAAATGGAGAAAAGTTAACAGCATAAACTACTTACTGTGTTAACGAGGATGGTTGCGATACAAAAGTTGGCGGTTAAACATTGACATAGAGCAGGATGAACACATGTGATACATCAATAAACAAATATATAAACGTCATAAAATAGGTTAACATTGATCTTGAATATTTAAAAATAATTTTAAAAGACAATTAGGCATTCCAGATCAGGTTATGTCTGGGGGGCAAATACCAGTTTTGACCAATCACACACTTATATAAAAGAAAACAAACGAAAGTTCCTGGGGGGCAGATACCGCCGTATTGGTTCATTTAGATTAATTTGACATTTTTGACAAGTATCTGGAATGCCTAATTATTCACCCGTGGAAAAAAGGAGGTTAGGAATTTAAATTTTATTGACAATTGACAAAAGAAAGAGAAAGTGGCAATTTTTTGAAATATGACAGATATGGGAAACAACTATTTGGCAGCTGCTTGTAATAACATTCAGCCAATTGACTGATCTCAAAGGAGTAAAGGATCTCCTGTGACAGAAGCGTTAAAATTATGAAAATTCTTGTCAAAAGTGAAAGGTATGAATAAATTTCATTCAAGTGATTAAGATCTGTTTTTTTATTTAGGCATTGGTCCGACTGAGAGATGAAGGCCATCTCCATAAACAATCTCTTGGAGTGATTGCGTTCCCTAGTCAAAATTTTTGTATTTTCAAAGTTCATATTGTGGCCAGTACTATTTACGTGAACACCTAGTCTGCTATCACTGTTATGTGATGCAATACGATCTTTCGAGGTTCTAGATGTTTGACCTATGTAAGTTTTCTCGCAATTTGAGCAAGGAATGCAATACACTAATTGTGACTGTGAAATCAAAGGCGTTTTATCTTTAACTTCAGTAAAAATGGAATTGATAGTTGAAACTGTTTTATTTGCAATTTTTATGTTTTGAAAATCTCTGAAAATCCTAGACAGCTTGGATGAAACATCTGCTATATACGGAAAGGAAGTATAAAAAAATTGGAGTTGGGTTTTCCTCAATTTCATTATTTGCTATATTGAAATTATTTTGGCAATTATTATTTAAAACTTGGAAGTCCATGGTGGACGTACCAAACAGGATCTTGTTCAACAAAGTAGAGGGATATGAATTTTCACTGAATAAATTAAGTGTTTTTAAATTTTGAGTGTGGTAAGAGTGATCAGAAATACAGAGTACTCGAATTTTCATCTGCTTGACCAAATTTACTTTGATGGACTGTTTATGGTAGGAGTGATAATTCATGAATCTTCCACAGTGGAATCTTCCACAGTGGACCTCCTTTTTTTCACGTTGCGGCTGTCCGCAATTGGTGAATAATTGTCTTTAAAAATTATTTTCAAATATTCAAGATCAATGTTGACCTGTTTTATGACGTTTATATATTTGTTTATTCATGTATCACATGTGTTCATCCTGCTCTATTTCAATGTTTAACCGCCAACTTTTGTATCGCAACCATCCTCGTTAACACAGTAAGTAGTTTATGCTGTTAACTTTTCTCCATTTTTCCAATTTTATGATTCTTGTAGCTTCTCTGAAGATGACAGTAGTCACTATTGGAAATACAGTGTTAAAAGAGTACACTTTTTGCTGCTTATATATATATATATATATATATATATATATATATATATATATATATATATATATATATATATATATATGTATATATACGAAGGTGAGTTTTATCGGGTGTTCAGTCGTTCCATTGGAGAAAAACTCTTCTTTACTCTACCAAGCTTTCGATAATTTTTATTATCTTTATCAAGGCTGAAATTATCGAAAGCTTGGTAGAGTAAAGAAGAGTTTTTCTCCAATTGAACGACTGAACACCCGATAAAACTCACCTTCGTATCTATTGACAGTCGAGAACTTTCTACACTATATATATATATATATATATATATATATATATATATATATATATATATATATATATATATATATATATATATATATATATATATATATATATATATATATGTAGAAATTGATGTTTTCACGGATCTTCGATATGCAAGATGAATTTTTCTGGGTTTTTTATCCGTTAAGTATCTTCTGATTTGTTCGACGTTTCGAATTCCATTTTGAATTCATTCTCAAGAACTGTGAGACGAATATCTGTCCAAACCGTCCTGGTCAATCACTCCCCTTACGAAGTAACCAAGCAAGAGTAAGCAAAGACTTCAATATAATCATCAATAATATCGGACCTAGTCGGATAATAACAATCATTATAAATGCCAGTTTCCATGGAGAACAGACAATTGAAGTCTTTGCTTACTCTTGCTTGGTTACTTCGTAAGGGGAGTGATTGACCAGGACGGTTTGGACAGATATTCGTCTCACAGTTCTTGAGAATGAATTCAAAATGGAATTCGAAACGTCGAACAAATCAGAAGATACTTAACGGATAAAAAACCCAGAAAAATTCATCTTGCATATATATATATATATATATATATATATATATATATGTTTCTTGTTTTGCTCCCGTGGCCGAGGGGGTGAACTATTGAAATAAAATAATCTGTTTTACACTTTTAATGCAAACGTTTCGGCGATTCAAATTATAAAACACAGATTATTGTTTTTCAATAGTCCAGCCGCTCGTGAGCAAAACAAAAAACATTTACAATTTCTGGACGTGGAAAAAAAATTCATAAAAAATTCTAACTCAACATATTAAATTCCCAATAGTCTCATTTGTGATGAGTTGTGTGAAAATATGCAATAAGGCGATCAAAAAAGGTATTGAGAAAATTTTAGCGAATAATTTTAAATTTAAAATAATGAAAGAAACGAAATAAAAAGAAATTATCCGTTTGTTGCCAATAAACCCTCTTTATTGTTGATTATCTATAGACGATCAATTCATAGAGCACAAAAATAATGTTTCCGTCGACCTCTACAAAAAATGACACTTTCCGCAAATCGTCAGGAGATTTTAAGGAAATGATTTTTGTTAGTGATTGAAAACAGTTTCCATAGTAACCCAACTAACTGTATAAGTAATTTCGAAGCACCAATTATTTGCGAATTAAATTATTCGCGATTTTCTCAAAACTAATCAATATCTGTCGAATTTTGAACGATTTGCGGAAAAAAGCGTTTACCTCGTAGCAAAGGCCATATTCCTGGACTCTGTGTTGCTGAGTTGATGCTGAGAGATGTTCACAGTCGTCCAGGAAATTCGGCTTCTCCTATTTGGTGAACAATATACTATTCAAGTACTGATTTCCGAATAAGAAATCTTTCTTCGTCCACTACGGCTCCTGGGAGAGCGGCCGTGGGGTCATTTTTTGTATCGACGGTTTAATAGAAAAATATATGCGCCTGTGACAATAGCTGTCATTCAATATTCATTTTTGCATTTTCCCTTCCTCCTGCTATAAACGTTCAATTCCACCGGAAGTTAATATCAGATGTAGGCGGCAATGGTGACGAGAAACATAATCATCATTAGCATCTGCTATTCCCATAAAATTACCATCTTTCCGTAAGTGTAAGTTTACAAAGTGCTTGGTGAAAGTGCTACATGGTTTTTGATGTCTTCAGAATTAATTCAATTTATAATGCCGTTGAGAAAATGGATGAATGTGGACTGGCATAGTAACGATGTATTATAATGCTTGTATCCTTCCGTATAAAGTTTCACTATGGATGCCACGAATTAACGTGGATCTAGAAATTTAAATATCGATAAGAAAATAACAATCTGTGCAAAGGTATCGTTCAGCATGTTTTTGTTCTTACATCAAACGGTTGGAATTATTATTCACCTCTGGTCGAATTTAATATAACCATTAAAATGTCTGACAAACTTTTTTTCGTTTCATACTTTCCTTTATCAAACACAAGGGTCGGCTATTGTCTTGGGTGCCGAAGCGCTCTGGGGCGTCTAACTGATGTTAACGGTAGCGTATTTGCTATATCAACTATAGGGGAACTCAAAAAAAACGATAGTGCTACAATTATAGAACACCAAATTTTATATGAAATATCTGAAAGAGAAAACGAAATGAATAATGTTATGTCGTCAGGGAAGGTTGTTCTCTTAGCTGCCTCAGTGCACTATGATTTTTTTTATATCAACAAAAAATATTGATTGGGATTCGGAATAGTATATAGCTAACTAGGTAGGAGGAAACGAACACTTGGACGACTGTGAAGATTGCTAAATCGAGGCGCAAGCCGAGACTCAGCAACACAGAGGTAAACATACAATTTTATCCCAACTCGTTGAAACATCGACAGATATTAATAAGTTTTGATAAAATCGCGAATAATCTCGTTCACAAATAAATGGTCCTTTGACATTTGTAATAAAGTTACTTGGGTTACTATGGAAACTGTTTTCAATCATTCACGTAGAACCAATCTTGAGGACTCCAGGCTTGCTGTAAGGAAATGATCATTTCCTTACAGTAAGGAAATATTGACATGTTTTTTAATGGATTTTTGACAGAATTCCCTAGCGATTTGCGGAAAAATATTATTAAGTACTCAAGTGAAGTGAATAAAACTTATATTTTCCTTAGCTATAGCTCTTGAAATATTTTTTTTCCATGATTGTGCATACCAAATCACTCTCATACCCTCTAAAATAGGATATAATCCCAAATCGTAATGACGTTATCCAGAATCAGGCCATTTGCGGAAAGAAAATTAAGCAAGCACACCTTGGCTAAGCATAACGTTTGATTTATCACACGATCCGGTGGATTTGAGAAAAGTGGTTGAATGAACTCAAAGATTTAAATCTGTAAATTATGAATTCGTAGTCAAAATGCAGTGCTCTCTCTTCTTTTGTTTGGATGTTCGGTTCTTCGAAGGTGAGACAAGGGGCCAGGTTTCAGTTCCTTTGTGCATTGGAGATTTTGGATGTGAGGAGGACATGGCGTCTGAAAGTGTATGTTCCAATCGTTTCATGGTGCGAAAAAGGAAGAGGAATATGCCGTCTTTCTGGCCGCAACTTTCAAACGAATGGAGAACTTTGTATTAGTATCCAACGGTTGAAAAAACGTGAATTTGTTTCGCAAAATCACGTGTCAGAAACAATATACCCAATAACTTTCGAAACTTTGACAATTGGATTGGTCGTGACTGGCCAGTTGAAAAAATAACTTCGAAACGACTGATTGATTTCTGTTTGTGAGGTTGCAGTCAATCTTGAGGATTCCAGGGAGTAAGACAGAAACTCTTTGGTATTGCGTCAAGCTTTCGGAGATGTTTATTTCCTTCTTCAGGACTTCCTAAAAAAATTTGAACGAATTAAAAACACGGTTACAATTTTATGGACCGGATGAGACTAGTTACTGCCGTTGAGAGAAGGTAGTTTTATCTTTTATTTATATATATATATATATATATATATATATATAGAGAGAGAGAGAGAGAGAGAGAATATAGGGAGAGAGAATTGGATTGACCCGCCAGTAAAGTTTCTCTCTCCTACTCGTTGCGCTTATGGATAATATAAATGGCGATATCTCCGCAGTCATTGGAGATAACATCATCAAACCTGGTATCGTTGGATTCCTCATGATCATCCCTAGCCGATCATGTAATAATATACAGGGTGTCCCATTCAAGAATCGAAAGTTGATGTCATTTCCGGAAAAATTGGAAGTTGTTTTTTTCTTTCAGATATGTCGAGAAATGCTGTTCAGTGAGCTTATTCGATGTTCCGAATCTCAAAAATATAGCTAGAAAAACAAAGGAGAAAACGGGGGTGTACCATGAGTCTGTGACACACGGTATATATATAACGTAAGAATATATAGGTATGTAGGTATGTTTGAATTTTTTAAGAGTTCTTTTTTGAGAGTTCAATAACGGTCAGATGAATGAAATAGTATGATACAGTCAATTATTGTTTATTTCAATATTGAAAGTACAGTCAGCAGCACTCTGAAAAGCCTATCGCGGTTGTTGAATTTTGTTGTTAATAGACAGGGAGAAAAAAAGGTCGCGTGCTGGAATTTTGTTCGGTTAACTAGGAGAGAACCAATTCTTTCCATGCCAATGCGGGAAACCCCACTTCTCCGCACGTTCGTAGAGAAAAAGAAGCTATAAGGATGAATTTTTATGATTGGATAAAATCACAAACATGTTGGACGATGAACCATTTGCTCTCCGATGTTTAGATATAATCGCAAATTAAAGTGTTTAGTTGTGTTCTAGACACATGTCTACGAATCATAAAAAATTCAATTCAGTTATCTGATTGTCCAAAAGTATAATAAAAATAGATTAACAAAACATTAGCACACTTGTTATGCTCACTTGAACTTGATATTATTATTCTCCTGCAATTCGATGTATACTTTTACAAATGCGACCTTCCAGTCAGTTCAGACTTTTTTCGAATAGGATATATGAAATCGGGTATTTGTTCACCTGTTCCGAAACTAATCTTGATAAATTTTAATTACCGAAACGACTTAGCAATATCCTACTGTCGATATCAAGGTTGCATAGACGATCGTTTGAAGTTTTCATTATAGTTTATTTAGTAGACCACTTCTCATTTTGTTTTTGTGTGACAACTGGACCTTGAGCCTTGCAGCTATATCACCACATTGATTTTGAATACGACTTTATTATATGACTTGTGTCACTAACAGCCGATTGCACCGACTTTTTCTCATGGAAGTATTGAGCTAATGGGCCCTTGAAGGTCATTTGACGCACTGCAGCGTTGCACCATTAAGTTTAAGAGATTTTCAAACACCCATTAATGAACCATCACCTATCTTAAAGAGTTCCTTTGTTAATAGTCTCATAAGAAAAAGTCGGTGCAATCGAGTGTAAATAAGCTCTCAGTTCCCGAAGAGAGATGGAATTTCATTGAAAATGCACATTATTTCATTTGAATAATTATACTTTTCAAATCCTTTCGAATAGAAATAGAAAATTATGCAGGAGTTATAAACTGTAGCTATAAACTTAGGTATATCTGGACATATTTCTGTTCCAGAATTTTAGAGCATTGACTGAACACATTTACTTGTCAAAACTGCTTTTGAAAGGTAATTTCAACATGTCTAGCAGAAATTGAGAATTTTACACTTCACACACCATTGGAAGTAGAGAGTTTTCTGTATTACATTCACCATATATCGAATAACATTTTTTGTTGAACTTCAGCAGCAGCAGCTTGACCTTCGAGCTCGACTGACACATAAAAGGATCAAGATGACGGTGAGTGGAGTATTTCTTGTCAAGGAATGATTAACTAAATCGTAACTATCTCAAATAGTTTTCAATTGAGACTGATTGCAGTTCCATGTATCGAAATATAATTGGACCTCTGGCAATAATCACTTTCGACACGAGTACATCTACTAGGAACAAAAATAATTTCTGAAATCATAGTAGTGCAAGCGCTGCGAAACATTCCGTATGCAAAAACCGATGACCTCATTCTGATTGATGATTTGAGTTAAGAAAGACTCAATAAGTGACATTGTGGAGGTTGCCGGACGGAATTATGGTCCAGTTTTTTTTTTTCGGCCATATAATAAGAGTTTTCGATTCCATCGCTGTAGCAGTGAAAAACAAAAATAATTTTTGACTTATAACATGTTTTTTGGGTAAGGTATTGAAAAAAACGGCATGATCATAATACAGTAAAAATTCAATAATAAAAAAAGTGGTTTATATATTGATATGCAATGAAAAATGAAACTTTGCTTTCTCTCTTTTTGCGAGTGCAATACCGATTCCTGCATTCAGCATTATATTTGCAAGGCTCGATCAAAGGATTTAGGCGGTTTTGCCATTTGCACCGGGTACAACTTTCCATCTCCTCTTTCATAATCGAATTGAAGAAAGTTCAGAGGCTCATGTATTGGTTTCCAGATATTTTTCCACATATCTGTTTGAGCTGCAGCCTTCAAGAAATGTGCATCAGAAGTGCATCAGAGGTGCTTATAATTTTAGATACATTACAAGGTATTAGCTTGAGAAGTGCATACTTTTTCAATATCATTTAAATGGATCGGAGTTTCACAGTTATTTGCAAAAATAAAAAATGCATCGACGAAGTCTTCGGATGCAGCGCTTATACATTGCTTCTTAGTCGCTAATCGGCTTGTCGTGTTGCAACCCGTTCAAGCATGAAACGCGGGTAAAATATTACAATTTATTTTTCGCCAAATAATTCAGCTACTGAATGACAGCTTGTACAAGTCTTTTCTTGACCGATGATTCGTACCAAATCCCTCGACAACCAATATTCGATAGCTCATGCCAAAAGTGGATGCTGAGTACCAAAACATCGGTATCTGCCTAATTCTCAATTACTTGTTCAATTCCTCCACGAACAGCATGAAAAATATTGCTGAACATCCTACAATATGATTTTTGAAAAAGTTGAAGAAACAGTTTTTTTCGCGTACGATATTTTTAAGTGTGAGTATTTTTTGATCGACATCATCACGTGAAATTGACTTTGAATTATCAGCGTCTCTTGCCTTCATTGCTTCGTAACACAGTGTCCAAGATTGTTCAACAGTGTTAGAATATGTTTCGATCCAGTTAGGTGGTGGATGGATGCCGCTAGAGCTATATTTTTGGATGTCATCTTGGTGTCTTATATATATATATATATAAGAATCCTTTAAATATATATATATATATATATATATATATATATATATATATATATATATATATATATATCGGGTTCTATATGGAGTACTTATTAACGTGAGATTGAAATGAAATTGGATCAAAACAAACAGACAATACATTAATGAAATGACAATAACGAGTTGACTCCATCAAAGCGGAAAATTTTGATTAACGGGTGTTATATTTTTTTCGTTGAAAAGTAACAAATAAGTATATATCTGGCTAAGGTTATTCTAGTCGGTTCGTTTATTCATAGAATGTTGTTCCTTATGAATGTGAACGATTTCTAGAAATATTCTTTTCGAAATATTCATCTATGTTTCCAAAATTTCAGTATTCTCATAATCCATTCGATGATCATTACGATTCACATGTCCCGATAAGGCACACGACTTGATGTTCCTTCTACAATCGCTTCTGTGTGAAATTTTGCGACTATTGAGATTCCTAGCTGTTTGACCAATATACGTCTGATTACAATCTAGACAAGGAATTTCATAAACAATATTGGATTTCTGTTTTTTCAAAATTGAAGATTTAACTTTAGAGTGTAAGATAGAAATATTCTTGTGAAAACTGTATCGTGTTTTCGACGTGAAGCATTGAAAATCAGCGTAGCTGCTGAAATTTCAGTTGAAAGATAAGAGTTTTTTAAATTTGTTTTTCGTTGCAGTAGCTACGCCTTAAGCTCATAACGAAGCACTTTCTTTCAGCGCTCTATGCAGTGATATTATTTCACGACGACAATTTTTTTCCATTTCTGATATAGCTGTCCATGCAACTTTTTTGCCACGAGAAATGTTGTTCATCAGCATTCGGATAGAACAACTCCTCAAACATATCTGAATTTTTGTCTTTGTGTCGACTTGCTGCAATTTGAAACGTTATTTTTTTTGTTATTCCCCATTTGATCTGGTAAATCATAAAATAAATATGATTTTTCGTTTTTTAATGTATTAATTGTAGCGACATTTTTCAACTTTTAAAACCAAATGTATCACGAAGTTGGGAGCATTGCTATTATTAAAATTGGTAAATGTACTTGTTATACTAATCGATGACATTTAGCCATAACTGAAGTGTCAAAAACGTTTGAGAGAAGCGCGGCTCGCTCTAAAATTCGAGAGTAAGTATGTGACGCTGGGGAGGGAGTTCAAAATAAAACTAATAACTGACTTGCCTGGCAAGTCAGTTCCAGGTATGTGGGGATCTTATAGAATCATTCCAGTCGAGAAATAACGGTCAATGGTTTTTGCATTCTATACAACTTTTTTTTTCCACAGCTACATCAGTGAAATCGAAAATTCTTATTGAAGGGCCGAAAAAAAAATTGGACCATAATTCTGTCCGGCAACCTCCACAATATTATTTAATAGGTCTTCCTAAACTCAAATCTTCAATCAGAATGAGGTCATCGGTTTTTTCAAACGGAATGTTTCGCAGCGCCCGCTCTATAGTGCAAACATGGACTATGATTCATTTGTAGTGAATCGTTGTATAACGTTATCCAAATTTCTTAGCATATCCAGACAATGTGATACACTTCAGATTTGTCGAGTGTGTAGTATATGAATAGTCCCAAATGCCATCAACAAGGGCTGTATTGGGAGCACTTGAAGTCAAAATGCCGAGTACACCTATGATGATACAATGACACCAAATACATTCATTCAATTCAAATATTCCGCGTCATTCATTATGTTACCTAATAACCTATATCCAGTTTAACTGTTCTCGTCAGACTAAATTCGTATTGTACGCCTCTAGAATTGATAAGGATCGTGGCAAATTATGGGTATTCTTAAGTGATGGCACACCTTCAGTTCCGCTACATGCGAATACTCTTTTGGTCCGTAATGTTCAACCGTGTGGTATATCCGTTGTTGTCAAGTCCGGAGTATACATACAGGGTAAGTTGGCAGTATTTTGAGAGCACAAACTCGAAGGAATGGACTAAACGAATGGTTTTTGAGGAAATGCTTCCTTATAATATTAACATGAAAGAGTTCATTAAAACGTTCATCTTTAGGTACCTTCATCGTTTTTCAAAAATTGGGTGTCAAATTTCCATCAAAAATCGGTTTTCCGTTGATTACTCGAAAGCCTTTGCACCGGTCACGATGAAAACTAGCAAGAAACGGTTATAAGGGGCTTTTCTTCCATGTGACTGAATTGGAGATATCGATTTTGATGAAATCGAAGGGGTCATCTGGTTTTGATGGTACACCACTAGTCATTCTCAGTTTGACATCAACATCGGACTAAACAATACAAATTTGTGCTTCCTCAAATATAACGCCCACCAGATATGAAACTGAAATTTCAAAATGTATCATTTAAAAAAGGTTAAACTCGTATGCCTTTATGTTCCAGATTATTTATTATCACATGTATATTATTTGCACTTCATTTCTAATTCACTTCATGCAACCGAACTGCCTTCCGCTTCGACATATAATGTCTGAGTGAATCATGAGTAATCCAAACAGAAAATAATCTGACTGAGTGTTTAATAATACCTCACTAAAATGACTGTTGTCAAATTTTGACTGAAAAAATAGGAAGCAAGATAGGAGATACTTTGTTGAAAACTTAATTTTAAATTGATTAAGAATCACCCCGTGTAGAGAGAAAATAATTGATCATATTTAGTTTTTATATCAAGTTTATAACTATGTGCTGAAAAAAGGCACCGCAGAATCCTAACGGGAAATTGACTTTGGCTAATTTTTGTTTGAAATTCGAATATTATAGTCATCAACGCCTAGACTTCTAGAACAGAAATGAGGATTTCGCCCCGAGTCTTGGAACATAAGCTAGACTTCGACTTTTCGTACTTTTTTGAATAATGTAGCGTTACATAAAAAATCGCGATAAATAACAAGAAGAGCCAGGCGGTTTGAATTGAAGGGAGTTGAAGAAAAGCCTAAGTAGAATATGTGCAAAATGGCAGTGAAGATGTCTGGTGAAAACCATACGCGAAATGTTTGGGTGTAACGATGGAAGGAAAACTCCTTTTGAAGAGCACATAAAATTGTAAATAGGTAAATGAGCAAGAACAAAAGTGTTACTGCCAATAGGAAGAAACAGAAAGATAATGAACCTTATACATAAACTGTCAATAATGAAGATTGTCATTCTACCCGTTATGAGTTATGCGTCACCAGGGGACATATGCCATGACCAACCAGAAGAAAATTCAAACGATTGAATGGCAATGTCAACACTGATCGGTAGATGCACCTTGGTTCTGGATGTTCTAGATGCTTATAGGTAGGGCCATGCACTACTGCAAGCTAGGACCATGAGCAAAACGAAGAGACTATCAAAGAAATGGGAGTATCGCAAAGAGAATAGGTGCATTCGGCACCACTCCAGACTTTTCTCTCCGGAGAGAAGATAGAAAAACAAAAACTGACTAACGGCAAAGATGCAAAGCGTCCTGTGTTATTTGCGGTTCCCTCAATCTCGCTGCGATCTTATTCAACATCCAATGAGTACATATTCCTGGATACCTAAGTACGCTAATGCATCAAAGAATTGGCGGATGCAGTCGATGTACGGTGATGCTTATGATTATAGTGGATGTAAAGGGGCTTCAGATGTTTGCTTTTTGGATCTTTTGGAAGTGAATTACATTCATAATGTATTGTATTCCCACCTTACAGCAAAACGAAAGTTAAACATTAAATTTCACAGTGAATGAATTAATTTTAATGAATAGTGTATATAATCATCCTTACAAACAAGTGGATCTTCACTTCGTGATTCGAAACTGACGTAGTTACTGTGTAATCAATAATTAAATTTTTGTCTTATTGTGAGATGTGATAAATACTATTATCAGTATCAATAACATAGTATACTAGCTAACAGCATATACACACAAATCAGGCAAACACATAAAGCACCAGCCACACACTTTGAATCTAAGCATCCTCGTAAGTTCAACAATGAAGGGCTGTATATCAAAACTACATGTGGAAGGATTCTGGAGGCAAGGACACTTTTTCTTTACCCATTGACCATTGCAACATACCAAACTTCGAACAAAATGAGCCGGAATCCCATGACACCACGGAGTTCTTTTACATCACCGATATATACCATATATTCGAAGTGGAAAAATTGGAATTGATCGATTTTCACTTCTCGAGATATATCATCCATAGAAGGTACCTATTAATATCTCAAATACATGAGAAACTGCTCACAGGAAGAGAGTACTACTGGAATTGAGACTGTATTTGAAGGTTTTGCTATTTTTATTGGAATCCACTAACTGCTTTCGATTTCAAATAACTCATGTTTTCCTCCTTGAGAAAGAAGAGAGCGAAGAGGCTGTTTCGTCTACTGGTACATAGAGAACTTATAAGTAGGGTAAGTGGAAGTAATCAAATAATAATTACTTATTACAGGACTGATGAAATTGGAGGCGGATTGTGAAACAGCATAAAGTATAAGGAGAATGATGTGAGTCAGAGTTTGTAAAGCATATTCACTCAAAAAATACGACAATGAAATTAGTTTTGAATTAACGAAGAGGGGAGATAATAACATAGAGAACTCCCTTTGAGATGGATGTTTTCACGGACGCTTGGAAGTTAGTATTTTCGAAAATTAATCAGTGTGCGAGCTGAAGTTATTCACAAGAACTAATGGACAAATTTGTCAATAGTATTCCGATCGAGTCGCTCTATTACTGGTATATACAATACTCATATCTCTCAAATCTAGCCCCACGATTAGAACCCCTTGCGATTTCGTTATCCAAAACAGCATTGATCAATCAGATCCCTCGTCTCTCTTAAAAAAAGAGAATTCATTTCCAACAGGACGTACCCAATTACAGGAAATGCTCATATTTTATCTATAACTAATTTTTCAACAATAAACAAGCTCAAACACTATTTCAAACGAAATGTTTCCACTTTATATCTCGAATGCATGCAGGCGTATTATCGGTTATAATTGCACGAGTGCATATAAATTACCGATAATTTTGCAAGAAAGCGTGATATCTAAAAATTGCAAGTTTATTTTCATATTTTGGCGAAGATGCCCGAGTCCGAAGGACGATGGCTCTTTTACAAAATATGAAAATAACCGAATGCAATTTGTATAAGATATCACGCTTGAATGCAAAATTATCCGGTCATTTTTATGCACGAATGTAATTCATTGGAATATTTCACGAATAAAGAAATTCTCAAGGAAATGTTATTTTTTGTTCATTTATACCTTCCTCTAGCACTCACCAAAACGCGAAATGTTTTTCTATTTTTGAAGTTTATCTGATATTTATTTGTGTTGTTTACTGACGTCTAGCGATACGGTTTCAAATGTGTTGTTATGATGGCTTGATACAATGCAATTACCGCTGTAAGTTTTCGATAATTGCATTGCTCTTATGGGACATTTTATATATGAGGGAAATATTCCTCATAATTATAACAATACTACGGCAACGCTATAACAGTATATATTGATATTGCCAATAAAACAAGCTATGATTTTCTGTATAGAGCCATAATGAATATCACAAACATGACTAATTTCATTGAAACTGTTACAAATAATGTACCTATATTGGTGATTTCAACCCAATACTTGTGAGGGGTGTATCCAAATAAAAATATTACGATTTTCACTTTTTGATCTTGGTACTCGGAAATTCAATTCACTTAGAAGAGAGCTGCAATCTATATCGTTATGTCATAATCTGAAAATGAACTTGGTATGGAGTATCATTCTTCTTTTGTCAAGGGAAGTGACATTGAATTTGTTGAATTAAGTACTGTGATCAATCCCTCTGTTTGGATAAATAACATCTATTAATGGTTTGACACGAATCATTTATAAAAATCCGGAATAACAAGGAAACTATGTTGGAACCCTGCTGTACACCTGAGATCACTGTATAACGGAGAGATTTGTGCGAATCATGTTCAACAAACTGCTGTCCTTCGAACAGATATGATTTGAAAAGTAGTAATACAGATTTCATGAATTCCATCACTTCCAATTTAGCCAGAATGATCTATCTGGTCAATCTATTTCTGGAAATCCAGATAAATAACACCAACCTGACCCTTATCATCGAGAAAAGGACACATATTGCTTCAAACATGCTATGTTGGTGATGCAAGACCTCTGTTGCATGAACCCATGTTGGTTCACTGATATTCTATTTTTCACCTGTCTGAAGATACATTTTTGGATGCAGATGTCAAACAACTCGAAAAAATTGCACAGTATTGAAATGGCTCTGTAATTTTGAAACATACTAGGGTCGCCTTTTTTCAGAATAGGGCAGACACGATCAATTTTCTTGAAGAAATCCTGCCCGTTCATGACGATGAAATAAATGTTTTCACGGACAATTGCATACCGAAGATGGTTTTTTGGTAATTAATCTGTGTGCGAGATGTTTCGTTTAGAATGGTTTGTGCTATCGGGGAAAAAATTTTGAATGGGTACACTTTTATATTATTGGGCGAGCACTGGGCTGGGGTGGGTAATTAGGATTTGAAATCGAATGTACATGATGTTTTCATTACCTGTATATTGTCCTGTACTAATGTGGTACGAGCAGCAAGTTCTGCTACACTCGACCTTCTGTTTCGGATGAGAACGCGGTCATTGTTCCCACAAAACGGTAGTAAATAAAAACGTCAACATAAAGACGATTTAGTCGACATCACGTACAGAATAAGCAAACTCTGTGTAATTCCACAAGAGGTAATGGAGGTCTGAAGGTCAAGAGATAAGATTAATACAAAAAATTCATTGCCAAGATCAGACAAAGACACCTACGGTCCTCAAATAACTCAACTGTAACGTAGCCTGCATTGAAATGAGGTACCCAATTGCATAATTCCAATATTTTCTGCTAAGAATCTCATTTTCTAAACCCAATTGAAAAATTTTATAGTATATGTGAAAAACTTTATCAACTACACAAAAAATGTGAAAATTTTGAACAATATTGAAATTAATGAAATTGATATGTATTATGAGAAGTCCCTTCTCAAAATATCTGCTTTGTATAGACCGCCTTCACTGAATGAGAAAGACTTCATTGAGGAATTGGAAAATTATTTGAATATCTCTCCGAATAAGGACAATAATGTACACATTATCATCGGTGACAACTATATTGATATAAATAAAGCTTTACAAATCAGCATTGATTGCCTCAACACCATGAACAGTAATGGTTACATGTCATATATAAACGGTTGCATTAGATCAGGATAAGATACGATCACTATTTCATTAAAGATTTTACTAAAACGTTCAAATATAAATCAGTTATTTTAGAATCTGAAGTTACTGATCATTTTTTAATAATAA
This sequence comes from Zygogramma bicolorata, assembly GCA_032362365.1. Classification (NCBI taxonomy): domain Eukaryota; kingdom Metazoa; phylum Arthropoda; class Insecta; order Coleoptera; family Chrysomelidae; genus Zygogramma; species Zygogramma bicolorata. The sequence continues at coordinate 97,746 of JAVJAQ010003417.1, read as the reverse complement.
TCCAAATTATAACAGATAAACATAAACATATCTATTGAAAATATGAAATATAAACTATTCGTCGATAATCAAAAATTACTGAACTATGCAAAGGATGAAACTTGGTTTGAAGTATACTCCTCTCAAAATTTAGAAACTGCAACGGAAACTTCAATAAAAAACAATTCAGGATATGATAAATAAAAGTACTTATAAAGTTAAAAATAAAAAATGAAATATTAAGCGTAATCCTTGGATCACAAAAGGTCTCTTGAAATCTGCAAAAGGAAAATAAAATCTATACAAAGCTATGAAAAAAACACCATCTCCAGAAAATAAAAAGTAAAACAATCAATACAAAAATCCACCGTGTGATAGGAAACACCCAATAAATTGATACTGTTTAGTAGTAATTCGATAAATTTCATTTACCATCGATGAAACAACTGAAAAATTATTAATAATTCATGATCTGAGATTGTTTTACTAGTTACTAGACCTTTTATTGTATTTATATAAATGAGTGTGCATGTGTGTAAATTAATGTATATTTTTATGTATGTTTACAATCATAACTCATATGTACATTGCATTATTGCTTCTAATTTGTCAGTGTTGCTATGTTTATTTCATTTTCAAATTGATGATGTTTCCCAATCTTCCCCTACGCAAAGACTTGATCTTCTGTAGAGTCACCAATTTATTCTTTTCTCTTTTATTTATATGAATGTATATTTTCTCGATTAGAATAAATTATTATTATTATTATTATATCTAATTCTTCTGAATCGATCGGTTAAAACCCGATATAATCCTATACTTTTTTTATTTCTTCTCACCTGAAAGATCTGATGGACACACACGCACTGTAGCGCTCTTGCCATTTTTCCTTTCCATCTGGAGAGATCTCAATAAATCGTGTATTCATTCGATGATATACTATGCTGTATAATAAATATATAAATATACGCTGTGTAAAGATTTGTTAGCCTGTTAGCTGGTCAAATAGAACTTTCCCCAGCAAGTGAGATATTACTGGCAAAGCCAGTGGCAATCTGAATCACTTCATATTGTTGAGTTACAGTAAAATGAAACATGCGTCATATTTATATTCAGTAAAGTAGTTCGTTGTCGTTGAGTTGAGTATATTCGTCAAATAAACAATGGATTTACTAATTATTCACTATGAAAGTTTCATGTCCATTTTTAAAGTTTCGATGTTTCGCCATTTTTTTTTGACAAGTCAAATCGTCAAACTGCAGGTTCCTTCAGCTCTCATTTGTATTTGTAGGTGCGGTCACAAACATTAGTACATGCCGCCGTTGAATATATATAAATAACACATATTTTATTGCCATGGTAAATGTTCCAAAAAAAAATACTCATTTGATAACAGTTATACAACAGTGATGACAAGAATACTTAGCATAGTGATCTACATAGAAATTGGTGGCACCAAAGAGTTGCACCCATTCAAATTGCAACTGTTTCGTTCTATTGTTCAATCGCTCTGGTATCTTCGATTCGTGATTGGAATTTTTACAGTGGGCTGGGAACCTGCGGAACCATGTAACTGAGTGCGCTTTGAAGAGTTTATAAGGTTGCACAAGACGCTTGAAAGTTGAACGAGAAAATGCCGAGCGCATTCGACTGATAATTATTGTAATTCAACTATAATGATCATGCATCAGGAGGTTGAAGGTAACTCGGATGAAGTAACGAAAGAACATGACTCCGAAATGAGATAACCGAAAATCAAGTTACCGCACTTATTGCACCAATAAGTTTCTGGAATATCAACATCGATCCGGATCATTTCTGATAAATTCATTGACTGCAATTTGATAAAACAAGCCTTACCAATTTGATGACTATGAAAATTCAGATCCTGTGAGAGTTTCACTCGAAAACCGTGAAACCTGTTTCGAGGTTTCCAAAAACCTCGTTTAAGCTATTCAATGAATATATTCAATTTGAAACATATGAATGGATTACTCAAAAACATAAACAGAATTTTGAATATCCCAACCAATCTCTACCGAATGATCTGGTATACAGATTTTCCCACAGTAGCATGATTATAATTATAAATGGGGAAAATGAAAGTAACAGTAATAAAAGGGGTACTTTCATCAGTTCTTTCCTGTATAAAGGATAAGATTGGAACCTTTGGTGTAAAAGTTGAAACTTTTCCTAGAGATCAATTACCCTAACACCAAACTGATATTTTATCTACCGGACGCGCGTTTCGCTAACAATGTTAGCATCTTCAGGAGAAGAAAATTGTAGTAGGCGTAGGGAGTTGGTAGTAAGACATATTTGCTGAAGGACTTCGATTGAAGTCGATGATGTTTGGGAAGAGAAATATCACAATAATTCTACTACTACTTGTGAGTTCACACTCGAAAGTACACGCAAAAAGTTATAATTATTATCTAATTCCTTGGGGCTTGTTTTGCTAATACAAATATTGTTGCACTCCGTTTGGTGAATAATGAATGTGGTAGCAGAGATACTTGAAAATCCGTGTCACTTTTATGAATACTAATAGAAATGAAAGAGGCATATAAAAATATATTCAAAAAAGTTTGTATAAAAGTATAAAAGTCTTCCATCCTGATAAATCATTTTTATTTCAATCTTTTTGTACAGGTAGAATAACTGAAAAAAATGTATTTGGTAATTTTCTGAGAATTTGAATCAAGAAAAAATCTCTGAATTGAAACAGCATAATACCAAACACTTTGCAGGGAGACCTAATTTTTCCGGATCTGTGGAAGGCAAATCTTAAAGTAGATATAACTAGTTTCCCTTTCATTGTCATCAGGTGCGCATTTTTGAGCATCGACAGGAATTCATATTGATATTAAAGATTTATCAATCATTCTCCTGAATATTGAAGATTTTACGATTTAACAATTAAGAAATAAGTGACTGAATTGATACCAGTATGCAAGCAAAAATATGACTGAAACTCTCGAAACCAAAAATGAGCTCTCCTTCATATACTGATAAAAGTTATCGACTATATTGCTCATTGATATCGAAAAACTATCGAGGCTCAACTAATCAGTAATAATTCTCATACCCAAATGATGAAAAACAAATCAGGCGCATCTCCAGAATTCACTTTCACCTGAATCTGCTTAATATGCTTGACTAGCTTGCAAGTTGTTCATGTGACGAAGACAATATTGTCGTTCAAGGTAGGTCACTCAAGAGAAGAAATCAACAGAGACAATGAATTCCTAAAAAACCTTTCACTTTGAGGAAAAAACTGGTTACAATTCCAAGATCATTATGTTCCATTCAAATGAGTTCGACAGTTCCCATATATTGCAAAAATTGGTTAAAAATGTGATACTTTCAAAACCTCACCTTAAATTCCTATTTTTTATGTTATGGAAACTGATGAAGTCACAAATTTTGGGAAGTTATTTCACCAAAAGGTTTCAAAAAGTTAGGAAAAATTGGAATAAGTCATTGTTGGGAATATTTGAATTCGATAGCGAAGCCTTTGCGATACGGAACATATAGTTCACCATACTAAGATAAAAAGCCGCAGCTTTCACGAAAGGGAAGACCTGTAATGTTCAAAGAACACTGCGTGAATACAGAGACAGGAGTTATTTGTTCCGTAGTTTTTTGGGTTTGTTACCTACCACAATCTGAAAAAATAAGAATTGATATTGGAATCTATACAAGTGTAGAAGGGCAGATTTTCAATCTACCCCGAAAAGTTGCTGCGTCTATTGAAAAACAGTTCTTTTTGGATAGAACAAGTCCAATTGGTCAGCAACTTCTCGTATAGCTCAAATTTTGCCTATCAAAAAAATAATAAGAACTGATATATATGAAAATACTTCTGTTAACGTTTCGGAAACTAAATCTGCTTCCATTCTCAAAACTTCTGGGTAAATTCCTTTTCAAATGCAAATATCTCGTATAGACAATTTTCGTGAATGACGAATGTCAATCACGAATATGTCAATCACGAAAATTGTCTATACGAGATATTTGCATTTGAAAAGGAATTTACCCAGAAATTTTTAGAATGGAAGCAGATTTAGTTTCCGAAACGTTAACAGATAAGTATTTTCATATATATCAGTTCTTATTATTTTTTGATAGGTAAAATTTGAGTTATACGAGAAGTTGCTGACTAATTGGACTTGTTCTATCCAAAAAAAACTGTTTTTCAATAGACGCAGCAACTTTTCGGGGAAGATTGAAAATCTGCCCTTCTACACTTCTATAGATTCCAATATTAATTCTTATTTTTTCAGATTGTGGTAGGTTACAAACCCAAATAACTACGGAACAAATTTTGATCCACCACAAAACAATGACGTTCAAACAGACAGGAGTTACTAATTAAGATCAACTTTGAATTTTGAAGTTTGTAAGCCTCAGGAAAAAGCTCCTTCGGTAAGAACTTCCAAAGCTAAGCTGTTCGGCAGTTCTCCAAGATCACAACAAAAGGGTGGGCATTCCGCACTCGTCGGATCATCCGTTTTGATACTGCCCAGGGGGAACTATTGGCGATAATTCAGAAGAGCATCACCGTGAAAATATCTATAGTAGATAGACAAGTCTACGTCCCTTCTACGATGTTCCAACAAAGTGAGCGAGTACGTGTTATCCCTCCAAGTCCAAGTCTGATTGCACAGGAAATTACTATTCGACTTGAACGAAAGTGCAAACGGCATCTGGCTATTCTTCCATGGCTATCCAGTATGCTGGGAAATAGCAATGAGTGAACAAAACCAATGATGAGGAGGACGTTTTTTGTCGTGGACAAATGATGAAAATTCATGTGGAGTGAAACAGGCAATTCCAAGAATAGTCGAGATATCTCTACAAACGACAAAGTTGTGCTTAAAAAAATGATACAGCGTACGATGTCACTCGACCTAGAAGACGGGACTCACACTTGCTATTCATAAATTCTTGTCTTGTGCAGTCATTTTCGTCATCCTCTCATGACTGGTTCATTGAACGATGAATGAGACTAAGAATACGACTGCAAATGTTGTAATGTTACTATGTGTCAAAGCACAGTAGTTAAAACCACTAATACGTTTTGCTTGTGAATCCAGTGACACTCCAATACTTTACCGCCAGTTGAAAAACTAAGTAAACAAAAATCATGTTATTTGTGATGCAACCATCTTGGCTAGGTCCAAGAACAGTCGTTACTGCTACTTGACAATATTATATCATAAAAAAATGGAGCTATGCGCCAAGCAAAAAGCAATAATGGGAAGTAAAAATTTAAATTGTCTAATATGTTATAGTATCTCAATCTCCTTTTTCATGGCAAATGATTCAGATTGCGAAATAACACTGAATTTTTCATTTGATTGTCTGATTTGGGCATGCCATGGTGAATATGCGAGAACGAATATTTTCCTAAACCGATACTGAAGCTCTATGCTCTCCGTATACCTGTGTATATCTTGCATAAATCCTCAATGTGACGCAATATATAACAATAGGAAATTATCAGGAAAAAAATCCAATACGATTAGAAAACCGTATGATTTAAACAGAACCACGAATCAATTTGAAAAACTGATGATTGGCATATTCAAGTTTTTCTAGTAATTCAATTACGTGGTTTCAATAAATTTGCTGTGAACGACATATTCCAAGATTAATATTACATTATACATCACATATTTATCAGTTACATTTCAAATAAAAACCCCAATTCAATTTAGTTCTTCCACGATCCAAAGCGTAGCATAACGGAAAAATAACCGTGATATCTCGGCCTGTCATCGAGCACTCGTGATGATTTACTTCCATGTCGTAGCTGAGAAAGCGTAGAAACTTTTTGAAATATTTTCGACCTCTCGATCGAGTTCTAGTTCATCTAGACAATGACAAACAAATTATAACGCAATAAATGCTTTTCTTTGCACGGAAGTGCAGAAAGATCAGCTACCTACCGAATTGATATATGTATTGCGAATATATTCAGTATTACAGAAGTTCATATCACGTGACACATAATATAACGACTGAAAGCAAGGATAGATGTTTCCACCTGAAATTCCAGAATTTGAATTTTTGTTTTCAAGAAATGTTTCCATCGAGTTACTCATATTTTACTTATAGTCCAAGAACCAGGTACTTTTTTTCTGCAATCTTCTACAGAATTGATATTCTTGTTGGAAAATGTTCGGGGGTGTCCCCTGAATGTGAATTCAAGTTGGCGGGACGGGGGGGGTTGAGCTTCAGCCGCCATCTTGGAAAACACGTTTTATCGAATATCTCGTGAACCGTGCATCGTACGATAAAAACAGTAAGGATCGTTTTTGTAGAAAATGAAATTCTCTGCAACTTTTATTTGAAACTTTTTTTTGTATAAAGCATAGGTTTTTATTTATGGCGCGCCAAAATACTGCCATTTATACTGTTTCATCAACCGTTCACTATATATTTAGCAATAACCATGCTGGGAACAGTTTGGCGCGCTATAAATGAAAACCTATGCACTATACGGAAAAAAGTTTCGAATAAAAGTTGAAGAGAATTTCATCATCTACGAAAATGATACCCACTGTTTTTGTCGTACGATGCACGGTTCACGAGATATTTGATGAAACGTGTTTTCCAAGATGGCGGCTGAAGCTCAACCCCCCCTGTCCCGCCAACTTGAATTTATATTCAGGGGACACCCCCAAACATTTTCCAACAAGAAAATCAATTCTGTAGAAGATTGCATTATGAACCTACTTTTTTTGCTCTGGCTCTTGGCGTATTACTGTTCATTTCATTTGGTAGTATACATTCAATGGGTCTACTCATTTCCAAATTCTCTCTCTCTTTATATTTTTTTAGGACTTGGATGTGAAGGGTTGGTAATCAGACGAAACTATTATGAAGAAGACAAATTTACTCTTGGAAATTGAATTTCAAAATTCCTTGTTACATCTCGGAATTTTAGACCAAAATTTCAAAGTTTACCTCGAAATTTCGAAATTCCGAATTATGAGTCAGAATTTTAAAATTATGTATGTATGTTTTTTATGTAATTCAGAGTTAGACAGAATTGTGAATTCATTTTCACTGAGTTGAATTTATTGGCTTCAATTCATTTTGATAAAAGGAAAAGTGAGTTGCTACCTTTTCTCAGAGAATTGTGCCTTCTGAATTGTTTTTGTGAATTCAATTCACGGAAATGAATTGAAGCTACAAGTCAGATTAATAGGCCATGCTCGAAAGAGCAGTTGCTTCTCGTGTTCTTTGTATACCCGAAACGTGCCGTTTTTTAGTTCACAGATATCCTCGAGCTCCAATCATATATTCAGTAATTTCAAGATATATGATTCTTGTCATCCTTTTATGAGAACATGCTAAAAAAATAGTATGAATCGTTTTGTTATTCTCAGGTTGATATTTCACCAGATTCGAAGAATATAGTATTTACATTTTTTCATCAAGTTTTCAGAAATATACAGTTTCTTCATATATATTTATAGTAAAATATATAACATCTGGGATGGAAGTGAAACTTTATAACAGAGCTCAAATAATTTGAACACCGAAATGAACGCACATGGCGCACGAAATATAAAGCTCTGTTGACAAATTTTTCATGTTTACAATGGAGCTTCAGTGCATATGGAAAATAAATAATGGCATATTAAAACTACCTGTGAAACTAATACTTTTGGAAAATTCCAGATACTGAAAATGCTGAATTCACTTTCAGACATAACTTGTTTTGAATTCTGAAGTTCACACGACAAAAAAGCCTGTAATGTTCAGAGAAAATTTCAAGAACGAAGTGAAAAGAGACATGAGTTCATTTTCACTTTTGATTTTTGAAGGATTCAGGTCTGATTTTCATACGAATAGATTACTAAGAGAGAAACCGAGATTCGAGAAGTTTCGAAGATCACACACGACAAAGATGTGAAAAAACTGTACCAGTTGGATCAACCAACTGTGATGGGAATTGACGATGAGATTAAAACCGTTGGTGTAAAAGTTGAAACTTTTTGTAGATAACATTTTTACCCTATCACCAAATTGATATTATTTGCAATTGACGCGCGTTTTGCTAACAAGGTATGCATCTTCAGGAAAAGAAAACTGATTATCAGTTCCCATCAGAATTCATGATCGAATAATATCATTTTGGTGATTTATCTCTGGAAAATGTGATTGGATTGCCAAAGAGAGGACGTTTGATAAAATAATAGGAGGGTAATGATCATTTTGAATTAGACAAAAATTAGTGAGTCCTTGAGTTCATCGACAAGACAATTGGCATAAAAATATTCTGCAGTTATTCCTGTGAAATCCAGAAGACTATCATTGTTTTTCCACAGATATCACCATTTCTCTCTAAGAAAAATCGAGTTATCTGGGGAATATCCCAGGTAGACGACGAATTTTTGGTTCATTTTTTTCGTGTTCAGAAAAAATTAGTGCAAATTCACAGTTGGTTAGCAAAAAGAGTCATTATGAACTCTGATGCATCGTTTTGAAAGCAGCCTAATGAATTGTTAATTGATTAGAGTAATAATTCGCAAGCTAGCTTGTGGCTGCAATTCCTCTTTTTATCAATGACTTTCCAATTCATGAATTCAATTAATTTTTTTCGCGTGAATTCAATTCACGAAAGTGGTGATTTTAGAGTTGCCTCTAACATTTTCAGATATGGGGATTTACTGAACCGAGGCTTAATGATACCCTGCTTGCTGAGAATATGTAGTTGAACTCCATTGCTCCAATCCGTCTGGATTTCTGGTGGACTAAGGTTTTTGAAGTCCTCGATTATGATATTGACGTCGAATTATCCGAGTCAATCTGTAGCATCGGTTGGTTCACTTCGACTTCTGTAATTTGGCGAGATAAGCGTTAACAGCATTAGTTTGCAACCTGTCTAGGAGAAGGATACCTTCATTTTCAAACCCGTAATGTGTTTTGTAAGGCACAACTAAGCTTCGAGCTGAAACATGTTGCACATTCCTCCAAATACCTAAGTGAAGGTGGGGCCGTACCAAGGACTGAGTGGCATTCTGGTGAAACATGATGTCGCGAACGTACCGCGTCAGAGCACAAGGGGGAACCCTGTTGTATAATATAAGATCTTACCCTTTTGAATGAATCTCTGGAAAGTCGAAGATTATTTCCTTGATACTCCTAGTACTGTCGACTATGCCGCTGTATACATAGGCTTGAGGCACAGAACACCCAATCTACACAGAAACGCAACTTAAAGGTACCCCTTTGATCTTTTGGTGTATATTTTTCGTAACCTTGATTTGAAGCTTGGCTTGTAAAAGTCAGTTCCAGGCGGTAAATTCAAACTGTCGCGTCAGTTGATATACATTTCAAGGGATACCCCTTTGTTAACTTTCTGAACTTGGCATTTCTGTCTCTGAACTGAAATTCGAACAGTTTCAATTTAATTTGAAGAAACGGCCCTAGGAAGGTCTAAAAAAACTGCTTATACTCTGCCGTATATCTCACTCCTTTTGCTTTTGTCGACTGCAACCTAGCCTGTATTTCCACAATAACTGCAAGATTTTGAAATGAAAATCGATCACATATTTTGTTAAAATCATCAAGAGATAACTTTTTCTTCGTATTTAAGACTTTTCTCGCAGCCGTTTTTTTCTTCATGTTCTTCAATATCTGTCTGACTTTCTGCTTCCGTGCAGTCTGTGAAGGGTATATCTTTCCCCTAATAGTTTCCTCTAATAAATGCTCATAAGTCCGACAAGTTAGGTATACACCTAATGTACATAGAAATAAAGCAAATTTTGACTGCTTCCTGAATACAGGGTGTACAATTTGAAATAATCAATTTTCAGTCGCTTTTCGAAGCAAAAAACGAAAAGACTGTTTTTCTTTACCAACCTGAATTGAAGTAACGGAAATTAGGCCGAAGGGTGGGAAGCCTATAAGTAACACCTAATTCCAAACCAAATTTCGATAACATTGTATTTCTCAACTCAAAGATATCATCATTTCCAGAGGACATGATTTCCAAAGAAAAAAATTGAAATTAATTCATATTTCGAAAACGGTAACAGATAGGTATAGAATCATATCAAGAAAAGTTGTCGGATCATTTTTGTAGATTCCAAATATAATATTATATACAAGGGGTTTCATTTGCAAAATCAAAGTTGCTACTACTTTCTAATAGAAGTGGCAACACCGCATTGTCGAAAATATTTTAGTTGGGTAGAGAATATGTAAGTAGATAGGGGTGTTCTGTCATCGAAGCTCTTCGCTGCTTGTCATGCCTACAAGGCCTTAAGCTGGGTAAAATCATTGGTGGGTCTACTTATTGAATAGCCAAACTTAATTTCAAAACAAGATTCAGCGCATGTAAACTAAGATGTACTCAGATTCGGTGCGAATTATTATGTTATTTGAATTGCACCTTGTGAATTTGAATATTGTTTTATTTGAAATCTTTCGAAGTAGGTATATCAGTTAACAGTGTGTTTGCTCCTTTATATTTCTGAAATTCCTAATTTGAATACAATAAAACTACATTACAATGATATTTCGTCCTCATTGCGGCCCTGGTAAAAAATTACGTGCACTTGATTTTGTTTACATCTTCTGAACCTTGGATAGGAATGAACTATAAATCGGCAAATGACTTTGCAACAATGATGCTTCAAATGAGATGTTGTTGGTGCCCATGATTCCGTCTTCAAATTTACAACTTTTTTTTCCGTCGATATAAGTGGCAAAGATTATTTCGTGAAGGAATTGAATCTATTCTCACTTGCATCGATGTATATTATTTCAATTTTGACACTGGAATTCGATTTACATAACCTATATCAATTTTTGTGACAAGTAAAAACCGTCAAAGCATTCACTTACATCAGAATTCAACCGAAACTGCTCTTTCACATGCATACATAACGATTTCTTGTAGTTGGGAATTTAATCAAATCATTTTAAAGAAAAAATATAATTATCCAGTTTCTTTCTAGGGAGTATGTAACTTTTCTCTGAAAGCAAATGAGAATGAATCGTAATCGGTCACGTTTTTTATAAGCATGCACATATTGAGCATATTCTAGATCCCACCTAAATAATGGCATTAGAAACGGCCAATAAACTACATTCTTCACTTTTTCAAATCGGTGGATAAATATTCATTTCCGTAGCAATTAGAAGTGAATAATTTATCATCTACTGATCTACTTCGAATGACCACTAGTTATAATTATTGCACATGAATAAAAAAGATCAAATCAACCCATTCTAACACCGAATAAACTACACATATTTGTCATTTAAAATGAGCCTGACTGATATTAGCCTAGATTTCGAAATGAATTATTAATTAGATAGGTTCAATTTTTGTAATCGGGTTGACTGCAAAAATTTTCACCACTATCTCAAATCGATCGGTACAATAAAGGAAGTTACGCAAGTAATGGGTGACAGAGTAAACAGCCTGCTAGGTAAAAAAGTGTTTCCTAATCTCCTCTCGAGGTAGATAGTCCGTGAAATTGTTAATAAAAGAATTTAATTCTGATTGAGACATTCACCTCTAAAGAAAACAATGAAATTGGTATACTTTGGAAGGCAGCAAAAACGCTTCAATTGTTGCCCTCAAATTCCAATTTGATTTTGAGCACATTTACTTTTTTCATTTCCAACCGTTTTTTCTTCTTTTTTGACTTTGATACTTCATATTAAATATCTCTTTTTTTTATAATATTATTTTCATTCATAAATCAAACCTTCAATCTCAATCCCAAACACAAAGAAGAGAGTTTCAATATCCATAGAACATGGATACCAGCAGTTCAAAACACACGGACTGTTCTAATGAGAATGGAAACGGTTTCGAAAAATCAATTAGACATAATTGACGGTTCGAATCTGAGTCCGATAAATAGAGACTGATCGTCTGAACCACATCTAATCAAGTATCGCAGCAGAGAAGGATACTTCAACCATTGCCGCATCACCTTTGAAAATGTTTGTCGCAGATGCAGACGAAACGTCAGGCCCAAAAACCTGCAGACCACAGCTCACAAGAGGGAAAACACCTAACAATTCATTTGGTACCGGCCGTGAAATTTCACATACTTTGTTGATCAAAAATGTTCGAAAATTATGCGAAATGTCTACTGGCATGCTTTTGTATTTTGTGAAAGGTAATAATGTGTTTTTTCCCGTTAGAATTTTTGGAAATGAGGCACGAGAAGCATTGGAGGGAGTAGCATGTTTTTTTAGATTTTTTGGGCCAACTCTGACGCACTCTGTTTATATTAAGTTCAAAGCAAGCTTCCTCCATGAACTACGTGATGAAATACCGACAGTATGTGTTTTCGAGTGATTTTCATCAATTATTATAGGTCGACCTTTCAGCCAGATTGCAAAGGTTCATTCATTGGGGCATTTTTACAAAAAAATTCAACTTGCGAAATTATAGTTGAGTTGTCATAGGAAATCGTATCAAAATCAGTACAGAATGATTCACATTTCCATGTCAGGAATCGTTGTCAACGTCGGATTTTTTTTCTACTTTAATGTCTAAATATCTCATAAACTAATATAACTTTGACCAAACAACTTATGTAACTTTTTATCTACCGTATATTCATCAATAATTTTATGGTATGAATTGTTCGTTCGTTCGTTCGTTCGTCTCAAATTTTTTCCTTGTATCTCCATTAGTTAAAAAGTTATAATAGAATTAAACATAAAAAATTAGGCAAGAGTGGTGAAATGAAAGAGAACAGAACATTGAAAGTTCAATAAAAATTATAAATATTTTCTTTAAATAATACATCGTTGTTTTTGTTTTTTAAGTAGAAAAAGAAAAAAATACAGAGATAATTCATTTGTTCATAAGAAATTGTTTGTCAAATAAACGATGAAATTTTCAATAATAAGCGATTTTTTTCAATATCAAAGACCAGGATAAAAAATGATAAAAAAAATTTACCTGATTTTCATAACATGTGTTAAAAAATTTGGCAAATGCGTTTTTGACCAATGAGAAAGATTTTTTAAGAAAGTTTTTTTAAATCATAATTATCATGAAAGAGTATGTTATCAAAAAAATTAAATGATCTCCTAAACAACGCATTTGTTTATAACAATTTTTCAAACAATAGGAGATAAAAATTTTAGGTAGCTTCTGATCATAAGAAAACTGATGAACAATAATATTATAAAAAAATTTTTTAAAGTAAATTGTTGATAACAATACGAAAATTGACAATTTTTTCAAGAGATTTGAAAAATAGCTTCACCAAAGGAAATATTCTCTGAATAATAGTTTTACAATTATCGCAATGTTAATGTTCGTGCTACAAAAAATTGTTGAATAACAATGGATAAATAATTGTAAAAAATGCGATAAAAATTTTTGGACCACGGATTATTGTTCATTGATCTATCCTGCAGGCATCTGAGTTTTTCAATTCATAATTTTCTAATTCAATAAGTTTAAATAATATCCATTCACTGAAGGTCCGAACGGGGCGTGGCTTGCGCCAGCCGGTGTATCCATATATTCAACCCTCTGGGAAAGTTATAAGTATTGATCCTACAGTCCGAACTTTTTTTTAGTAAATTTCCTCCTCTTTGTGAATCTTTTTTCAAATTCGAATTATATATATTCTTTTATTTTTGGCTAACAATCAACCTTTTTTTAACTTAATTGTTCAACTAACTATTGCAATTTTTGAGAGCATTTTTTTCAAAAACTATCTACATGCCATTCCGATTTTACTGACACCTCAATCATAATTTTCGGAGAATGCGAAAAAATTTTGACCTGAGAAATGCTTGAAAACTAGACAATCACTGAAAAGAAATTGAGTTCATCCACATACATGAGAAATTTGCTATATCTGAAACAGTGGCGAATGCAATGTATATAAAGGTTAAATAGCATCGGGCCAAAGTTGGATTACTGTGGGACACCTGATGTAATAACTGAATAATCTGACCGATTACCACCAATGATTACAGCTTGTGATTGGTCGGTAACATATGATTCGAACCATTTCAGGAGAGTATCATACACACCCATCTCAGCAAGTTTACCAACCAGGATTTGATGAATGATTTCATAGAAGGTCTCGCTAAAATGGGTTTATAGGGCAGGGCATCCATCTGAAACGGGTTATTCATATTTTCCAGGATATACTCAGTGTAAATGAAAAAATTACTGTAAACAGATTTTTTTTCATGAAACCATGTTGCTCGATATTCGGAATGATTTTCACATTGCAGGAAGGGATATCGAAAATTATTGAGTCGAATATCATTGCTATAATGCAAAGTTCGAAGATAAGACAGTAGTTTTGCATAATTTGCCTTCTACCAGATTCGTGTATTGGAGAAATATGAGCACTTTTCCAAACATTCAGAACGTATCCCTCGGGTCAGTTATAGATGTAAAAGTAGACAAGGTGGTTCTGAAATGTTCTTGTGTCTTTTTGGATTTCACAAATTGTCATACATGTTTTGGATGGAAACTGATGATAGAATTCTTAAACTTTTCAATTTGTTCTGAGTAGTCTGTAGTCTTCAATAATTAAATGTTGGAACGCCCTCTCAATAGCTTGAACGTGAGAAAATATAAGCGGTTACCGAACTCTTTCCAACAATTTTCATATTACCTTTTCTTTGATAACCTTGATCGTACTAATTTCGTACCAAAAACGAAAGTTACTGATTTTTTTTAGTAAATATGAACAAATGATTCGATGAAATTGTTGTTTTTTTATTTCAAATTTTTTTTTTCGGTTAACCAGCTGACGAACGTCAACCCTCAGAAGTCTAAACTTGTGCGAGCAATGGAGGCCTTACCTCTTAACGCGCGATTACCCAGCATGGTGGCCTAGCGGGGATTTGAACTCCGGTCTCAGTCTTTAAAGACGGATGTGCTAACCTCTACACAACCGAGACCACAATATTGTTGATGAGGATTGAAGATAAACATTTTTTTCGCAGTCTCTTCGGAGTTCATGCTGAAAAGTGAGCCTCCCAGTCGATTTTCGACATTTCATGATTAATACTTTACAGTCCGCTTTTGCGAAGATAAAATGAGTTGAATTATTGTTTTGTTCATTATTGAATGGTTGAAATTGCTCAATAAATTAACGCGAAATCCAAGGTAGTGTGAAATATGTCGCGGTACTAAAGGTGACAAACACTCACTGATATTTGTAACATTATGGTTATTCCCTAATGAGATCAAAGGTATTCAGAGAACAGTTAACCAAATGAATGAATTGCCATAGTCCAAAGAATGATATTGTATTCACGAACAAATTGGAATTACTATTCCTATTATCGAGAGGTGAACCAATTTCTACTGATCAAATTCGCAAACTATATGATATGAATGAAATCACAACAAAGTATGTGTTGTGTCACCAGGAAGAATATGTGCGCAGCCAATGTTCATCTTGTGAGCTTAGTTACATTTCGGAAAAACTGTCACCGATAAATCTTTTGCATTAGATGCCCAAGAGGATGGAACGAGACTTCTTATCTACTGCAATCTGCACACCTCCTCCTTGTTATTCACTACTAGCTATCGATCACCGCGAAAGGTGATGTAGAAATCGAACATCAACTCCGAAGTTAATATGAACTATTAAGCCAGGTTTTGGTCGAGCACAATACTATCTGTTCGCAGTCTAATGAATTCCTGAATGGAAAATTCATTTTTTCATTTCAATCCACGCACATTTTGATAAAGAATGGATAAATACATTAGGACCGAAGAAATTTTGAGGTAGGACCCGCCAATAATGTATAATTGGAGCTTCATAGTATCATCGACATAATTTGGTTTTATTAATCTGGATCTATCATCGTTTCTCGCGACAACACAACCACTTTCCACCCATATTTATTTATAGTTTCTGCTCCGAACCTCTTCAGCTTGCCTCCGAGTGATTATTGTATTGGAGTTCAAGTAATCATAGATGAACAAACTATTGAATGAATTTTCTACAGAAAGACCTTCGATCCCTTTGTTAGCACTACTTTCACGTTTCAACTCGTAGCATTTTTCATCTCTTTTGCGTTTTGTTTCATGCGTAGCATAGCCATTTATACAAAATGCAGTATCAATGTTACTTTTAGTTGTTGGACAATCGAGGTGATCGGCAATTTTTTCAATTATATCTCAATATTCCTAGAACAAAGATGATGCTACAAAGTTTTTATCATAGCGTTCATTTTCTTCATATCAATTTTCAGTTCAGTATTTGCAGCTGAAAGCTTCTCAATAGCATTCAGTCTGTTGTTTAACATTTTCATTGTAGTTACGATTGTGATAACTTGATCACTGCAAAAATTGACAAATTTTGTGATACTGTCTTTTATTCAATATCAACATTTCGCATTGAATATTCTGAACAAATCTCAAAGTCATACTTTGATCATCTCATCTATATTTTTTCGATGATAGGGGTAACAGTAGATGGTTGATTTTGGTCTCCCTCTCTGCAATCGGAGCAATTCTGTTACATCCGGATTTAATTAATATTATATACTGTAACGTAGTTGAACCTAGAGTCAATAGGTGACCCACTATATGAACTTGGCTCAGACATTATTTGGCTATCCCGAATACTTTAGGGTAGTTTGGATCATTTATGCCTTCTGTGGTTCTTTCTGTAATTGGTCTATTTATAATGACTCAAAACATATTATTTCTCCATTATAAATCTGAAGACGTGAATGGACTATTATTAATTTATGTAAAATTGAAGAACCTCAGTATCTGGCTCAAGTCTATACAGAATCAAGTTATGCAAATGAAATGAAAGTGAAATGCATAATCGAAAGATATTGTTTTTAATTGAAACTGAAACAATGGGTCATTGTTTTTCATTTGAATATTATGAGAACATAGATATGTTTTTTGCCATCGCCCAAGGTAAAGGATACTACGAATATCGTTAGTAATAACAATTATTCGTTCAATAGACAATACAACAGGTCAAATATTTGTATGAGTATGAATTATTCAAATATAATTTTTATCTGGAGATTCACACGAAAGAAAAACCATGTGATTCTCAACAAGCAATGCGTGAGGCAAGGGAGAGTAGATATGAATTCGTATTCACATGCATCGCGAAATATTCCATGGCGATAAATTCACAATATTTTTTATGTTTTCTTGAAAAACTAGGAACAGGTCTACTGGCTCACAACAAAGGATCACAAGGCTCTGCTTGTTGGATCCACTGTGATGGAACCATTATTCTAAATACAATTTTTCAGCGTGCATATAAAGAATATTTCTCGACGAAGGGAAGCGCTAACAGCTCCTAAATATAAAGAACAATGGGAAAAAACTTGTTGATATAATTTAGCTACTGATTAAAGAAAATTAACGAGGAAGAGGGAAGAGGTCAAAATGTCAATCATCAGCCGATAACATGAATATGCAATTATTATTTTCTCATTTCTACAAATCTTTTCGATATCAATTTTTTTCAATCAATAATTCGTATGGGAAACCAAAAAATTACCCTTGAGAATTTTCAATCAATAAATATAACAGAGAGGAACTACAAAGAAAGAAATAATAACATTCAAGCAGTTATTTTGTCGAGAAAATTTATGAAATATTGAATATGACCACTACTATTCCACAGACCAGTCCAATAATTTGAGAAACGAAATATGTACTTAATTATCAAAAAGAAATCGATGAATTTGTCGAAAAGATACACAACCGACAACACAATTGAAATAATATGAAACCAAATTTTCATGCAGGGGAACATTCAACAAATGTTACATGATAGTTGAAAAGTGGTTGAAAAACTATTATCAAAAGTGCATAAATATAATGATATTTATATATAAATTTTAAAATTAAATTTTCCAACAACCATTTGAAACAACTTGACACTAATTCGGTATTGAATGTTTTCTCACCATTATTTGTAGAAGTCACAAGAATACACTCACGCTTAACACGTGCATAGAAACTTTAACGCATTGTTGCAATTGTCAGCGATTGTTGTCAACTTTTCTCGGTCACACACGAACTTGGAGAAATTTGTAGTGCCTATTAGCATAATTATGATAATTTTTTGAGGAGGTACGCAAACATGGAAATAATTACACTCAAGATTTAAGGTCATGTATAAAAGGAAATTTTCACTAGTAGCTATTTCACATCTCGTGTCTGGGTATCCATTTCTGTCTGCATGAGATCATAAATCACTTCAGTGTTTAAGGGGAAAAATGGCCAGGTTAAGATTCAGAGATGACTCCTTATCCTGAGAAAATATTCATCAACCTCACTGTATTTGAATTGATGTAACATTCACCATATAAAAAAACATGCAGCTTGACGCTCACAAATTCTAGCTCCTTCAGTTACATATACTGGAATGCAAGACAAGTGCGAATTTTTTGCTGTTGGAGTAAAGGAGGTCTATTGAAAATATTTCAAATTATTTTCGTTTAGGAGATGATTCGATCGCGGTCGCGATATCATAAGAGGTCTTTTTGACACACACTACCTATTGCAATCAGCCTCATATTCCAGCCAGAAGAAGAGATCATTTTCAATGATGAATTGCTTATTGTCAGTGCTTACTTTTGAAAATAAGAAATGGATGCAGAGTGAATGAATGATAGAGATGAAGTTATTCAAAAAAATTATTTCTTGCATACCATTCCTCGAGGAAATCATCCAACATTTTCAGTTCTGTTTGCGGTAGTTGATTATTTGAAGTTGGATTCACCACAGAAAATCCTAGATAAGTTGCAACTGATGATATTTTATATATTTTACCTTCATCCAATATTTGCTTTCGTATGTACGCATGATTATTCTTTAGGAGGCAACAAAATTTAAGATGCTGTTTACTGGCTAGGTATTTTTTCTAATCGTAAAACATTAGAAAATAATAAAATAATCTTTATCAGTTCTTGTAACTCATTCAAAAAACCCAAGAAGGAAGACATTTCTGAACACTGTGCTGATACTTCTAGCAGGGCGTGATATAAGAAGTATCCTTTCATAGAACACAAGAACACAAGAATACAGGCAATAGTACAGGAAATAGGCGAGTCATGGTATTCAGGAGAGTTCCAAATACAAGAGTAAGAGATGATAAAATATCTAAAAATTCAAAGTAAGGAAAAATCGTATTCAAAAAAAATATTGGAGCTTGAGAAAGCTAGCGAGATAAGTTCCAATGAAACTTTCAGAGGTTTAAATGAAATGTTTCGATAGCAAATTCTTTGAAAGGGTCTGTTATAGTTAGATAATACTCACGATTTGCCAAATCCTTCTGGAATTAAACATGAGTACGATCATTTTAACTGGTACCAATAAACCGATCTACCGTGACAAGATATTCTGTTGTCGGTAACGTCTGTTGGCTAGGCAACTCATCCATATTCTCAAAAAAAGTAAGAGATTGGCCAAGTTTTTATGGTCATTATTTTCAATCTATAAAAAGGAAAGGTTTGTAACTTCTAGTACTCACTTCTATAAAATCAATTACTTATAGATATATTACTCAAAAAGTTTGGTAAGAGTAGAAGAGGAACAAAATGTAGGTACAGGTAAAAAAAATCACTCACTATTTTGTTTCTCTCGTAGCTATAGTAATATGATTTGTTCAAGAAGCAAAAAACTTGCAGATGATAAAAAAATGGTGACTTTTTTTTTCTGAAACAATCGCAAGTTCTTATAACTTAAAAGATAATTGATATGAACAGTTTTTAAAACTGTTCGGTCCACAACTATTAGAAGATATGCTCTCGTATGCTTAAGAAGATACCTTTCGGTATGCAGTTATCTTGGGGAGAGCAGATTGTAAGAACTGGAGAAAAAAGTTCATTGGTAGAATTCGATGACTGGATTTGGTATGATTCTGAAGCAGCAAGTTGCACGCGGGATCCGTCTTCAATAACAAGGGCATCCTTTTCCAAAGGAAAAGGATGATACAAAGGAAGGAAGAATAAATCATCCTGATGGCAAGTAAGAGTAACGATTTGGCACCTACAGAATAATGTGAGTTCTGTTCTGAGTTTCATTTTATTGACAAATGTAGAAATTTTCTGTCTTTACCTGTGGATGGAAATTCATCAAAGAGAAACTATTTGTTTCTCATGTATCAAAGGTTCTCACCTAATAGGAAAATTAAGAAAAACTTGCTTTGGAGTGAAGGTATGTGGTGAATATAATGATAACATTTTGCATGACGAAAATTATGAGAAAATTCAAAAATATTATACATTATTATACATTAGGAAGCTGTAAAAGTAGGTAAAGAAACTTAAGTTCAAAGATCCAAAGATTACTCGAATGAAATTCATTCGCGCATTTCTCCTGTCGTCATAAAGTCAGAAAACAAAATAATGAATATTTTTGCTCTTTTCGATAGGGCATCAACTATCACCCTTATAAATGGAGACTCAGATGATATTTCAGAAATTGAAGAAAAAAAACTACTTTGGCTCTTGAGTGGACAGTTAAAAGTACCAAAACACGGCTCAAGAAAGATAAGAAATTCCATAAAATTCAGAATGTTTTCATCGAAGGATATGGATATACCAGTTCAAAGAATAAAAGCAGAATTTTAACAAAATAAATGGAGTCATTTATCTAAGAATACCTTTCCTAATTACAGAGAAGCTCAACCTGAACCTTCAATCGGTCAGGACTATTGGTACTTGATTGTACACGGTAATCTTGAGCTTCGGAGGAATAGAACGTACAATGCAGTACTTCACATACAACAGAACAATAAACCTGAAGATATTGAGTTACACGAAGATGTGAAAAAGTTTTTCACTTCAGATGATTTTAATGTAAAAATTCTTAAAGTAAAAAACAGTCGAATGAATATAGTAAAGCAGAAGAACAGAGAGTAAAAATAACAAAAAGAGTTGGTAATAGATGGGAAACAGGCTTACATTGGAACAATGAAAACACAAATTTTCGCAATAACGTTGAAGCAAGAATAAAATAGGACTAAGATTTTGCAGAAACATGGGTTTTCATCCTACCATAATCTGAATAAAATTAAAAATCACTATCGGAATCTTTTGATGAGCATAATGTTGGAAGCAGAACACATAGTAAACAGCCGTCCTTCGAATTTTTTTCCTCAAGTGTTTTTTCCGAGAGAAGGATTATCGTCGTTCCGCTCCGGCCGAGGCAAGATAATCTCGAGGTCGCGAAAACATTTTTTGGCCATATAGTATACACAATATTTTCCGTGCAAACGTGAAAATCATATAATTCGAATATACATTATATCATCGTTTCAAAAAGACAATGTTTCAACGCGAATATTGAAAAGTAAGCTGATGGCGTCAATATAACAGTGCTTCTGTGGAAAAGGAATATTTAGCAATATAAACGTTCAGGTTGCCGGCAGTCACTCTGAGTAAGGGCTGCAAAATATTATTTTGCGGCCTCTGTTGCGAAATGCTTGTTTCGCGCCCGATTGCACGAAAGAAGACATTTGAAAAACTTTAACAGTATTCCATACTAACTTTGCCATCGTTGCATAAAGGTATACACACGACAATTTCGTACTCAATATAGTATCACCTAAACAGGCTTATAAGATCCTCAGTTCATGATTATGAACTATCAATAGAATTTTTTTTCCGCAAATCACTGGGAATTTTTGACATTCCTGTCAAAAATTCTGGAAGAAAAAGTCAAGATTTCCTTACTGTAAGGAATAGTAGTTTGTACAAGAGTGGATATGTTGGCAACCTCGCACGAGGACGAAGTTTGAGCACGATGCCGTAGGACAGAATGATAATACACCGCAGGCATATCTGACAGACGACAGTAAATGACAGTTGTCAATCCAGCCTGCTGGACAAACAAACCTGATTTACCTATGCTAAGTGTGTGTTTATGTCATATTTTGAAATCTTTTTTCTCAATAAAGGCTCAATTTTGTGCGATTGTGAAATGTGGAAGTAATAGCGGCAGGCATAATGTTTCATTCCATCGATTCCCTTCTATTTTCGACAATAGAAAAAAAGATTAATCCTCTTTCTGAAAAGAGATGTGATTTGTGGATTCAGGCAAGTAGAAGAGCAGATTCAACTTCTTATAAGTTGAAATGGGCAACGGTGTGTTCAAAACATTTTGTAGGAGATATTTTCAGAGAATCTAGGAAACATATTTTATCGTAGGGAGCAGCGTGATAAAAATGAGATCGCAAATATTCCAGTTGATATGGATAAAATTGATGATGATTCTTTGTGGAATGATCCAGCTGTTCAAAACTTGAATATTATTGATGAGCAAAATCAAACTCTGAATGATATAAATTAACCAGTTGAAGGAGTGGAACATGCACAAAACTCTGGTGAACACCTATGTCCCGATATTGATTTCGAGTTGCAGAATTGTTATCGTGAAATCCATCATCTCTGGGAAACTTTGCAGACTTAATCATTCACATTGGAAAGTTTAAAGCATAACTCATCTGAATGCCTTTTTTATACAGGATTGCCGTATGAAAAGATGGTTGTGGTTTATAATTTTGTAGAGCCTTACATAATACCCTAAATCTGTTCTTTCAAAATTATTATTCATTAAAGTACATTTTCAGTATTCCTTTTACAAGCTTCACTCCAATCATTCCAATCCATTTAGATATAAACATATTGTATGAATCCAAACTTTTATAGCCTTTGAAGTCTTCTGTGCATGCACTCTCATATATAGTAGTTTTCACAATAAATGGTATTGACTGAAGGATTATAATAAAACCAATTAGACCCTTAAGTTGTTAAATCCGAGATGCACATCATATATGAAGTGAAAGGACCGGATTCAGGTAATTTTGTTTCTCAGAGAGGGATTGTAGAGGATTACAGCTTACACTTCTTGTTCATTTTAGTTTTTGTATTTCATTGGAAGTGTTCACTTGTGTTACGGCGTGCAATAATTTTATAACATTTATTTGTTATTACAGACATTAATAGCAAAGATTTTATACCCCAACGTACAGAATAAGCAGTATGTGGCGTCCGTGGATAAAAAGTAATAGTGCTTCTTCCAGTGGTTCGTTAACGAAAAATCACTTATCTTGTGACGCGAAAATCATTATAAAAAATGTGTATAGTTCCTTACTTCAGCAAGGATATAACGCGGGTGCTGCAGCAAAAGTAACCAGTAATTTGACGAAGGTGCCTCGTACTTCAGTTAGACGAATTGTTGAAAATTCCATGCAATCAAGAAAAAAGGGTAAAGATTCCGGTGTCACAAAAAGTCTAGACGACTGGGAAAAAGATTTGATAAGGCGAAAAATCTACACTATGTACGATGAGCAGCGTGTCCCTACAATCAAAAGTCTGAAACAGCGGCTCATCAATGACGAAACTCACATCAACTGTGGCCTAAATACTCTTTGGCGAGCTCTGTCTGCAATGGGCTTTAAATATCGCAAAATTGACAAGAGACAAGTGATAATGGAATCCACACGTTCAATAAACTGGCGTTCCGAATATATACCGTCAATAAGAAAATACCGGTCTGAAAATCGGCCAATACTCTACCCCGACGAGACGTGATAAGTGTGATAAGTGTAAAACAAAAGCACCATCAAATGAAGGGAAGAGAATCACAATATTACACGCAGGATCAGAAAATGGTTGGATCCCAAACGCTGTGTGGCTTTCTGCCAAAAATATTAAGGACTCTTGTGTTGATTATCACGAAGATACGACAGCAGAGCTTTTTGAAGATTGGTTTAAAAATTGTCTGTTACCCAACACTCCGCCAAACAGCATCATAGTAATGGACAACGCAAGGTATCATAGTAGACAATTGCAAAAAATTCCTGGCTCAAAGAATACGAAATTGAAGATTCAAAACTTCATGGCTGCAAATGACATATATTTTGAGGAAAATTATACAAAAAAAAAACTTTTGCAAGTGCTGCAGTCATTGTCTTAAAAAAAAAGGTATGTTTGTGATACAATTGCAGAAGAATTGGGACATACAGTGTTACGACTACCTCCCTACTACTGCTCAATCCTATAGAGCTTATGTGGCACCAACTTAAATCGAGCGTGCGCGGAAAAAATACTTCTCCGACTTCAAGTGGTAGTGTGGTAGAATTAATTAGGAACTGTATGAATGACATTTCTACCGAGAGTTATAAAAGTTCTGCTAGTCATGTTATAAATGTTGAAAACTCGTACCTTTCTGTAAAATCAATTGCGCCAATTATAATTAATCTAGATGAGGATAGCGATAGCGACACTGAACTAAATATAGAATAGAATTGTAACATTTAAATAAATTACTTGTATATCTCCTACATTATGCAAGATTCAAATTTCTTAAGTTCGACCCTGTAGCACATTTGCATCTTTTACCAGATGATTTTCTACACAATGGGATTAAATCGGGTAGTTTATTGCAGTTGATAAGCCAATACCATTTACTGTGAAAAATAATAGGTATTCAAAATAATTAAATGTCATACAACATGTCATGAAACTTTAGGAAAGTTTTTGCAAAGCATTACTACAATCCCCAAATTTCAATAAATAAGGATCACATCCATCACTTCCCTCGAGACTTCCCTTCAGTTTCTCTAAATATCTCTTCTGGATATCCATAGACAAGGTGTTGAAATAATACCTTTAACCAGCCATTTCACATACAATTTCCTTGCAAGCAGGAAGAATAATGAATATAGATTGCAATGTATAGACATTTATATATGTCAGGTATACTAAGGGTATATCCAAAATTAGGGTAAACCCGTAATTTCTTCATAACTACGATCATAATCTCATTAAATTACCATTGTTGCTTATGGAAGTACGGTTTGTTTGTCCAGCAGGCTGATTGACAGTTGTTTTGTGACGTCACATGCCCGCCATACTCGAATTACTCTGGCCTTCTTAACCTCTCTTTATCTGCTCCATTGGGGAAGGAATTTGCTTTCAGTGGTTATACTTGAATCATTCTATCTTTCTCATTCCGCAGTCCTCTCTCTCTTAGAGCCAATCCACAGCACCATTTATTTTGTGAATGAAATTATTCGCGATTTTTTCAAAACTGAATAATATCTGTGTCCACAGTCGTTCAGGAAAGTTCGGCTTTTCCTACCTGGTAATCTGGTAAACAATATTCTATGAATTCATTATTTCAATTCAAAGTATCAGCTGATCAGCTGATAAAATAGTCTCCGAAAATTCAAATCATTCCATTACAGTCTGCCTCCAATTTGAATAGACACACGAGAAAAAGCTGAATAATTGGTAACCTCGATTCAAATGAATATCTTATCTCTGTCTCCTATCCACTTCCATAACAACCATTATCTCGAATGTGTAAATTGTTTTATAATGATATGAACAAACCGGAAATCTATGTTTCCATAATCTATCGTGAATTGAATTTATCAGACATAAACGTCATGTCAATTTGTTTTTGCAAATTACTTGCATTGATGATAGTTTCTCAGCAAATCAAAACACAATCTTTGTAATGACAGGTATTCCCGGGTCGAAATATCAGAAAATATATAGCTCTTCACGATTCCGACATCTTGTATTTTATGTATGCAATACACTGCATGTGTAATTATAACAGAATCCGAAATATTTAAATCCATTCACAATTGATATTCAAATATTTATATAACTCCGTGATCTATAAATTACGTTTTTAAGAAGTGACTAAGAACTTTTAAGGAAAAAAAATATAAGATATTTATATTATATCCGTTGCAAGGGGACAGAATTATCAATTTGTAATCTCCAACTGGAGATCGAACATAATGTGTTTGAGAGATTTCTGATTCAATGCGACATGAGGTTTTTGAAAATGGGGACGAAGGTCAACCCTCAGAAGTCGAACAATGGATTCACAAGGTCTCACCTTTAAACGCGTAAATCCCAGCTCGGTGGTTCCATGTCCCACATGACAGTGCTAACCACTACACTACCAAACACCACATGTACAGAGTGTAAAAAACGTATTATAGAAATGTTTATGACAAATTTCAAAAGTTTTTGTATATGAACATGATTTCAAAAACATGGGTAAATCATGGAACCTCTTCACTGAATACATCAAAAATTTTCGAAAAAGTCAATCTGAAGCTAATCTACTTTGAACTTTTCCAGAGAAGAAAAGAGCCAGAAAATACTTTCTCAAACACGTATAAAATCATGTCGCTAAATATTATTGTTAAGTTTTGTACTTCTATTTGGGACGCTTCTTTCGATTTTGTTGAGAAAAACTGGCGGGTCAATGAAAGGGTTTTTTGTTGAGAGTAAATCGGTGAGAGAATACGTATGTTTGAAACAACTTTTTTATATATATGAACATGATAGAAACAGATTGTAGATATTTCAGAGGGGATACTTTCTTGACCCCATGTTTATTGAGAGAAAAGTCCTACCTTGACCACTAGAACACGTTCTGACCAGATACCAAAGGAAAATACGAAACTATTAAAAATTCTGAAATTGGGTTATAATGATGTCGTAGGGTTTGCTTAGGGAAAAACTCGGCAAGTTCAACTGAGTTATTGATATCGATGGTCGAACTCGATCCCAATCATCAGCAGATTCTGATATTGGTGTCCGGATATACTAGACACCCCACCAGGTCCCCAGAAAAAAAGCAATAGACCGCGAGCGTGTGACGACACACGCATCAGCCTGCTGGACAAACAAATCGTACTCCATAAATTACGAAGGTAATTTATTGAGATTATAATTTCATTTCTGAGATACAAAATTCATGAATATATCGTTGCCCATTTCAACTTATCAGTACTTAAATCTGCTCTTCTAGTTGCTTGAATCCACAATCCACGTCTCTTTCCAGCAAGAGGATTAATATTCTTTCTATTGTCGAAAATAGAAAGGAATCGATGGATTGAAACTTCACAATCACTCAAAATTAAGTTATTACCGAGAGATAATATTTTCAAATATGACACAAATGCACAATAAGCCTCTTTATATCTGCTTGGTTGTCCAACAGGCTGGATACTGTCTGATTTACTGTCATCTGGCAGATATGCCCGCGGTATATTTGTCATGTCGATGATATCTTTCCAGACATAAACTCGCACAGCAGAAAAGTCGGCGACTTATCAGTAAATTCATGTACGGAGCCCAGCGTTATTCCACTCTCTTCTTCGATGGTCCCATATAACAAAATAATAAATCAGCTCTTTGACAGAAACCCAACATTTCAATTAAAATGTATTTGGATAAATACAGTGATGTCTTTATCCCTGGAAGGAAATGGAAATTCCTTATAAAAAATTATATAACTTACTGAGAACCGTTACGATGGCTAGAAAAACAATCTCTATCATTAAAATAAGGATATTCATTCAATTATAAGCGTACCTAACCATAATAAAAGAACGCGTTATTCAAGGATATACTTATTCAACCTACTGCCATGCAACATCTGCATTAAGATCTACATACAACATACATACCAATTCATTCAGAATATTGTAATGCATCTCTTAAAAGGAATGGATATTATTCCATAACTAATTGGAGATATCTTTATCGCATGGATTTCGAATTAGTCTATTGAAAATGTTTGTTTCATTTAAGTATCTATACCTACACCTACTACTCTGTTATGATATAATTTATTTATCTATTCTATAACATATAATCATTTTCTGAAATACCTACCTACAAGATAAACGATTTCTTGCACCAAAAGGTTATGAGGATTTGTAAGTTTGAAAATTGACAATTTCAAGAAGATAGGTAATACAAATCTTGTTAGAAACAGATTTCAACTGCCGTGACACAATGCAGTAAAAATGTTTTGATCAGTTGCATTTGGATAGTTGCTTTGAAGAAAGCTGAAATTGAATCACATTTCTCCAGATTTGTTTATTTGTTTGTCTATTATATAAGTAATATTATGGGTGCTGATGTCCAAGCTAGAACAAACTGTATGCCTTTTTAAAATAGTAATACACCTACAATGTTTGAAAGTAGAACAGAAAATTGACTGATTAATCGAATATCTAACTCCACTTACCAGATTGCTTCAACAAAAATATTTATGAAATTTTGAATTATTTTTCACATTTGTATAATTCTAAGATAAGACCTGAAGGTAATATTAGCTTCACGAAGACAAGGGTCGAATATATCGGAGTTAACATGATGAATGATTCCGTACCCTTCACTTAATACTAAGTTCATCCGTGTAACATAGTTATGAATTATTATCAACAGCGCTTCGTTGTTGAATAAATTTGACATCCGTTAATAGTAATTGCGGATGTGTGAATTGTTAACTGTAGGTCGTTGGTGTACCTTATATACACACACTGGGTAAAAAAGTAGGTTGTTGGTTTATTTCTTAGATGATTCATTTTTCATTGCTGAAGCTAATTTTGAACTGTACCTTTTATTGAAATCGTATTTATAACTTGAAACAGAAAAAAGTTGATGGTTATAAAAATTATAAAGAAGTATTGATTGAAAAACGTAATAGTAATGTCAAAACATGCATAGTAATTCATTACCCCCAATCGAACCTATAATAGTTATGCTCGTAGTTATGTAATTGTGTAAGTGTGCATATATGGTCGCACAAGAATGTTTAAATGCAAAAGAGGGTGGATCTCGTGCACTCAGATGTAAAACCAAGGTGTCGAATATATCTAATCACCAGCTCATTTTTAAGTAAAAGTCAAGATAAAAGTTAATTTTAATTCAATTAGAAATGAGGTTAGATCAATGAATTCAGAATATTAATTTTTTTTTATTGAAACTGAACTGTCAAAACCTGTTTTAATAGGGACTCGCGATTGACTTTTATCATGGGAGTTGACCATGAACTTCACCAAAAAATATATGAGTGGTGGCATGATTAGACAGATACGTTACCTTGTTTTTCAAAGTCAGTCTTTCACTTTTATTTTTTAATAAATGAATTTCGCATTCAATTGACTTTCATCTTTGTGTATCACTTTGAGTTATAGAAAAATAATCCTAGTTACGACGTGAGATGTCATATTCTACAGTGTGTTCGTGAGAGTTCAGTAGACCGGGATATATCCTCTGAAGAAAATAAATTCAAAAAAGGCATGCGGTACAAAGAATACATCTATTCAGAATCAGAATAGTGAAAAATTTTCAATCATCATTGAAATTACGTACGAAAATATCGGGAGTTGTTGGAATTTTATGATTGGACGAATTGTCTCGTGAGATGAATATGATATGAATGTTAATATTAATAATAATAAGTAAAATGTTAGAATGAAGTGGTGGTACCTCATGCGGCTTATAAGGGTGGATAAATCTTCAATTATTATAGGGTGATTGTGGAATAAAAATTTTATGCGCAATACAATATTTTCTAATCCGAAAATATAGTCTAGTTTTGCTTATTTCTACAGAGTTTTTTCTAAATTCGTATACTTGCTAAAATTGTACGAAATTCTACAACCCAAGGAATTGTTCTACTCTCGAATCCTCCCGAAATATACCTAATCAATACGGATGGAAATAATGCTGCTGCCCTCCTCCCACTTTTTCAAAAAACAACAACCTCAATTCCAATATTTCTGTTCCAAATAGAAATTTGAAGATTAGTAATTCCACTTGCGCATATTCTATGTTACCTGTGATTGGAAAGTATATCATTATATCGTCTGCACAACTATGTTGAGTAAAAACTATTTATTCATTCCTCAATTCATTATGAATAACTATTCAGGACTCTTCAAGAAATAATGTTTTCCTGTTGACTTTTGATTCCAACGTTGAAGATTCATTTTTGTACCTCATCAGGACGGAAGGGTCACCATTTCAAAAGATTTGAATAGCACGGATTCAACAAGGAAAGCACATCACTGGTACATTCCTGATCCTGAGACATCCCGAAGGTACGTCAGTTCTTAGTAATACTATCTATTTCTGAAGTTAATTCCACTCACCAAAGTCGATTTAAGAGAGGTTCTGAAAAATGTATTGTAAATAAAAATTTGGGGCCGTGACTCGAACCCATGAACTTCGGATTGCTAAGTGGACACTAACATACAAGGCTAATCTCCTAATCGCCATATTGGAATAATTACGTATCCATACGAGCACCCGTATTTAACATAATATGGAAAGAGTGGCCTTTCGCTGATGATTGTTTTAATACAATTTGAAGTAGCAAATAATTCAAAACATTGTGCGACCTCGAGATTATCTTTCCTCGGCCGGAGCGGCCTAGGCGCGAGCCTAGGCGATAATCTCTCTCTCTCTCGGAACGCGGAAAATCATTTTGCGGCCTTAGTATACAAATAACCATTGTTGATATTAACTTATTTTTGAAAAAACAACTAGAGAATCGAAATACAGGACTTGTGGGTGAAACTATAATTTTCAGGTTTTTACTTATTAGTATTAGTTTCTCCTACCATATTATCATCATTGAAAGACGATATAACGATAATTGCTGGAAAGTTCTGACTTCTGACTTATTTTGAGTACATTTAATTTCATTTAAAACTGGGATTGTTGGATTGGATATTCAAGATTGAAGTTGAAGGTTTGGGACAGGAAGGAATCCCTATACTTCTTGATTTCACCATAAATTGCAAGAAGGGCAAGGAGTATGGGTAAAACTGCTTGTTGAATTCATCAATGAAAGAAAATTTTTGGACGACGTGTTATAATGGTAAGAATTAATGAACACGGAAATTCAATACCTAGTATTCACGTAATCTGCTTAACACAGAATCATTTGTCATAAATAGCAAACAATAGGAATATCTATGTCATAAATTTTCGAACCTAATCACAATAGTTCAACAATCTTAGGCATTTCCACTCACCCAGTTATTATCCTTGAAAATTGACATTGTCCTCTCTTCTTCAGCAAAGTCCACGCAAAACCCTCATAACTCACTCCCAATCACAAAAAATTCAAAATAATGCACCAGATCGCGATTATCGCTGCGATGATCACAATTGTTTGAAAACCAATGCAAGGCCAACGCTGAGAATTCAATCAAAACAAAAATAAACCGGTACGAGTATTAGCAACGTTCCTAAAAAATTACTAGAGCATAGAATTTTGATATATAATCGAGTCCACTGTGCTGCGTCCCCAACGAATATATGAAATTAAATAAACAATTGAAGCAATTGACTATCGCGACGGCGGTTGCCAACCTTTGATCCGCGAAATTACGAATTTCGGCCGGCGGTGCTTCAAATAGCGCGCACGTTAAAAATTCGACCGCTCGTCTTGATCTGAGGATCGAAATTTCGTGTTCTCTCAAAAGCCGTAGGAACACTTTCTAATTAGCTGGGTGTACGCGGTGGAGGTAGCAGCACGTGGTAGGCCTCTGCGAGGTGTACACTTCACTGTTTGTTGTGAGTTTATTGTTATGAACAAATTGTGTGCGGATAGGTGATCTGCGTGACGCGTTTCCTCTTTGTTGAGTTATGTGTTATAGCCGAGTTGCCAAGCTTTTAACCTTAGGATTAATTTAAATGCGCTAACAATTTCTAAAGAAATCAGTCCGACTGTGAATGAAACAGATGTCACGCGAGAAAACTGAGAAATCATTTTTAAACAAGTAAGAAGGAAGGCAGGTCTAGAATAAAGTGAAAACTCGATATTAAATTGAATAATCAAGATTCAGCTGTCTAAAAATATAAGGAATATTTCAAAATCGAATCTCACCAATAGGATTTCAGAAACTGGTAAACACCAAGTCGTTTTTGTATTATCTTTCCAACGTTCATACAAAGAACAAAACTTTATTGATAGTTCATTTGGTGAATAACTGCATCAGTGTAACAAACATTTTATCACGCCAATCGGTCGTTCTACTAAAGTGTTGCGAATGTGAATGTCAGTGAGGGAGCTTCAAGAAGCTGAAACATTTCCTATGACATTATAGTATTGAATCGAAGTGGAATCATCCACTGATATCTATGACAAAAGCATTTCGTCCTTATAACTTTACGAAGGCAAAGATGGAGTTATGCGATCAAAAACAAAATCGATGAATCAAAATCATTTCCACAATTTCCGGAGCCCTGTTATTCTTCCTTCAAACTTCCCCTTTTATTCTGAGAATTGAAGGATCTCTCGTAATGTTGTCAATTGTGTCACATTGGCACGCAAAGTTTACTGAATATTGTTGTTGTTCTAAAATTGTTCTAAAATTGTTCGTTCCGTTAACCAGCTGACGAATGTCAACCCTCAGAAGTCGAAACTTGTGCGAGCAATGGATCAACGAGGCCTTACCTTTTAACGTGCGATTACCCAGCACGATGGCCCGGCGAGGATTCGAACCCCGGCCTTCCGCTTGATAGGCAGATATGCTAACCACTACACTACCGAGACCACAAATATTATCTGTGAACAATCTTTCATCACAGGTAAAAAAACTATAAAATCAGTATTATCTGAATGAGTTTTGTATGCTATGGAAATCAAGCGAAGAATGTTGATCCACCATCTGTGCACCGAAGCAAAGATGCGGCTTCAAAATATTGTTAGTATTGATTTGGCGAGGCCACTTTTCACACGGAATATGGGAAGGTATGGCTTATTGGAATTCGAACCAACACCTACAAGCCCACACTTGAGATGCCTGAAAACCCTGGTGTGTTTACTTATACCTGTAGAAGTTTGGGATAAAAGTGTCGAAATCTGAATTGCTTGATTTTTGGTGGATAATTGAGCTTTTGGAGGTTTCCGTACAATATGTAGAGATGTCTCCCACACGGTCTTGTCAGTTTTGTTTGAAGCTAAATTTGCACTAAGTGAAAATGTGCAGTCGGGTTTTTCCACTTTTATTTGATTGCCTACTGAGAAGAGATCGCAACCTTAAGGATAATGGGTGGACAATGAGATACCAGTAACAACGT
Source organism: Zygogramma bicolorata (assembly GCA_032362365.1). Taxonomy (NCBI): domain Eukaryota; kingdom Metazoa; phylum Arthropoda; class Insecta; order Coleoptera; family Chrysomelidae; genus Zygogramma; species Zygogramma bicolorata. Next base: position 64,872 of record JAVJAQ010003417.1, on the reverse strand, counting down.
TTCGATATTTAAAAGCAATGAAATCAAATAAACACGATAAAAACATGGTACACATCAAAATTTCAAAGTGACATGACAATATGACAATTAAATTGACACTTGTCATCAAATTTGAAAAATGGGAACATAACGCCCTCTACCGAAATAATAGGGGATACCTTCAGAAGCGTCGATTGTTTTTTTCGCCACAAAAATCTAAACAAAATCTAATCAGTTGAATCACCAGGTTTTCTAGGCATCTTACCTACACTGAACAGTGAGCGGTGCAGCAACACGTTGCGCTACTGGGGGGACTCACGGCTGCTAATATTTGCCGTTCAACTTTTATTTTCTCAATATATTCACCACTTGGAAATATCTCACCTCATTTAATGAATTCCACCATATTACAAAATGCAGAGTGTTTTATAAACGGTTAAATTTATACATATTTATTACAAGGCCAGGAAATGTATACTTTGGATAGAAGTAGGCAGAAAACAGTGTTTACTGCATTCAAAGTGTTCTCAAACTCGGCCCAACATTCCTGTTTGATATTTTCACATTGCATGCAATGAACTCGCATAGGCAACTTCTGATACATTATTACAAAGCTGAAAAACTTATAGATCATAAGAAAGCACCACCTTGTAGTGGACAAAAATTGCAATGAAAACATGCAACTTCTTTCGAAATACATATTTCTCCTAATAATGCCAGGAAACAATAAAAACAATTTATGAACGACCAGGCATAAAGTAGCACTTTATCGCCCGGATTTGCAGGCGTAAAGTAGCATTTATTGAATGAATTATTTTATATTGAAACCTATACTCCGATGGTTTCAATAAATGCAAATTATTGAAACATATATCTGAATTATACAGGAGTGCACATTACGAGTCGAGAAACCATCAACCACCATCATCATCAGAATATCAATAAATATCTATTGTACTTACAAGTAACTCATAATATGCCTTCCTGTATAATTCGGGAGATCTGTTTCAATAATTGTGATGGTTTATTTGAATATTACAATTTTCTCAATATTTCTGTGATGCAAAATCATATGATCAAGCCCAAAACTTTATTAACAATAATAACGAAAACAATGAACACATTTAATTCAAAAAATAAATTATAAATTAATATTGAAAATACAATTAGAACATTTATTTATGGAAATATTTGGATTACTTGTTTACTGTTGTTGCAGACAGTTGCTGATTCCAACTGATTCCTTATTACTAGAATTCTGAGGAGAATGCATGTTATTTTCTGGTGGTTCAGAGAAGTGAGAAATATTTTCAGGTTGTCTGCAATATCTAGTAGAAGACTCTTCATTTTCTGCAAGGTTTTTTAGCAATCTTCAGCTTATTTGCAACCGAATTTTCGATATAACCTTCCGCAACAGTCGTCGACTTCCACCCAGCATGTCTTTAAATGTTCTGAATGGTATCTGACCGAATGTATTTTTTCCGATAACCTGTCTCGTACACTTGCCATTTTAATAATATAAAAAAACCCTTTTGATCATTCTGATCTCACAAGGAAGAGTATTTTCTGTAAAAATACAAATAACTCGATTACAGCTAATACTCCATCTATCTTCGTTTTGGTTTCTCGTATAGTTATGAGTAAGAATGTTTCGAAATCTTGAATGTCTTCCACTGTGATATTTTTCAATTTGAAAAATTAGTGCTACCTACATAAGATAGAAATCGTCTGGTGCTTTCCTTAAAAATAACTCAATTTCTTCTCTGCTTAGAATCTTCGATTTCTTTGGTTTATAACCATCAGATTTTTGTTTAAAAAAAAGCTATAAATCTTGCGAATCATCTGACATCTCTATTATCATCTACATTCAAAGTAGCTTTCAGCATGGAATAATTTGACCACATGGAAGAGGGAGTTTTTATTTTTCACATTATTCCCATTGCAACACCTCACAAATTCTTTATACACTTTATCGTATATTCTCTTGGACTTACTTGGCAATAAACTCCATTTTGCATCCTCAGCTATCGCTCGGGCTATTACTTACACGCTGCGGTCCATAAAAGCCTATTTTACGCCCTTGATACATAAATAACTGTTTTTGACCAAAAAATCCATTTTAACTTTTTTGTTTGGATTTGATTGCCTTCTTTGAATTATATATTTTATCAGTTCTTCCTTTTTTCTTAGCAACAGGTTTTAATAGGGTTAATTAAATAGACAATGGAAGTCCAATATGGCTATTTATAACCAAAGTGTAATCAAATCCCCCAGTTTCGATAACGAATTTTCCTGGTCTTTAAGAGGAAATTTGAGGCGGGTGCAAATAGTAATGGCCGAAATGAAGAGAAAAAAGCGACAGCCCCCATGCTGGCCCTGCCGACAGTTTCGAATAGTTCGTCAGGTACGGACCATCACTGAACAAGACGAAGAGAGCTTTTGAGTAAAGGCCAAAATGCTACAGCTGTGACTAAGAAGAGTTACTGCCAGGCTAGACCAAGATCTGAAGAAAGGGGGAATGGACTCTCAATTTCCACAATGAAACGCAATGGCAATTGTTCAGTTTCTCATGGGATTCTGTATTATGGTTTTCCATGGTTTTTCCCTGAATCACCTCCTCCAAAAGGTCTTCCCGACACCGATCCAAAAAGTGTACGAAATCAGTATTCTACAGTACAAACATATAAATTGAAAGGAATGTCTTGTTATGGGTTCCACACATAGACGATACGGCTCACTTGATTTGGTGTCCTACAAGACCACTGTAGGATGTGCTACAGTTCCAATGGTTCGTACTATTACACTTCACCTCAAATTGGACCCACCAGACCAACGTAGGAATGGTGCCTTTGGTGGTAATCGGATCACCTTAATCGCAGTAAGTATAGAACGAAAGGAAAAACAAAAAGGCCCTGAAACAATATGAACATTGTAACTCGTATAGTCGGTTAACCAAGTTTATTTCAATGAATGTCAGAGTTGACGAAACCTACCTCCCGGGTGGTCTCAAGTGGCGACCACTACCAGTTGAGTTTCAAAGGACTCTTGAAACTTGGGAACAGTATGCTCAAAATAGTCAATGGACCCTGCTTTCACTGAATTTGTTCAAATATTACCGGAGATTTTGAAAAAAATCTGCAAAATAGCGTAACACGTTATTACTCCTTCTAGGAAAACACCAAAGGAAGCTCTCTCAATCTGTACCCTTTTTTCCAAATCTCAGCAAAGAATCGCTTGTTTTTGATTTCTAGCTACTAATATCTTTCCTCTGTTAGGTATGCAACCTTGAAGCAGATTTCATTGGTAGTTCAAATGCACCCTGATTTGACAAGTCACCATGTGAGTATGTTATGATTCCCAATTTGATAGTACCCTGTTTCTTCGATAGCAACTAGCAGATGGAGGCAAATATTCCTACCTGACGATGAACTCTCAGGATAACAACTTGGCTGGTGTATTTGGTAAGTATCACTACGAAATGGATAACAAACTCATACTCAATTTGTTTTTCCTTTCATTCTAGGAACGGCCTACTATCATGATTAATACTTGATACAACTAATAAAATTTACCATCCAACCCACAACTACACTGGAAGCTAAGTATCTCGTAACATCTGAACGACTATGCTGTTTCATTATCCATATGGCAGCCATGAGATGATTGATGAATGGCAACGGTTCCGATAAGCAAAATATTAGGACTACTACTCGCAAACCCATTTTGGAAACAGCCACTGGAGATAGAATCACCTTGTTTGGAGAAAGTCAAGTCAGGATTGGACTATTGAAAAAATTACGAAAATTGGAGATACACCATCGCAAAGGAAGAAGTTATGGAAACGCGGACAGTCTCTCAAGGAGACCTTGCCTGGAGAAGGGCTGCGAGTTCTGCCAGCGCCACGAGACGAAAGATGGATGGCCAAAGTCACAAAATGCAGCCATCAGAAAGGTCGCATCAAGTCACGATGGCTACCAACGACGACAAAGATGGCCTGACAAAGGGTGCGGTGAGAGATGCACAGGTAGAGGCATTTGCTATTACTAATGATTTAAAACAACTAATAGATCAACCCACTCGTATTCCTGATACGAATAGCCAATTTGCCAATGCACTGGACCTGTTTCTCAATGCTCATCCTGGGTGATTCTCCTCCAATGGATGATAAACTAGCCATATGTCGTGTCTGGTATTACAAGTCAGTCGAGTGGAAACTGGGACGGTTTTCGATTGTTTTCCTCTCATTTTCCCTAGAGAAGGATCTGTTTTTCATCTAGTGATCCCACTTCATGTGATCGAAAAATCTTTGATACCATCATTCTGGGAATTGAGACATTTATTTCAAGTAGTACAAAGACACCACAGTCTGAGGAACCCTGGTTCAATAAAAGGATGTGATGCTATCACATCGAGAGAGGCGGCATTCAATGTCTGGCGCCAAAAACCAGGTTCAGAAACAAATAAGATGGTTTGCAAGATCACCAGATCTTTATATTTTTAATTATTTTTTATGAGGCTCATCGCAGTTAGCAAGATTTTCTATATAAGCTTCATGAGACATGGCTTTCCTGTGTATTTCAAACTCTTCACATTCCCAGCATTCTTCATTTCTTAGATTGACAAAGGATATATTTAGATCATTATAGTAACCATTTTTCTGTATAATTTGTAAGAAAAGTTTGTATTGGGGTATTTCAGTAAAAAATCCTTATACATTAGTGTTGTTTATATTACTGGGTAGGTATTTTCTATTAGGAGCATGTTCTCTTCTGTAATGGGATATCATAGGGTTAAATGAATTAACATGTTCAATAATTGTTTCTGTCTGTTTTGCGTGGATATGGACGCCTCCTTTCATCTTTTTTAGGAGCTATCAATCTCGGATCTGTGTCACGTATGCTTTTCAACATTCTGTCATTTCCGTTTTCGTACCTCGAAAATAAATTCTGAAAAAATTCTTACAAACGAGTATCTCTTCGACTTTCTCAGATTTCAAATCGTATTTATAGGAATATAATCTTGGTGATGTTTGAAAAAAACTGTTTTTGTTGCTGCTTTGGTAACAGCCAGTACTGCTTTATAATGTCTTTTATTTGTCTATTATACGAAATTTTTTGGGTGCAATTGAATTTGCATTTACAAGGTTTTTACCCTCATGAGCTCTTATGTAACTCTCAATCTTGTGTTTCTTCTTTTCAACTATTGTTCCTCTTTATCTCTTCCTTAATTCTCCAGTTTTTGTGTAAAGTTTCTTAATTGACTCATAAGAAAAAGTAGGGGCAATCCGCTGTTAGTGCTTTTTCAACAGATTTATTTATAATTTCTTGTAAAATATTTTCTCGGAATCTATATCACCTAAATTCTCCTGAGGATTCTCTTTTCAGTCTCCTTGTTCAATATTCGAATAGTTTGAATCATTTACGGCTACCTGATTAAAACTTTCAGGGACTAATATTACATTGGAGAATATGCGTATATGTTTACAAAGTGGAGTAATTTGGCTATATTCGTAACTAGAATCCGACTCACCTCCACTAATATTGCCTAATTCATTAGACATCCCTGGTACATAATCTAGATCTTGGTAATACTTCGGTCGCTATGAGCACCTTTTTTTTGAATTTTTTTTTGTGGAACTTACGTAACTCGGTCTCCTCTACAAAAAATGTAAATGAAATAATCGGCGGTCTCTTATATTTTCGGAGATACAGGGCCTTTTTGGTGTAAAACTTCACAATTTTCCACATCAAATTTCTGTTGTTTGAACACACAAAATTCCTCCTTCTTCTGATCAAACGTTAGTCACTCTCTTATTCACTCGTTTTTAACATTTTTAAGCATAAAAAACCATTAGTTTTCCAAAAAATGCAATTATTTTCAAATCATAACCAATTTGTTGTGATGTCATAGTGCAATGACAGTCGAAAGTGATGTATTTGCAGTGTTGCCGCTCTCATTGTTATTGTTGAGAACTGAATGCATTAATGTTGACTTTTGGAGAAAGTTGGATTTTTTGAGAAAATAATGGATTTTTCTGCTTAAAAATGTTGAAAACGTGTGAATAAGAGAGTGACTAACGTTTGATCAGAAGGAGGAATTTTGTGTGTTCAAACAACAGAAATTTGATGTGGAAAATTGTGAAGTTTTACACCAAAAAGGCCCTGTATCTCCGAAAATATAAGAGACCGACGATTATTTCATTTACATTTTTTGTAGAGGAGACCGAGTTACGTAAGTTCCACAAAAAAAATTTCAAAAAAAGGTGCTCATAGCGACCGAAGTATTACCTAAATCTTTTTTACGTTTGGCTTTATTAGTTTGTTTTGAGCTCCTGATAACTTTTAGTTTTTCTTTGGGTTGTAGATTCAGAGCGATAAGTATCACACGCGTGCCTCGACTACCAGTATGCCGGCTGACTGATGCACTACAAAATATGAATTACAATCTAATATTGTTCAAAAAGACGGAAACATTGTTAAACTTACCATGGATCCATAACGCACACTATTTATTCACTTGAAAATGCAAAAAATACCAGATATAAATAACACGGTTCAACACTTTATTGAGGTTATGTTGCACATTATGATTCTGTCATGCTACCTTCAATCGTCCCAACTGATGTCGCTCAGCACAAAATGCTAACTTCAACTGTCCTTACTGCATTTTCGAAGGCAGAACGGACTATTCGTCTTAGTAAATATTTGATAGGACAATTTATGTTGGCAAAGATGGAAACGCGTTACTTCGACCCAAGAGGGATTCTCAACTGCTTTTACAGAAGGTGGGCATCAAGAATAAATATGACCCAGGGACTTATGAAAGATGTTTTAAGTTTCATGAAAGTAGCTGGAAAGACAAGAAGTGTTTTAAAAAAGTTGCAGTGGTTTCCTTTGAGAAGTTGAAGTGAGGTCTGTTTTGGGATGTGATGTTTCCTCCGATCAAATTCTTGGCCCACATAATCAAATGCAGGTGGTTATAGCTCGCGGTCTTTTTTTCAATTGGAAACAACCATAATAGTCTCAGTAGGAAAATGACTAAAGTGATTCTGCTGAATATAATTTTTAAACACGCTGAAACCAATAAAAATGTATATTTATATAATGATGCTCCTCTTCCTTAAAAATTATTAGGAAATTGGTTGATTGACACTGGTTTTACCATAGGAAACATCACGATTAATAAAAATCCTCTTGAGAGTTTGATTGAACTCACAAACCAGGAGCTCAGTGTTTGCAACGAATCAAGTGAAAAATACACAGAATATGATAATACAAAAAAGCTGTTCACTTGGCTGCAGAACTACTGTCAAACACTCTCGAAAAGCAATGATCCGCTGTAAACCTGGTTAGACAAAAAGCTTGCTGATGACGTAGGAGAGTTTATCTGTGATACTAACAACTGGTTCGACATTTTCAACAGTAACACCAAAGATGCGAAGGAGCCAATGAAGTGTCCCTATGATTTACATATAGAATTAAAAGGGTAGCCACTTGGACAAAGTTCTTTAAATGGTTGAAATAGTGTGAACTCAAGTGAAAAAAGTCCAACAAACTTTCCAAAAAGGTATGATCATATCTATAAAATCTCTGAAACTCTTCTTCGGTAATATGAAGAAAGAATTTCAAATTCGATATTTTGCTACACATAAGCTCAATCAAGATTGTTTGCAAAATTTCTCCTCTCAAGTTAGGAGTAGAGGTCCAAATGACCATCCTAGCCCATTAATGGCTAAGCAGAGAATCAGAATGATCATACTTGGAAAGAACAAATAATATACAGTTGCCTGTGATATTTTCATATATTAGATTTTACTAAACCGCTACACGTGTTTCCCTATATAGTAGCTTCCTCAAGCAGAAACTTTAAACCCCAATTAAGAGTTTAAAACACTTCCATTCAAGCCACTTCATTTTCATCATCCGATTCGAATAGTAGTGATGATGAAATTTATAAACAGAGTGAATAATTTAGCAGCGCTGCATTGGAGTACATAGCCGGATACATAGCTGAAAAATTTAGAGAAGTTCCGCCGTGTTTGAGGCAGTATACTTACATGATGGGAAGTGAGCATGATTATCATTTGCCCTCATGGGTTCAACAACTTCCATATGGAGATCTCAAACCAAATGAAACATTCTTATCAGAAATAAAAAAGTTGAATAGGCATTTTTAAAAGTACCATTGTGACTCTGTCAATATGGGAACAAGAATTGTGAAAACACTGGCTGCCAAAATAGAAAGACACAGCGATTTTCCATATGAAATTGTCACTGCCTTTTGTAAATTTAGAATGATTACCTGAATGCCAAAAGAATTGAAAAAAATCTGTTGTGGTGAAACAAGACTGGGTCGTGGCTTAACTGAGCGAAGAATTTTCGGAAAATAAAATAATCCTGGGTTTACCACTCTGATAATTTATTTCTTCGTTGATCGACAATATTTGTTGTTATAAATATACTGGCATTAAAGTATCTAAAAGAGTTTTTGTTAACCAAATCACATTTCAACAAATTATATTCTTTCAGCAAACTCCACCTAAAAGAGTGACCAAACACCACTATACAAATGTTTCACAAACAGATATATAGTTTACGAATTTCAGAGTTCACACTATCAATACTTTAAGATATATGATACGTTTGTAATCGATCAAAACTGATCAGAAAGTCCTATTCACAGTTTTTCAACCTCAAAAGTCGGAAGCAAATCTTCGGTTGAAAAACTAGAAAGAATTTCAATATCTATAAAAAAAATACAAATAAAAAGTAAACTTCGAACAAGCGCTCCCAGTTCGGCAGAATATTCGAATATAGCAAGCAAACATATGCAACCAACCGTACGTCCTATAATGTATGGCAGTTGCCTGAAATCAGGTAGGTATCTGTCGTATGCAAATCGAAAACAGATTAAATTTCAGAGTGGTATTATATAAGAAAAGACAAAGTACATTACAAATAAAGACCCATGAAAATGTAGTTTCAGTACACTGTGAAGAGAAAATCATCATATACGGATTCTGATATGGCTAGATAACGAAAGAGAAAACTTAAAAGTTAACAAATTAGTTCCTAAATTATATTCTTTTTCATTTGTGACTGTTATATATTTTGTGCTTACTTATACCGACGTTACAGTTCCTTTATGAACAGTGCAGCCTAGGTTCTCAATGAAAAAAACGAAAACATAAAAAAAAAATTCAGTTATCATAGTATTTTTAACAACTTATAAAATATACGAAATGTTCAATGAATTATATACTTCTTTCAATACAGCTTGTGATGATTTTAAATAAGAATAATATTCTTGGCATGTTTCAGATCCATCTTAGAGTTTTCAATATTGCTATGAGGATTGAAATATTCAACTGCTTTTTCATTAATTTGTTCATTAAAGAAATTACTTCTTATTGGTGCATTTGTGCACCAGTGGGAAGTTTGCATTAGCAATTGATGATGTTACTTTTTCAAATATAAAAAATATTTTCATGAAGTAATAATTGTAAACTGCAATATACATTTGCACCTTACAATTGGCTTTTGACCGAGGTCTTTCCGCCCTGAATGTCACAGAATAAGATGAGTTTTAATAATAGAACTTATGAAAAATAAAACATGAAACAAGTATACAATAATATGACGTAGATATATGATTGTTATTTCACCTTCACATAACTATTTGTAGTTTTTCCCACCATGTAATTTCTGACAATTTGATAGGAGAGTTAATAATTTATCTCCTGTTGCAGAATTTCTCAATCAGTGCAATGTTCCATCATATCAGTGCCACTATTTTTCACCTTCGTTTAAATCACGGTCTGTAAATGGAAAACAAATTATTTGCTAATTTCGCTTCTGAGACAAATGGAAAACAAATTATTTGCTAATTTCGCTTCTGAGCCAAATTATTTTGCAATTGGATAATTTTTTCAGATGCTTCAATTATCGGTTATAATTGCACGAGTGCATAAAAATTACCGACAATTTTGCAAGAAAGCGTGAAATCTAAAAATTGCAAGAGTTTATTTTCATATTTTGGCGAAAGTGCCCGAGTCCGAAGGACGAGGGCTCTTTTACATTATATGAAAATAACCGAATGCAATGTGTATAAGATATCACGCTTGAATGCAAAATTATCTGGTCATTTTTATGCACAATGTAATTCATTGGAATATTTCACGAATAAAGAAATTCTCAAGGAAATGTTATTTTTTGTTCATTTATACTTTTGTACAAAATGCCCTGTTAGTCTACAGGAAGCTGTCTGGACTGTATATAAAATGAAATTATCGAAGTGAACTTTTTTGACATGTATTTTTATTCGACTTCATGTCACAATCTTGTTGTTATAATAACAAAATCGAACAAAGGTAACGCATGTATCTTGATGACGTTCGCAGAATCAGGACGGTATAAATGTTTTTTGATTAGAGAATTCATCAAGTATAAAATATATAACTGAATACCGAACATCCCGGCCGCCTTGAAATTATAATTTCAACTGATTGAATCCGTGTTGAAACTCGGCACACGAATGTCACCAATTGTCATTATCTATGGGAAGTAAACACAATTTAGAAAGTGCACGTTTAGTAGTTGAACCATCACTAAACTTAATAGTCACTACCCGCGTAATGTTATCAGTTCCAGGGTGAATATCCAAAACTCTGGCAGTCTTCCATTTTAAGGGGGGAAGATTGTCCTCCTTGACCAGTACTAGATCACCTGTCTTGAGTTTTGTATGACCATCTTGGAACCATTTTTGCCTCGATTGTAACTCAGATATATATTCTTTACGCCATCGTTGCCAAAAATGCTGCATAATCTGCTGGAGTCTTTCGAACTGTGATAAGCGATTTTCGGGTACTTGAGTGAAACAAGGTTCAGGTATCGAGGTAATAGGTCTGCCTATCAGAAAATGTCCAGGACTTAGAGGAGTGTAATCGTCGACGTTCGATGACATTGGAGAAATAGGTCTAGAATTTAGTACGCCTTCGATTTGTACTAAGACAGTCATAAAATCTTCATAGTGTAATCGGGTATTACCAATGACTTTCTTTAAATGTGATTTGCAACTTTTTACCCCACTTTCCCAAAGCCCACCAAAGTTTGGTGCTCTAGGAGGTATGAAATGAAAATTAATGCCCTCAGACACAATTTTACTTTCAATTTCCACACAGTTTGTTTGCAGAAATTTTGCAATTTCTGAACTTGCTCCTACGAAAGTAGTCCCATTGTCGCTATAAAAATCAGTAGGTTTACCTCGCCTGCAAATAAAACGTTTGAAAGTGGCTAAAAATGCATCACTCGTTAACTCTGTCACAAGTTCGAGGTGTATCGCCTTAACTGTCATACAGATGAAGAGAGCAACATAAGCTTTAATTATTTTAGGGTTTCGAGTCTTGCGATCCTTGAGGAAGAATGGGCCTGCATAGTCACAGCCGGTATGTGCAAACGGAAAAAACTTGTTGACTCGATAGTGAGGTAAATTACCCATCAAATAATCAAGTGTCTTGGGTTTCACTTTAAAGCAAACAAGACATCGATGCACAACTGATCGTGCAAGGCTACGACCTGATATCGCCCAATACTGTTGTCTAACATTATATAATAGTTGCTGTGGTCCACAATGCAATAAAATTTTATGATGATACTCGAATATCAATTTAGTCAGCTTATGTTTATTGTGTAATACAATAGGAAATTTCTTATCATATTCAATTTTAGCATTCTGGATCCTGCCACCAACCCTAATGAGATTGTTTTTATCCATGAATGGATTTAAAGAAAGAATAGAACTATCTTTACTCAGTGGTCGCTTGTTGAGTAGATTAAGATAATCTTGTCTGAAAGATTGAATTTGAGAAATTCTTATCAGGTTTTGAAGTGACGCTTTCAATTCCTGTGCTGTCAAATTACCACTAATTATCTTATTCGCTCCTGATCTTTTAGTTCTCGTATTATTAATAAATCGATAACAATAGCCCAAAATTCGGGTTACTTTGGACAGTGATGAAAAACGTGAGAACATATCGAATTCTAAAACATTCCTGAAGATCGCAAAATTGACTACAACTCGTTGCTCAGGCAAAGCTATCACTGAGCCTTCGTCTACAGTGGTTAATGGTAATTCACCGGTTCTCAGCCAATATGGACCATGGAACCACAAATCATTGGAGAGCAAGCTCATAGCAGTGGTACCACGTGACACCAAGTCAGCTGGATTGTCCCCTGATCGAACGTGGAACCAATTATTTGGATTTGACAAGGATTGAATCTCGATAACTCGATTTTTCACGAATGTGTTAAAACTGTCAGGGCTACCCTTGATCCAACATAAAGTTATGGTAGAATCGCTCCAATAATAAATTCCATCAAAATTTATGTCAATTGAGTTCAATACCTTTTTTGTCAGTCTAGCAGATGTCAATGCAGCTGTCAGTTCTAATCTAGGAAGAGTCGGTTGTTTCGTCGGAGCAACCTTGCTTTTTGCACAGAGTAAATGAGAGGAAAAACTGTCACTGTTGCTAATACAACGTATATAAATAGCTATACCATAGGCTTTTTCCGAAGCGTCAGAAAATGCATGTAACTCCACACGATTGGAATTTTCAAAAAGAATAAATCTGGGAATTTTCAGGTCATTGAGATATTTCATATCTAAACAATATTTGTTCCATTTGTCAAGTATAGTTTCCGGAACTTCAGAGTCCCAATCAGATTTTTCTTTCCATAAACTCTGAATGATTAGTTTAGCAATAATAATAACTGGTTGAACTAACCCTAACGGATCAAAAATCTGACTCGAAATTGATAATATCTTACGCTTAGTTATAGCAAGCTGTTTCGAAAATTCTCGTATTCGGTACTGAACAGTATCAGTATACGCGTTCCAGTATAAACCTAGCGTTTTGCTTTGCTCACTCTCTCCTAATGGTAAAATATTAGCATGAGAATTATCATTTATTAGAAAACTGTCAGAAAAATCTTTTTTATTGGATAACCACTTCCTCAAATCGAAACCTATACTTGCTAAAATCTTTGATACATCTCTTTGGAGTGTCAGTAATTCAGTCTTGTCATTTGTGCCTGTCAGAAGGTCATCCATATACATATCATTTCTAATGATTCTCGCAGCTGATGGAAACTCATTCTCGAATTCACTAGCTACTTGATGTAGACAACGTACTGCCAAGAATGGACTAGATGCCATACCATATACTACCGTATTTAGTTCATAACAAATAATATCTCCTGTATCTGCCGGCCATAATATACGTTGATAACTTCGATGCTTAGGATGTATCCAAATCTGACGAAACATTTTCGAAACGTCTGCGTTCAGCACATATTTATGCTTGCGAAACCTGGTCAAAATAGAAAATAAGTCATTTTGAGTAGTCGGTCCTACAAACTGTACATCATTGAGACTGAGTCCGCTTGAAGTCTTACTAGAGGCATTGAAAACAACCCTCAAACGACATGTCAAACTCGACTCTTTAATAATCGCATGATGAGGTAGATAATAACTTTCATTGTCCTTACTGTCGCGCCAGTCTTCATTTGTCAACTGTGTCATGTGACCGAGACTCTCAAATTCTGAAATGAATTCAGAATATTCGTGTTTCAGGTCTGGATTTTTTTCAAATTTTCTCTTCAAGTAATTCAAGCTACGTAAAGCATGTTTTTTCGAGTCACCTAATGCTGATAAATTATCTTTGAACGGAATCTGAACTACAAATCTTCCTGTCATGCCTTTTTCGAACGTACTCAAAAAATGTTTCTCGCAATAATCGTCGATAATATTGGGAACAGCAGGCTCCTCAATCTCCCAAAATTTCAGTAATGTATGATTGAGCATGTCATCATCAGTCACCAAATTACAAGTGAAATGTCTAGAAATTTTAGGAAATGTCAATTCACCACCTATAACCCAACCCAACTGAGTCTTTTGAAAAATTACTCGACCATTGGTTTTGATCTGTTCCATGAGTAGAATATCGTAGAAAGCATCCACACCTAATAAAATGTCAATATCTTGTGAAATATTAAAAGTCGGATCTGCCAATGGAATGCCTTTAGGAATTTTAACTAATTTAGCACTAAAAGAAACGAGAGGAAGCGAACTTGTCACTTGTTTTAAAACCAAGCACGACAATTCTCTGCTATAATTATCGGTTCTTGAATGAATGGTTACTTTTGTTTGGTATTTAATTGAAATATTATTAGAATTGCCAACGCTTGATATGTCAAAATTAGTCGAAACAAATTTCGCTCCTATTTTCTTTGAAAAATTTTCGGAAACAAAGTTACTTTGGCTTCCTGAATCTACCAAAACTCTAGCCTGATATAATTCATTATCAGCGCCGATTACATTCACCAATGCCGTAGAAAGAAGGGAATAAGTTGTTTGTCGAGTGAGCCCTGAAAATGAGTCTAATTCATTTCCCGAACTATCAGCGATTCGAACAGAATTGAGATCTACAACCTCCGAAAGTTTAGCAGTGCCATACGATTCACGATGGTCACTACCTCTCGTGAGTAAGCTCGTCGAAGTAGACGCCACATAATTTTCTGTCTCCACTTCGCGAATTGCCACCGCGTTCGTACTCCCTTCATGTGTGGAAGCACGAGGTTTGATATCGTCGTTGGTTTGTTTGTAACGATGTAATAAATAATTATGCTTTCGACTACAAATTCTACAACCTGATTTTTGACAATCCTGTACCATATGACTCGGATTGAAACAATTCAGACAGAGTTTCAATTTTCTTATTTCTGAATTCCTGTCATCGATTGAGAGTTTTTTGAAAATATCGCATAGGAATATCGAGTGGTCTGCTTTGCAATAGTAACAGGAAAATGTTCTCGGTTGGTTTGTCGTCGCGAAAGAACCGTGATGTTTTTTTGTCTGTTTGAAGTCTTTTTTGTCTGTCATGTGAACTGTCTGTCCTTTAACTGCTAATTTCTGATGTCTAGTTAACTCTAACTTTTCGAGTAAAGCACATTTGTTTTTAAAAAATTCGTGTAACTCATTCCACGTCGGGAATGTGTCCTTTATTTTGTATGCCTCCCACTCCTTCCTAGTCTGATTGTCAAATTTATTTACCAAAATCGCTATTAATAGCATGTCCCACTTGTCAGTCGGTTGATTTAATGCTTCTAGCGACCTAACATTACGATTGAATGTGTCAAAAAGTTTTCTTAAATCACTATATGATTCCCTTGACAATACTGGAGCATCTAAAAGCCCTTGAATATATGTGTCAACAACTAATCGGTTATTCTCATAACGTTCTGTCAAAAGTGACCAAGCCACATTCCAATTTTTGTCAGTAATTAGTAGTGAACTGGTTAAATCTAATGCCTCATCACTTAAGCAACTACGTAAATATTGCAATTTCTTTACTGGTGGAGTTTTTCCAACCATTGCCAGAAAGGCGTCTTTGAATTCTAGCCACTTGTCAATTTTACCTGAAAAGGATGGTAATTTCAAAGGCGGTAACTTATTCGAGTAAACCTTATCATCATTACAACGACCCTGGGACCATCTCGAGACTGACTGATTCGATTTATTTGCCTGATTTGACTTGGTTTTATTCGATTTCTGCGAGCTGTCGGAAATTGAATGTTTCTGACTCTGATTGCAACAAGCTTTTTCATAATTCTCAATTCCAGTTTTTGCACGGGCAATTAAATCAAAATAATCGTCAAAATAACTTTTTTCATCTAGTTCGTGAGCCTTTTCATCGGCCGATAAATCTGTCAAAGATTGTAAAACGCAAGAAATATCCAACTGAACCAGTGAAAAATCATCATATCCTGGCATAAACTTATCTAATCTAAACTTCAAATCGTTATAAGTGAGTTCTGACAAGTTTTCAAAGTCAACCCTTTCAATGAAAGTTCGGAAATTTGTAAGATTTCGTCTAATCTGAGCCCTTTTCAATTTAAGAGATGAAAGTTGATTTTTTATGTCTTCTGCCATTTTAACAACTTGTAACTTGTCACACCCAATTACAAATGAAAATATATGATCTGTCGATAAATTCTAATCAATCAGTAAAGATTGGTACGACCTTATCTCCTTGAACTCGTCGGTTCTCTACACGTCGATGCCTTTGCGTAACTGTCTATCACTGCTCTGCACGTCTGCACCGGTCTGTGCTGCCCAGTAAAGGGTACGTGAAATACTGCCAAAAAATCAACTTGGATAACAGTTTTGTCGTTGATTCTTCTTAGCTTACATAAACGTCGATGTAACCCAATTGCTGCCAATGAATAATTGTGAATAGTCCACACTGCCAAATTTGTCAAAACTGCCGTCAATTCTCAAACTGCCGTGCCGATCCACATATGCATCGGGGAGAAGGACCATAAATTAATGTACAAAATGCCCTGTTAGTCTACAGGAAGCTGTCTGGACTGTATATAAAATGAAATTATCGTAGTGAACTTTTTTGACATGTATTTTTATTCGACTTCATGTCACAATCTTGTTGTTATAATAACAAAATCGAACAAAGGTAACGCATGTATCTTGATGACGTTCGCAGAATCAGGACGGTATAAATGTTTTTTGATTAGAGAATTCATCAAGTATAAAATATATAACTGAATACCGAACAACTTTCCTCTTTAGATCGTATGGAGTACTCACCTAAACGCGAAATATTTTTCTATTTTTAGCGATACGGTTTCAAATGTGTTGTTATGGTGACTTGATACAATGCAATTACCGCTGTAAGTTTTCGAGATGGGAAGTTCATAATTTTATGCGACGTCTGGCGGAAATATAACGCACTGCTATAAGTTCACAAACAAACAAACGGCTTCCATTTTATGTGTGTGAATTTATTGAGTTCTTTGGTGTTTATTTAGGAAATCTCATCTAAAGTTGGAGTTTTTTTGATTAATTATAACAATCATGGATGCAGATCGCTCAGTGAGCCGCATAAAGTGTTTTGTTCCAAGTTGCCGCAGCTCTAGGAACCGAAATCCAAAGTTGTCCTTCCATAAGTTCCCAAAGAGAAATACATCTTTGGTGGGAAACATTACCGAGAGTGGATTGAAAGAGAAATTGGACAGGTACAAGGCTTGGAAAATCAGACTGAAACTGCATAAATCACCACCTAGAGCGGCTTCAGTGTGTTCCTTGCATTTCAAGAGAGATGATTTCTTGTTACCTGGTGAGTTTGTTTGTCTATTTTTAGGCGAAGTTATGGCGCAAATCATCATCCATGTAATTAAAGGTGGATTCATGCAGCTTCAATAATCAATAATTAACAAGTAACAATTAGGTATCAATGATGAGTTGAACTCCCTAATTTACTGTAGATGATTCATGCAACCAAATTATCAATTAACAAGTAAGAGTTGGCCAACTTTTAACTTTCTCACTTTAATTGTAAAATGTGTACCTCTAATGTGCAGGTTATGAGGTCATAACCAAATTTTTCTTCAAATAATTTGTTTTTCTGTTCGTTGAATGTCAGTGAGCTGAAATTGAAACTGTAGATGCGATTCTGGTGGGCCTTCTCAGGAAAACAATGAATTTCATTTCCAATTTCAATCTTCAGCTCTCCAAAACGAAGCTAGGAAATTTAAAAATGAATACAAAATGCCAGTCGAAAGTTTATGTAAGGTTAGAGTTGATCCCCTTTCACTAGCTCTGATCATTGTTGAATTTGAGTGCATGAATATTTTTCATTACTTTCTACTTGATAATTGTTAATCGCTACTTGTTCATTGTTACTTGATAATCTTGAATCTGCATGAATCCACCTTAACTGGTTCTCAACTGAGAATTATACCAAGATAGTTTGGAAAAACATTATTATTTTTGGATGTATCATGAACTTTCAGGAAACCTTTTCTCCAAATCGGTTTGAAAATGAAACAACTTTCATGAATATAGAAAATTATATTAGCAAAATCTTTCTAATGATATGTGTACAACATTTACAGGTGATCAATTTATATACAAAACTGAATAGACAATTTTGAACCTGGATAGTGTTTGGGTGCTCCTTCGTACAGAGAGTAAATAAATACTAAACATTCGAGACCATTTTAAGAATGATTCCTGTTTACCAAAAAGTTCTTCGCTTGAAAGAATAACCTACATCATTGTACTTGTAATAGTCATTCATCCCACGAAAGTACTGAAGATTATGTAATTAGTTGAGATACCACTCACACAAATACTGCAGACAATAGTGTACATATTTATAGTTTTAGGCAATGTTCCATAAACTTACCTTTTTCAATTCTCTCACTCGAAAAGATAAAAATAATGCTTTTTTTCAGATTCAATTATTAAGAGACCCAGACTTAAGAGTACAGCGGTACCTAGTTTGAATTTAGAGTTCAAAACCCAAACAAAATCAAGAAGGGTCAGAAGGCAAAACATCTCGAAAACAGAACAGTGTACTATGTTTCGTGTAAGTTCTTTTGGTAGTACAGATGATTTGGAAACTGAGATAATTGGACAAACAGTTATACCAACAACTGAACCATTACAGTTGGATAACTGCACAGGTAAAGAGTTCACTCTTTTTAAGCATTTAGATTTCCATTAGCATCTAGTTTTTGTCCTGTTATAAGTATAAAGGTAATTTTGCACTGAGGTCATAGCCAGTATGACATAATTCAATCAACGTTGATTTTTTGTTGTATTGCAGGTTTTGATAGAGTTGAGCAATTGAGACGGAACAAAAATATATTTTATTCAGAGTAATGAATTTTGTGAAACCCCAGTTCGAATTTTACTGAAAAACTGAGACTATAAATTGCATAAAAATCAGCAAATTAGTTCAATACTATTACAGACAACATTGAGAAGGGTGACCACCAGGGTCCATTGCCTACTACAATAAGGAAGATGTGAAAAGCCCATTCTCTGATAAAGATACAAGGATAGAAATTTGACCTTAGCATTTAATGAATTATTCTAAATGATACTACCTAAATTCTGTAATTTGGCTGATATTTTCAATTAGGAATATGATTGTATGATTGAATATTAGTATTGCTGTTTTTGATATTTCTATATTCTTGGTAAACTTATTGAAAGAAATAAGTACAAAATTTGCAGATTTTCAGTGAGAATTGACATAATATTTGATGAAGTTATTTTTGTTTTGTTCATTTATTTCAAAGAATAAAAAAAGTGTTCATATATTCCTTTTTCCAATATTGTATTGATGTATTTCACAACACTGCTTCGATAATTGATCCATTTTCTTGGCTATACCTCTGTTGTTCATTTGTATCTTCATATCAATAGATTTGTTGTGCTCAATATTAGTTTGAAAAGATATACTCGAGAAGTCATTTCAAAATTCTTTTTTTAAGGGGATGAACTAACAGCTGTTGAAGCTTTACTAGAATTACAGAGCAGAATTCAAGTAATTAAGAGAGACATAGGTGTTCAAGTGAAAAGTGGAGACCTGCTTAACTCATTCACTAACATAATGGTCACAAAGGGACAACTAGCAACTATGACTGGATTACCGTCTTATGAACTTCTTGATGAAATTGTGGGAATGTGCAAAGAAATTTTTGGTTATCGTTCAGGTAAGCATACACTTTCATTAAGAGGATGTGTCATTTTTACATTCATCAAATTGAAAATGGGAATGAGGTATGCCGTTCTATCAGTTTTATTTAATATTAGCAAGTCAGTGTGTAGAATTGTGTTCCATGAGACATTGGTAATGTTGGCAAAAATTTTAGAAACAGTAATAACTTGGCCAGAGAAGGAAGAAATAATGGAAAATATGCCAATTTGTTTCAAAGACTTTCAAAATGTCAGAGCAGTAATAGACTGCACTGAAATACCTGTTGAACAAGTTAAGTGTTTATGTTGTAGATTGAAAACATCAGTCTCACTAGCTGGGATCATCACATTTGTTAGCAAAGCTTATGGTGGACGTGCTTCTGATAAACAAATATTTATACAGAGTGGCATTATTCAAAACCTTGATCCGTTCAGAGACCATGTAATGGTAGACAAAGGTTTTAAAGTATCAGATATAACTGACGAATATGGCATTAGGCTTATTCAACCACCATTTTTAGAAAAAAAGAAGCAGTTTTCGAAAGAAGAAGCTCTATTAAATACTAAAATAGCAAGAGCAAGGGTTCATATTGAGAGAGTAAATCAGAGGATAAAAACTTTTGAAATTTTCAGCAAACCCTTACCCTATTGGCTCCTTCCCCAAATTGATATTTTCACTATAGTATGTGCCATGGTCAATTTGTCAAACCCAATTTTTGGGAATGATAAATTTCTGTAACAATATATTTTTATACCACCATAAATGGTTAAAAGTACTTTTTATCACTCATTATATTATCTATTCATAATAGAATGTCAAGTAATTTGTAAAAAGAATTATGTTTCAATACAATACAAAATCATAACAAAATCAAGTTCAATTGA
Source organism: Zygogramma bicolorata (assembly GCA_032362365.1). NCBI lineage: Eukaryota > Metazoa > Arthropoda > Insecta > Coleoptera > Chrysomelidae > Zygogramma > Zygogramma bicolorata. Next base: position 44,448 of record JAVJAQ010003417.1, on the reverse strand, counting down.
TATTTAAAAAGTTACATCTCCATACATAAAGAATAATTTTATCACTTTTAATGTGACACTCCCATATTTATACTAGTTACATAAGTAACTAAATTTTCTTATTGATTATTTATGGCCAATTTTTCGTTTTATATGAAATCAAGGTAATCTAGAAAACATCTTATTCTGCATATTACAAAAATAGGTTTTTATTACAACGGATTTTTCATAAGGATGATGTGACGTCTACAACTTTTTTGTATGGACTGATACTGAATTTCTGATTAGTTTTTTTCTATTTTGAAACATATTAACCATAAGAACATAACTAATTCTGATTATGAATTTATTTGCATGTCCCACGCTGCTGTGTAACTGGGCATATATTTTGAATCGAGGAAAGGGCTGAATCATGAAACTGGAATCTGCAGCATGGAAGAGCTGCCTCTGCTGTGTAATCTACACCAGAGAGTTCAGCTATAGGAAACAAGGAACTGTGTTACTTCATTCTTTAATCGACATACTACAAATCCCAGAATAGTGACAAATATCTATTATTAGCATTAATAAGTAGTTTGTTAATATACCAATATAGTTTCTCATCTTCATCTCTCTTATAAATATTACAATAAGTTTTTAGATTTTGTGCTAACCATACATTTTTGCTACGAAAATTGAAGCATCCACATTTCACTCATTTTGAATTTATATTATAATACAGAAAATTATTTAGAACAACCATTTTGTATTTTTCAAGGTTTGAATCACACTTTAGACGTGGGATCGCTTTTTGGGGGAGTATTTAGTCAAAAATTATTCAACTCTTTTTTACTCAAAAAAATAACAATTCAAAATATCTGTAATGCCAACAGATTTTTACACTCAACTTTCACTTTCATTCATTTCAGAAACATTGTGTTTCATTCATAAATGAATGGGGCATGTACTAAAACAAAAAATATAAAACGGAAGCTTAGGAAATTTGTATCTGCCAATACCTGAGTTTTACAAAATATTCAATTGTATATGAAGTCAAAAAGATATTCAGATATAATGCAATGATATTCAGAAATAATGCAAAGCCCTTCGTGGTATTAGCCAAAGGAGTAATTGTTTTCTGACAGTTGCCAGCCGAAACCTACTGTGTAGGTAGTTTGAGACTGGCCTGAAATATTTGTTCGAAAGATGATTAGATATTCAGCCATCTACCGGTTAGTTTACTCTGGAAAACTCATTTCAGTCTGCATACTAAAATAACCAGATCTGATGCAAAACGTGGGGCCCGTTCTAATTGTTCCAAATTATTCATTATATTATGCATGTGCCTGTGTTAAGATATGTATTTTTAGATTATGAAACACGTTTTATCAACGACAGATTTTATAAATCCTTATTCACTTGTTTGTTGTTCATCTTATTTGTTACATGTTCTACTTACTTATTTCATTACTTATTAGTAATGCATATTCAGATCTAATATAATTTGATCAAATATTTTCAGAACCTCACACTATAACTGTCGAATTATAGGACAGAAAAAGTATTTGTATCTGTTTGTATTCAAAAAACAGCCTTACTGTTGTGCTCATTGTTATCCTAAATATATTGTTAATTCAAAAACCCTCCCAACTCCCCCCCACCGTTTTTTATGCCTCCAATAGAAGAAAATTTCTTAAGAGTGACAAAATAATTTCAATTGGGTACATAGAGCTTAAGACGTTGTAGACTCAATGCATAGGTTCAGGTGTTATTGGGTCATCAAGCACTTCTTCTTTGGGTATTTGATTATTTCTTAGTACAACTAATCATTGTAAAGTAATTGATAGGGTAGTCATTGAAACAGTTGTTTATTCACTAATTGTTCGTGAGGCGTTTTATATTTTTAGGGTCTTCGAAAGAGAAACATCAGTATTGAAACAAAACTGACATTATATTATATAAACTTATTAGATAGTTCGATCATTGAAATCATTTATTATCTAATACAAATGAAATGTCAGTTTGGCTTCAATTACGATGTTTCTCTTTCAAAGACCCTAAAAGTAAAACGCCTCACAAAGATATATGAGGATGACTTGAGAAGTGAATAACTTTAGAAACTATTGGAACATGGAGATACTTTGATGACGATGTGATTGTAGTTTGGGTTCATTACTTTTTGCTGCTGTTGCTAGTTTGTTCTACTAAGATTGCAGATACAAACAATTGAAATGTTGTGATTCACTCAAACATGGTGTGAACTTTTCATTTCATATCAATTATGTCTTATCATTTCATCATTCCAATATCATTTTCATTTCTGATAATTCATTTGTCGATTGTTAATTTTTATCGTGTTTTCAGTTCAGTTCAGTTGAGTTGGTCATGGTACAATTATTCCTTAACATAAATTTTTTAAGAACTTTTATTAGTACAGGTTTCCATAGAGTTATCAAGTAAGGCAAACAGAGCTCAATTTGCTTTAGTTAATATAGTTTAAAAGGTTAGCATAACAAGTTGGGGTACTGGAAAATTATTTAATAAATACTCTTTTCCACATATGTTTTTCATTTATTCACCTACTATATCAAGGTGCTTGAAGAAATGAAGGGTAGGTAATTCAAACACATCGAATTTTTTATTATTTATTTTTACATATTTCATGGATCATTTTTCCAAAATATTTTTTTTGCAAATCTTCTAACAATATTTCAATAAAGAAATGATCACGCAGAACTTTTATATTCAGAAAGTCTTTTGAAAACTTCGAATAAATTATAAAATCACATTCTGGCAAATTCAATAATGCCATTCCCATTTGAATTTGTGCATAATATGCATGTTTTTTCTTTATAGTCAGTCTATCATTTTCAATTACTAAATAATTCAGTTCATGAACTAAGTCGATAGCTCTGCACGTTTTACCTGAAATATTCAATACATATTTGATATCGAACATAAGACTTATAGAGTTACCATCCCCTAAAGGTGAGTTATTTGGATGAGTGAAATCTTCAACATTGTATCCATTTTTGTTTGAAGAAATCAAGAACAAATGTTATTTAGTCCACCATTTCAGTTGAATTGGGCATTTCCAATCCCAAGTATTTTTATGCCTGCATATATTCAATTACTTACCCTTGACAGGACACTTGATTTCCAGCAGTCTGACAGGAAAACCATTCTCAAAAACAATCCCATCCGGAGAATATGCTAGCCATGGATGCTTTTGGCAAATGATAACATCTGTTTGTTTCACTTCATATTTCAACTTTGTAGCATATGACGTCCTGGCCTCTACTTCGGTATCTATCCCATATTGAGTGGACCTGTCATTTTCAAAGAATCAATAAATATAATCATTGTCAAGATGTACCCATTTCGCAATCAGTGGAGGTGAAGTTATGCAAAAGGCATTCAGTATTTTTTTTGTTGCAATAACAAAGTAATTCATCTACTACTTTGCCTTAAAAGAGATTTCATCTGAAAAAAGTCTGCAGGTGTTTGCAGATATTTTAATAATGCAGAAACACGGGTTTCTCAACTTTTAACAGATATAAACTATAAAAACACTTATTTCGCCAGCAAGGTTGGCATCCTCAAAAAGACAATCATACTTATAAATTGAAATTTAAAACACATTGATACTTGAATCAAATTCATACTTCTAGCACCAATTCTTCACATGCAAATTTTGTGTGTTGAGGGCAATTTTAGGTTTGGTATTTGGGTAATTAATCTCTGTTAAGGAAGTTCTCTCTTTGACACCAAGGTTCCAATCATACCTTTTATTCTATTTAGGTAGTCATCTCAAAGTTATAATTTTGGGTGTAAAAAAATTGTATTTGAATGGATGATACAAAATGTTACCAATGAGCTTATGGCAAATTACCAGAAATTAGAAAATCCCCCTAGTCCTTTTTTTATTTTTCAACCTCTCATATGAGTAGCAGATTGTACTCACCTTGGACCAACAAATTCTACTTACTCTGATTTGAACCCTTTCGGCCAGAAATACTTTAAACTTTTTATATGCCAATCATTTCCTTTGTAAGTGTGCAGACCATAACATCGAGAACCAGTAATTCTAAACTTCCTCTCAAACATCCATAGAAGTTTGTCATTAAGAGTTGACTTGGCAATTTCTATGTAACAGCTCCTCCCGATGTCATGATACTGCTTCTTACAGCATTCCCTATCTGGCATTATAATAGGGAGATTCAAAATATTCGAAGACATTCCTGCATTTTCAAAAATTCTATTCAATTTCATGTCCACTTCAAACTCTTGATCTGTGGGTTTGTTTACCCAACATTGCCTCTTCCGATTTCTATAACAAAGATTCATTAAGAAAATTCAAACTTGAAAATAGACCAGTTCTACGTATGCAATGTTTTTGCAGAATAAGGGACTACTGCACATAATCTTTGTGACATTCTTTTTCGCTGCTCTTCGTCGAGTTTTAAAGATGCCAAACGTGAACAGTTCCTCACAGGAGGAATGTTAGAAATACACTTGGTATCAACTAGAGGCTGAGGTTCGTAACATTTCAATGTTCTTGTCTTCTCTTTCCTCCAATAGCATGCAACATCGGTACTAGAAAGCTCATGAAAATCTAGAAGACTATTTCTACAAAAACAGGAGTTGAAAATAGCAACTTAACTAGCCTTGTATATCAATACCTTGAACACAGAAATAGTAATGCTGCAGCATGTTTGCATCTACTGGATTGTCCGGCTTTACAAGAACATGTCACATTGTCCACTGAAACTATATGATCCTCATCCCATTCAAAAGTTCCCACCAATTCATGGGGTGAATCATTCAGTCCACTGCTCTTTAAGCATAAAGCCAATAGCTTAATTTTTTGTGGATGTTTTTCTATGACGCCACACGTAATGATATGCCCTGCATTCAGTACAGCTTGTCCCTCATTGATACACCTTGATGAAGGAGTAGCTTCTAGATAAAGAAATAGGTTTTCCACACTCAGACAAAAATCCATCCTGAAATATGAATGAAGATTATCCTGAGAAAATGTATGTGCAGAGTTCGTTTATCATGAAACTTTTCCTAGAGATCAATTACCGTAACACCAAACTGATATTTTTGCACTCGACGCGCGTTTCGCTAACAAGGTTAGCATCTTCAGGAGAAGAAAATTGATAGGAATTGTTAGGAAAAGTTTCAACTTTTACACCAAAGGTTCCAAAACTCATCGTTTATTCGGCGTTTATCATGAATTAGCATACCTTTTTCTTTTAATATCACTCCAATAAAAGCCTCTTTGGTCCACTAACACTACACTAAAACTAAAAAATGTCCTGAAACAAATATTATTAGATTTTGAAAAACTATGCAACTATGTTCACCTCCAATGAATAGTATTGTGCGGCTTTTCACACTACACAATAATTAAAAATGTCCTGAAAAAAACAGATATGAGCTTTCACATCATCATGAACACAGTTATATTCACCTTCACGAGAAAAATTTCGTACAATGAAAATATAGCAAAAAAAAACACCAAAATCTTGTCTAGCGAGGGCAAGTGATATGACTGGATTTTAGTTTGGCGCGTTATTTCACAAATGTAAACAAGGTAACTTTTTCAAAATGGTGGATATAGGTTAACCACCACCAGCGCCCTCATCGGTCGATATTCTTCCCTATTGCATTGCTCTTATGGGACATTTTATATATGAGGGAAATATTCAATGAAATCTGACCAGCAATACAGCTTGATGAAGACTTGCTGACAGAGCGTGTGAAAACGTAAAGCCACAATTCTGATGTCTGATTTTCCAAACACTTTGTTTTATCATTTGTGAATTTTTGTAATGTTCAAAAGTTAATTCTCTGATGACTGATACATTCATGGCATGTTTGCAGCCCTTATCATGGTAGGCATAAGCGCAAGTTACCTGGTTTTGCTATAGACCAGCATTGTGTGATTTTCAGTTTTGGGCGCGAAACTCCTTTTGAAGTTCAACTCGAACTGTATGAATACAAATTATGCATTCCTAATATAAGGGTAGTAGGCTATCTGCAGTAGATTTTCTTGTACTGTGGATTTTCTATGGGATTCGCATCTGATAATTGAAAATGAATATTCCAGAGATGATTGAAATGCCAATTTCCACGAGTGTTGAAGTCAAACTATCCACTCTCAACACTGGCCAAATAATTGATAATAATATCAGAAGTTTGTACCTGGTTGGTCTTGAATGTCGTATATATTTACTTGCAGACCTTTGTTTGGTTGAGGGTGTTCTTGTAGATGCTTCCTGTTCCTGCTGCGGCGATGTATACACCCCTTGGAATTTGTGCGTCAAAAAAAAGTTGAACAAATTGATACATTCAGAATATATGAAAATGAGTCCAGTATTTTGAACTTGTTGCGTTTGTCGACAATACCACTAATATCGAATGCCTTTCCTAAATTTGATCCATTTGCTTGTATGTTTCATTAATTTGTTCACATTTCAAATAAGTATGAGGTCAGCTGCGGCCTTGTCAAATTTATTTCGATTACGAATTGGCCGGATTGATCATTACTTAGGGCCGGTCTTTTCACTTATAGATAAAGTCCTTGATAACTTATCTGTCAGATATCAATATGTATTCCTTTGTAGTTTATGTGATGGATAGTTATCAGAGACTTTATCTATAAGTGAAAAGACCGGCCCTCATTAAAATAAAGTAACTGCTTCTGATAGCGACCCACCTATTCTTCATTTCGAACGACAGGTCGCGCTGCATAGCGGTCTTTGCTAAAACTTGAGTAGACCCCGAAATCGACAATTCGCGCCGCGCCGGGGTCTTTGCTTCTACCAAAAGTATTTCTTTTGTTTCCCAAGAATGTTCTGGAATGCTTCGTCTCGTTCTTTCTTTTCAACTTCCCTTTCTTTCCCTTCATCTTCTCGCTCCTTTCTCTGTTCCTCGAGAATTTTCTTGAGCGTTTCTTCTCGTTGTTTCCTTTCATTTTCTCGTTCTAATTATCTCTCTTTCTTTTCATATTCTCGTTCTGATTCTCGTTCTTTCTTTTCATTTTCGAGAATTTTCTGGAGTAATTCTTCTTATTCTTTCTTTTCCTCCTGCCGTCGCTTCTCTAATTCTTTTTCCTCCTGCCGTCATATTTCCAAATCATCAACTCTTTATCACAAAACAATACAATACAATCATGCAAACTGTCCTGTTAACTATGCAACGCTCCGTACTTGTTACTGTCTTTAGCCTTTGATTATCTGCATAAACAGATTTGGACCGAGTTTTTAACGAAAATCATCAATGACAAGACAAGACACTTTTCTTGACTTTTTTATCTATTGACAACTACTCAAAAACATGTACACAAGGCGATTAATAACAAAACTCGAAAATAGTAAATATCGTTCACGAACACTCCCTCCCAGTGATGAACCAATTTTGTTCATTACTTGTCTTGCTGGACGTCTGAAACACAAAGTTTTGCTACTGGACGTCTGAATACGCCCATATTTGTTTTTACATCTACGACTCGAATCTGACCATCGGTGCTGGGGTACACTGCTGTGATTATACCTCTAGGCCAAACATTTCTGCAAAATTCCGAGTCAACAACTATAACCAGATCACCAATTTCGATCTTTCTAGCTGAAGGATTGAACCATTTTATTCTAGTGTGGGCAAATACTCCCGAACCCATCTTCGCCAAAAATGATCAGCCAGCGATTGGGAAATTCGCCAATGTTTGCGTGACACCAAATCGTGATCGTTAATTTTTCCAGGGATTTGTGCTCCACTAGAAGACCCTAATAAGAAATGATTAGGTGTCAGTGCTTCATCGTCAGCATGGTCTAGTGATACATGGATTAACGGGAATTGACGGTATATTCAGCTTCTATGAATAAAGTTTGTAAAGTTTCTTCGCGAGGAGCTTTCTCCTTCAAAATAACGTTCAGTGCCGTTTTAATCGACCGGTCTAAACGCTCCCAACTCCCTCCCATATGAGGGGCTGAGGGTGGAATGAAATTCCATTCAATGTTACTTGTACGGGTTGAGATATTCTGGTTCTGATCGAATTGGGATAAAGCATCCTTGAGTTCTTTTTGGGCTCCTCGAAAATTCGTCCCATTATCAGAATATATCTTCTTAGGACTTCCTCTTCGTCCAACGAATCTTCGAATAGCCATAATGGTCGAGTCTGTACTCAAAGACTGCGCTATTTCTAGGTGAACAGCACGGACACTCATGCATGTGAATGAAACACCATAGCGCTTTTCTTTCCTGCGTCCTATGGTGATATACATGGGACCAAAATAATCCATTCCGGCTATGGTGAAAGGTCTCACGAATGAAGTTAATCCACAGGATGGTAGTGGGCCCATTTCTGGGATTTGATACGTGGCTCTTTTGTTTTTACACCACTGACAATTATTCCACGAACTTCTCACAGCTGATCTTACAGTCAATATCCAGAAACGTTGTCTGAGTTCTTTCATCACATATTCTTGACCATTATGTCCTGCTTTAAGATGATAATGTGAAATAAACAATTTTGGGTAGAGATTCTTCGGTTCTAAAATGATCGGGAATTTTGTTTCGTCGTTTATGTCATTTGAGTTGACAATTCTGGACTTCACTCGAAGGATTCCTGTATCGTCCAATATCGGTGATAATTCCAAAATCTTACTAAATGACTCAATTTTCAAATTGTTCTGAAGTCTTGTTATCTCTTCCGAAAAGTCCTCTCATTGTACATATTTTATCCACAGTTTCTCTGCTTCATTTATCTCAGAAGGTTGGAGTTCCCCCGATGTTTTCGGTTTTCTCTGTATATGTCCTAAAAATCTCAAAATCCACGCAGTAGCTCTGATCAGTCTAAGCCACGACGAAAATCTGAACACATTCGGTAAAGACTCTCTTAAATTTGTATCATCTTTTAATGTGACTCCAACAGATTTCTTTTTCGTTTCCGAATTATCAAATTCAAACTCATTACTTTCAGGCCACGCGTCTCTCCCAAACTTCAAGAAACTAGGCCCATTAAACCATCTACTAGATGAGTGCCATTCATTAGTGCTTTCTTCTCGGGAACCCAATTCCCAATTCCAAATTTTGCATTGTGATGTTCTCGTATTTCTGCCACTCTGTGAGCAACGAATGGTTTGAATACCGCAGGATCTGATTTTATCCAACTTATGACTATTTTCGAGTCGCTCCAAAAAAAAACTTCATCAATTTGGATAGTATGATTTTCTCTTAGAGTGATAGACAGTCTGCTTCCAAGAACTGCCGCTTGAAGCTCAAGTCGTGGAATTGATACTGGTTTCAAAGGTGCTACTCTGGATTTTGACATAACGAAACATGTGTTTATTGATTCTTCAGTCTCAATTCTCGAATAAGCCACCGCCGCATACGCTTGAGAACTTGAATCGCAGAAAACGTGCAGCTGAATATTCTTAGACATTAATATATTTGTTAGATAACAGCGGGGAATCGTCAAACTGGTGATTTTTTCTATTTGTGTTACCCATTTTTTCCACTTCATCATTTCTCCATATAATTTTTCATCCCATCCAATATTTGAACGCCAAATATTTTGAAGCAGGATTCTTGCTTTGACTGTGAAGTTGTTCAAAAATCCAAAAGGGTCAAAAATCGTCATTACTGTTTGGAGTACTCCTCGTTTCGTAACATGATTCTTTTCAGATACATTTTGAATTTCATCTTTACTCCATTTGATTGAGGAAGAGAAACTATCATCATTAGGATTCCAAATCAAACCCAGGACCCTTTCTGTGGGAAGAAATGATTCATTTTCAAAATTCATGTCCTTGACTTTGGCGTTTCTGTATTCTTCTGAAATACTTTTCAAAACATCTTTGTTGTTGCTAGACCAGTTTCGAATCATGAAACCTCCTCTTTTATGCACTTCAATTACTGATGATATCAACTCCTTGGCTTCTTCTACTGTGTCCACACTGTCGAGATAATCATCAACATAATGACTCTCACGAATGGCTTTTTCAGCTTTCGGAAATGTTTCTATGAATTCTGCTGCGTTTTTTCTCATCACAAAAGTTGCTGTGGTAGGTGAAGAAGCAGCTCCAAAAATCATAGATTTCATTTCATAGACATCTGGTTTCTTTAGTGTTTCTCCACTCCTCCACAAGAAACGCTGGGCAGTGCGATCTTCTGGTCTAATGTAGATTTTATGGAACATGTCCATAATATCTGCCGTGAAGGCTATATTTCTCTGTATGAATTTGAAAATAACGCCTAATAGTGAATTCAATAAGTCAGGTCCTTTCAAAAGTGAGTCGTTTAAACTGATTCCACAGGTTCTAGCAGCTGCGTCAAATACGAAACGTATCTTTTCAGGTTTCTTTGGATTTGTTATGGAGAAATGGGGCAAATACCAGATGTTTCTGCTTTCCTTGCTAGCTTCTTCTTCAGATAACTTTCTCGCGTATCCTTCAGTCAAATATTCTGATATTTTCTTCTTATACTCAGAAAACTCAGGATTTTTATCCATTTTTTTTTCTATGGATATGAGTCTAGTCATTGCTGTTGCTTTGCTGTCAGGTAAATAAAAATTTTTCTTTTTTCCACAATAATCCAGACTCCCATCTATTTAAACTGATTCTTTTAGTGGTTCGATTTAAAATTTCTAGTGCTCGTTCGTCTTCGGGTTTCAGAAGATTTTCGTAATATTTTACTCCTAGGCTGTCGATTTTGAAAGAATAATTGACTAGCTCGTCTAAATCATTATATTCATTTTGAACAAATAAAGTAAATTCTTCGTCTTCACGACCTGTATAGGTATTACAAATTTTTCCATAAGCAACCCAGCCTAATTTAGATTTTGACAAAACAGGAGCATTTTTACCACCTTCAATAACCTCTCTTGGAATAATAAGGTCGATATTGTCTTGGCCTATTAAGATTGAAGGTTTTGCGGCAACAAATGATGAGATGTTTATTTGTTTCAAATGATTCCAATCTCTGCTAATTTTTTTGACATTGACTGATTGTACAGGAAGTGACAAATTGTTTACTGTTCTCACATTTTCCATAGTGAATTCGTCATTTTCGTTCTGACCTCGTATGTTGATAGAGATTTTTCTGGAATCATCTTGTTGACTGGTCATCGAGTTCGTCCATCGGATTCTCAGAGGCTCAACTGGTCCAAGAGCTCCGATTTTTTCAGCCACAGCCGCATCTATCATAGTTACTGTAGAGGCCTCATCAAAAAGAGCGAAAGTGTTAAATTTTCCTCGTGGTCCACTAATTTGAACTGGAGCAATCCTCGGGAGAATTTCAGTTTTGCCGCTGCCATTGACACAATTGTTTGTTTGTTCTTCGACATGCATTATGACATCTTTGTGCAGAAGAGATTGATGTTTGAATGAACAGCCATTTATTCCACAATTTTTCCTCCGACGACATAGTTTTGTTTGATGTGAGGAAGTCAAACAGCTAAAACAGACTTTATTTTTCCTGACCCAATTCCAACGACTTTCAACATCCAATTTTTTGAAGTCATTACACTTTTCCACTTTGTGGCCGTCTTTTTTGCAGAACTTGCATTCATACATGACTTTTTCATTTTGCCAAGACGTCGTACAAACTTATTTCTTTTTTAGATCTTGTTCTGGAACACTTGCATACATGGCTGCTTCTCCAATTTCATCAAGCCATTGCGAAAATTCCAAAATATTGACAGGTTTCGATTTTCCTATTTTTTTCAGTTCACAGATTCGTTTACCCCACTCTATTCTCAAAGAGGTACTCAGTTTTTTGACGAGATCGTTCAACAGCTGAGCTTTGCATAAATATTCTTGGCCTTTCAAACTGTTTATGGTCACTGCCAAGTTTTGAACTTTATTCGAAAATTCTAACATATTTTCTATTTTGTTATCTTTCACATTGGGAATTCTCACTGCTGACTCAATCAAATCTTGAATAATAATTTCTGATCTGCCAAATCGGTTTTTTAACGTTTCCAATATTTTGTCCACTTCCTGGGTGAAACTTAATAATGCATTCACGGAGTCCCTAGCTCTACCTTTCAACCTTATCTGCAAGCGAATTATATTTTCTGCACTGGAAAAACCACAAATTTTTGTAGATTCTTTGAACTGGGTAAAAAAGTTCATCCAATCTCCAGGCTCCGCAGAAAAACTGGAAGATCTTTGTTGAAAGATTGTCTAGCCATAAACTGGTTCAATTTCAAATCTTCAGTGGACAGATGTTTAGTTTTAGGTTTCGACAAATGATCATAATTCACTCCGGGTTCGGCTGAAATCAATGCAGGTTCAGCCAATTGATTTGTTTCAGGATTCTGCAAAGAATTGACCCAGTACTGCACAAAAGACGACTTAGATGTGACCGTTTTCATATCATCTTCACGTGTCTTATCACTACGGGAACTATGGCTGAAGCGTAACTGTTCTTCCAATTCCGCTTTTTTCAAAGCGCTTTCTTTTTTTATCAATTCTGTTTCCATTTTCATTCGCCGTTCTTCAATTTCGGCTAGCTTTTTTATTTGTTCTAGTTCAATCTCCAACTGTTTTCGCCACAGAGTACTACTTTTGGTTTTATTTGATGACGTTGTCTGGGCATCACAACGACTTGCCATTTTAGAACTGCCTTGGTTTTTGGATAAGTTTCTCAAGGGTTTATCATCCGGAAACTGTATAGGCATGTTCTCATGTTCAAAATTTTCACTGCTAGCCATAAACCTAGCAGGAATTTTTCCCTTTGTTGTCCGCTCACTTCTCCTCAACTGTAGAGATTTGGACATCTTCCACGGGCTGGTTTCTGTATGAATTACTCGAAGGACCACTTATGTTACTGTCTTTAGCCTTTGATTATCTGCATAAACAGATTTGGACCGAGTTTTTAACGAAAATTATCAATGACAAGACAATACACTTTTCTTGACTTTTTTATCTATTGACAACTACTCAAAAACATGTACACAAGGCGATTAATAACAAAACTCGAAAATAGTAAATATCGTTCAGGAACAGTACTAAAACTCTCTCTATTAGAAACTCTGCCGTAGCGATGAATCACTTCCGTATATATACTTGCTCACACCTATGGAGAATCTTCCAGTCAAATCTCGATGAAAGATTTTTCCACGCGAGACGAGATTTCGCAGGTAAACAATCTTCCTTTGACCTCTCATATTATTTTGCGTTTGCGAGCGACAGGGCCGGCGCTAGGAGATTCCGTTACAATATATTCCCATTTTCTTCGAAGTTCGGAAGAGTGCATATCCTGCCTTCTTTTCGCACAAAAAAACCGAAAGAAGAGACACGGTTCATATCAATCTACCTTCTTCATTACTTTTTGCCGTTTCTCAATATGAGGCTCGACAAAAAATCCCAATAAGATTTGAAGCTTGTATTCGAAAACAGAAGTCGTATCGCGATACAATTTCCAGATAGCATCGGGAATATTTTCTCGAAAGGTTATATTGAAAAAAGGTAGAAAATGATTGAGAAGATGAATTGATATGTATCTACCAGGCACCGGAACAATGGAAACGTGTGTGATTTCGATCGTAATATCGTACCAGAAAGGAGGGATATGCCTTCTCCCGAAATTTGAAGGACTATAACTCCGAATGGATAGCGACGCGTTTCAACGTCGGCTTAAAAATATGTAAATTCATATGAAGAATTATCCAAAAGTAGCTGATGTATTATAATCAAACCTTTATCTTTTCATCAAGTGTGAAGTTTGGCGATCCCATCCTATTTTCACTATCTACAGCTGCATCTGCTGCCATTTTTTCTAAATTCAATTAACCCAACACCAAAGAGCAAATAATCGAAATGAAACTTCAAACTGTCAGGCAGACAACAGGAACTGTGCCGAAACTAAATCACCCTAGTTTCGGTAGAAAAACTGAATTTTTCAAAGTTGCCACCTGAATTCACCAGTTAGTAGTCTCTTATGTCAGTTATTTTCACAATAACGGAAACGTATAAATTTAATCCAAGTGAGAGTTACAGTAAAATAATGAAATAATCGATTCCGGTCCTGTTACAAGAAGCCATAAAGTCAGTTGTAACGAAACGATTCTCAACTATTTTACGTTTGCATCCATCGACGGTGCTCCCATCCACATTTCCTTCATCGTCCTCCAATGATATGATATGTCCATGACTCATCCCAGACAGCACAAGTACGTCCCAAGGACGCCCTGAAGCCGTTCGCGTCGGACCTTTCGGACGTCCAGAAGACGTCCATTTGAAGTACGGCCGACGTCCCTAGGACATTTTGAGGACGTACGATGTTACAAAATCAGAGGTCCTCAGGACATACGATTTGGGTCCTTTTCGGGTCTGTTCTGGATCATTCGGGGACATTTTGAGGACGTACATCGTACGTTCGTTTCAGGTTCGGCGAACGTCTTAAGGACGTTTGGGGGACGTACGATTGTAAGAATTCGGATGTACCTGGTACATACGATTTGGGTCCTTTTCGGCTCTGTTCTGGATCATTCGGAGACATTTTGAGGACGTACATCGTACGTTCATTTCAGGTTCGGCGAACGTCTTAAGGGCGTTTGGGGGACGTACGATTATACGAATTCGGAGGTACCTGGTACATACGATATAGGTCCGTTTAGGACCCTTTAGGGACTTTCGAGGACGTACATCATACGTTCGGTTTAGGTACGACGAATGTCTTCAACACGTTTTGGGGACGTACGATTATAAAAATTCGGAGGTCCTTGGTACAGAAGATATAGGTCAGTTTCTGGTCTGTTTAGGACCACTTAGGGCTGGTACTTTACGACCTGATTAACAATCTGTTGAAATAATCGGTGCTCATACTGTGCCTTCACTTTAGCAATTGAAAGTATGTGGTGTCTATTCTCAGCACCGATTATTTTAACAGACTGTTAATCATAAAAGCAATCTCTGTAAAGTATACTAAGATAAAAAAACACATACTATATGAGTTCACTGAGTTGCAATTTATTCTTATAAGGTGTTTTTTCTTTCGTCATATTCTCACTACCAGAGTGTACAACTGGAAAAGTATCTGAGTTTGTGCCAAGGTGGATTGGACAAGCTGTACCTACCATCATGAGAATCATATCCTGTTAAGCCAAAAATTCTGCACAAGACATAAAATATGGTGTTTTTAAACTACAAATTGAAATGCCAATTAAAACATGTAAACAAAAATAGGTTTTCTCTTTTGTACAACAGGATATGATGTTTACATCACATTGAAACAATGTCTCATCTGGTAACTCCATAGGTCAGCTTTCTGCAGCATGCTCTTGAACTATCAGTAGTTTGTGCTGCTATTATATCCCCGAGCGTTTGTTCTCTGCGAACGATAAATATGAAATATTGGCCTTGTTTCGTTTTCCAAGGCGAGTTCTGAAATTCAACAGTAACTTCCATCAGTTCTATCAGAGATATATCTCTCTCTGTTTGTGGTTCGTCAAAAACAGAGAGGGAGACATCACTGATAGATCTGATGGAAGTTTCTGTTGGATTTCAGAACTCGCCCACTGATGCCTCTCTCTCTGTTTATAATAATAATAATAATGTCTTTATTCGTACAATATACAAGAGAAAACAATTTTTTAAATGGGATGGCGCCGTTCAGCAAAGCTGCTCTTCCACGTAACCATTATGACGAACAATAAACACAGAGAGAGAGAGAGAGAGGCATCAGTGATGGAACTAATGGAGGTTAGTGAAGTTGCTGTTGAATTTCAGAACTCGCCTCCAGCTTCAGAAAGCGATGCCACCGGTCAAAGGAGTTATGGTACAGTTGCCAGAATCATCGAATTTTCCTAAAAACTTATTTTCCAAAATATGAAATGAAAATACACATGATGAAGAGTTTATTAGTAGTAAAGTAACGAAATTGTACAAAATGTAAAACATTTTTATTTTAATAAGTTCTTCTACTTGTAAATTTTCAATAATAAAGTATTCTCAGGTTGTTGGTTCGTTAAATAGTGAGAGGCTGGACTGCAATAAACAACTTTATTCAATTATAATATAGAATCAGGAAAATAACTAAATCAAAATTAACCTGAGAGTTATGAGTCTAATGACCAATTAACGTTTGAAAGTCTCGCACACGATTTTCTTCCAGAAATTTGGGTACCCAGTCGTAAAAGTTGATTGGATGGCTCCTACCTTATGACTGCGGGGTTGGTGGCTCGGGATATCTCAACTAAAGTTGAGTCAACTTGCGGAAAACCACTACTGCCTGTTTCGGTAGAATTATTCAGCATCTACCTAGCTAGCCTATGGCTTATGACGCTCCTTCCTATTCACCGGAGCACAGCGACTCAGCGACATTCGCTAAACACACATACACAGCTGCTACTCTTGTGACGGTCAATACTTAACTAAAACTAAATCAAACTCTGCTCTCTCGGTGCCGAGTCCCCTCGCAGGTAGTCCTTCAATTCCCCTTCTTCCAACGCACTCTCTACTACCGCGCACCAGTAACGTTTTCTTTCGTTGCTCACAACTGACTTAACTAGCATACAAATACAGTGGCGTGCTACATACTCTAACTCGCTTCAAAATATGAGGTCTTGCCAAAACATGTTTTAACATCTGTCATCTGTCGTTACTCTGGTTCTTATTTCCATTTGCATTCCTTGAACAGTTTTCGTATCAGGAAAATAGCGGAATTGAATGATCACAGGAAACACGTCTTTAATACCGGAATTATATAAATGATCACAAAGTTCCCATTGGTTACGATGAAGACAGCAATTTTTATTTCTGCCCTACTCACTTTGATCCCGAGCTTCGTTTCTTCGGATTAAAATAGTAATCTCTGGTTGACTCTCAGCAATTCACTTTTTCTTTTTTGGATGTTTGAAAACATAATGAATGCATATCGTGACTGACTTCAAATTGATATTTTATCTTCAACAGGTTTTGACCAGCATCATTTAAAAGCAGGTTTTCATATTCAACTCTAGGTATATATTTTCGTGTGCTATATTGTCTCGTCTGTTATTGTTGATCATAAATTCAAATAAAAATTATGTGATACAATTCCATAAATATGTTACAAGCGGCAACACTGAATGGGTTCTTTGTGGGGTTGGCGGGTGAAGCACTAACACGCACTAGTGCGGTGGCTTTTTTCTGGTTGGCCAATCCAATTCTCTCTCGTCCACCCATTGAGCTCATGGATAGAATAAATGGCGATATCTCCGTAGTCATTGTAGAAAGACTGGTATCGTTGGATTCCTCATGATCATCCCTAACCGATCATGTAACTATATACAAGGTGTCCTTTTCGAGAATCGAAAGTTGATGTCATTTCCGAAAAAATCGGGAGATTTTTTTTCCAAATATGTCGAAAAGTGCCGTTTTGTGAGCATATTCATTGTT
Source organism: Zygogramma bicolorata (assembly GCA_032362365.1). Classification (NCBI taxonomy): domain Eukaryota; kingdom Metazoa; phylum Arthropoda; class Insecta; order Coleoptera; family Chrysomelidae; genus Zygogramma; species Zygogramma bicolorata. The sequence continues at coordinate 27,097 of JAVJAQ010003417.1, read as the reverse complement.
CTAAATTTCAGAAAAGGTATTCTAGAGATACTAAGGAGAAAACGGGGGTGTACCGCACGAGCCTGTGTCATACGGTATATGAATCAGTATAATGAAGACAATTATTGAAATGACGTTTTGTTTTTAATTATTATTGACAATTCATCTCAATTTTGAATCAATTTATGTATGGGTGAATTTCCAGAAATTATGAATTTTTTGTCAGACCTAAAGTGTTCGTCTTGGGGACGTCTATCCATGTACGAGCCAGGAACGTCCCAAAATGGACGCCCTGAAAACGTCCTCAATGGGTACCTGACGTAAAGACTTGGAATGTACTTCGATTGGACGTCTCGGGGACGTCCCAAAATGGACGTCCTGAAAACGTCCCCAAAGGGTCCCGGACGTTCAGACCTGAAATGGACTTCGATTGGACGTCCCGGGGACGTCCTGTGTTATCTGGGATGAGGTTATCCTACTATTCTACTATTAATATGCTTGGCATTTTACCCACTACTTTCCTTCATCGTCCTCCAATGATATGTTATGTCCATGACCCATGAGGTTATCCTACTATTCTACTATTAAGATGCTTGGCATCTTACCCTCTATGTAGTCTAAATACGCTAGAATTGATGGGCAATGCTATAGTGCTAACGCTGATGTATTTACCATTAGCATTTTGATTAGGAATACATAGTCAATCATATGGAAATCTCAGTTGAATTGATGGATGCTACGGGTAGATAACACTATATAGAGATTTCGTTTCCAAGTTATGTTTTTTCTTTCATTTTTCTTACGGACGCCGCACAGCGTAACCATAATCTTTTTTTTGGATTTTAGACTCAAATCAGAAATGTTTAGTAGAAACAAATTGTCTAGTAGATTTTGAGACATCTCTTGGTTAACATATGAATACATTCAAATGAAATTAGTTCAATTAGCAAAAGGGAGAAATCTGAATGGTTAAATTGAATATGACAATTTCACAATGTGGCATGTGGCTCCATATTTCGTTATGGACGTTATTCAAATTCCATTTGAAATGAGACTTTTGTGCCATCTGGTGTTCAGTGGTATAAGAAGAAAACAGATGTGAAGACACTACTCCTAAACCTTTGTATATAGACTCGACTCCTAAACCATCGTATCCAAAACGTTTTCATTTCAAATCTAACTAGGTACATCTAGGGCGGGTACTTTACGACCTGATTAACAGTCCGTTAAAATAATAGGTAGGTGCTCAGGCTGTACTTTCACTCTAGCAAATGACAGGATGTGGTGTCCATTCTCAGCATGTTATGGTGAAATCGATAAAGTTAGATTTTGGAACATTTTCTGCTATTCTTCTATATTTTTAAAAAAGTTATGATGAGATATGGTCACACTCAAGATGCCTTGAAATCCTGGTGTGTTTTCTTATTATATCATTGTTTATAGAGATGTATGGTTAATCAACCTCATGGAAATATCATTTGAAGGGATGAATACCGCGGGTAGATGGCAAAAGTGATTTTGTTCCCAAGTCTTGTCTTTTCTTTCATTTTTCTCAAGGACGTCCTAGCTTGATTTCATATTTTCTGGAATATTTATACATAATGCCAGAAGATGGCAATCAATTCAGAAAGAGAAGTAAAATTTTTTGTCAATACCGTTGATCATTCGTGTGCTGAAGATTATTTTAATGTCTGAGCTTTCATTTCCTTCATGAACTTTTATCATCAACTCTATTTCGAAGCTCCATTATCTTTCTTTCAACATTTCAGTCAAACTGACAGACAGAGCTCTGTACACAATGTCTGTACCTATTTTTTCCTTCAGAGTAGGAAACTTCATCGTGCATTGTCTGGTAAACGGAAATATTGACATTATACCGTAGATGGCGTAATTAAAACGCTTCAAAACTTTTTTACGCAAGCATTGACTAATTATATATCTATAAACAATGCTTATAACTGTAAAAGTTTGGGATGATATTGGCAAAATCTGGAGTGCTCCATTTTTTGTGGATAATCGAGCTTTTGGAAGTTTCCGTACAATATGTAGAGATGTCTCCCACGCGGTCTTGTCAGTTTTGTTTGAAGCTAAATTTGCACTAACTGAAAATGTGCAGTCGGGTTTTTCCATTTTTATTTGATTGGCTAGTGAGAAGGGATAATGGGTGGTCACCCAAATACCAGTAAAAACGTTTTAATGTTCAAAAGCAACGAAATCAATAAATAGACATGATAAAAACATCGTACACATCAAAATTTCAAAGTGACATAATATGACAATCAACTTAACATTTGACATCAAATTTTAAAACTGGGAATATAGCTTCCCCTACCAAAAAAGATAGAAAACCTCCAAAAGCGTCGATTGTTTCTTTTCGCCACCAAAATCGAAACAGAATCTAATCAGTGGAATCACCAGGGTTTCTAGAAATCTAACATCCTGTTTCGACGATGCAATTTGTCGCTGTAACTTCTCGCGGCGACTTGTCGCTGCGAGAAATGTCAAATTGTATTGCCAATATTGAAAAATAGCACTCACTGACTGAATCACACCTCATCTGATCTGTGACTGAATGTTTACCAACTGATATATGATTTCATTCAATTCTAATAATTGATATTGTGATAAAATCACCTCATTACTCAACTTGATTCCTTACGTTTCGAAAAATATTTCAAATGTTCAAAATCAACATTCTTCACAATGTTGCCTCCACATTCTCTTGTACCTACCTATACGTGAATATTCTTTGGTGTCGGTGTCATACTCCCCGCGATTTGTGTCTTGTGTCAATCAGCGTAGCTTTCTGCTTTAGCCGATTTTCTGCTGCATATAGCATGTAGGAAGCGTAGCAATTTTCGCTTTTTCTTCCTAGACACAGCTATTATCCCAGAAAAGTATTGAAAAAAAGGCCTTGCTCAAATATGCACAGTTTCAATCCATTCAAATAGAATGCCGTGATGAACTTAGTGATTACCTTTTTCCATGTGGAATTTTTAAACGTTGGCAAGAAGCAAATTCTGTTCTGGAAGTTTGATTCTCATTCATAACTTATTTTTCTACAGGCATATGTCCATTCTAATCTGATAATGTTTCGTTTGATTAACTGTTTTCATCGAAGTTGTTCATGAAAACTTATCTGAAACAATAGGTTTCAACAATTACAGAATTATTTCTCGTTATTCTGTCACAATTTATGTGCCTTCATCATCTTGTTCTTCGCGCCATAATTCGAAGTTTATTCAGTGCATTGGGGATAATCGATCAAACAGAAACAGACAAACTTGTAGGAAAGACTCTGACTCGGCTAACTTCATTCAGCTTCAGTTGTCGCCGTAAAGTAAAAAGGAGAGGAGGGTTGAATTCCATTTATTTTGTTTGAAAATATACATTTATAGCAAAATGACTGAACAACCGTGAGTTTTTTCTCTTTTTTATAAAGATTTTGTGGGCATTGGTAAATTTTTATTTGTTAGATCATGATTTATGGTGTTTGATTGGTTTGTTGCTCAACGGCCATGATGCTTGCAAGAATTTATAATCGATTCTAGAAATTTCCATGTTCGAGTAGTTTCAAAATAATAGTATTTTCTATACATTAAATGATCGTTTTGATGTAGTTATTGGATTCAGATAGAATTTTCCAAATGGCTAATTTTTTTCGTTACTGCTAACCTCACTTTTTCAGACTCCCACCACCGGTGATGTGGGCCCAAAGATCTTCTGTAGTCTTTTTAACCATAAATTTAGAAGATTGTAAAGATCCTGAAGTGAAGTGAGTATGATATATCACTGTTAATTTATATTATGCACTTAATTGAGTAACTCCGGATTTATGCAGATTTTCAAGTAATAAACTGTAAAAAGTTCAACCTTCACTTTTTAATTCAAACGAACGTTTATGCACTTTTCATAAAAAAGTTGGATCATTTTCATCTATTATTTAAAACTCATTACTTGAAACCTGGTGTATGAATCTGGTGGTGGTGGTGTGGTGGTAATTAAGTTTGATCTTTCAGCATCAACTGCTACAGATCCCAATTGGATCTCCATTTCTAACTGCTGAATACCAATTCGATGTCAAAACTCAGCCCTCTCCATTGGTTCTGAAGTCATAACCCCCTTCAAAATATAACTTCCAAATCGTATCAGGAATTATTTTCAACATATATTGAAGAATTGTTATGATTCAGTTGTGGTGAAGGAGGTAAACGTTTTTGATCGTTTTTTTGGTGCTAAAAGAAGGCGGGATATGCACTTCCTCCAAAATTTGAAGAGTCATAACTTTGGAACCAAGGGAGTGTTGGTCTATAGATTTTTATCAAAACTACCTCTTATTAGTTTCGAGCACTCAACTGGCAAAAAACAGTTTCGTTGTTCCATATTTATCCTTGAAAAATTGAAAAAAATCCCTGTATCTGCCATTTTATGCTTGACTTCTGGAGGTTACTAACTTCAATAATGATATTTTGAACAGGGATTGGAACCTTTAAAGTCCTATTTCGAGCGGTTAAAAGAGCTGATTTTTTGAGCAAAAATCATGTGGGGATCTAAAAGTGTATTGAAGTTGTGAAAAATAATATAAAATTGAGGTAAACCTCTCCTAGACATGTTGAAAATATTCACATAGTTACCGTTTCAGTATAGGGAATATGCATGATTTTTTGTTATGTCATAAATTAATCATTCACACCTTCATGATGTAGAAAAAATATAAATGGGCTTGAAAATATTCAAACTATTTTTCAAAGAAATTCTAAACATTGAATAAATTTTAGCCGTTCAAACGTCACCCTGTAGCGCCCGTTTTAGAAAATGTCCAAGTACGTATCTCATGACGTATCCTGTTTATTTACTGCAAGCGTTAGTATGGAAGAAGCTAAAACGACTTCTTACTAGAGTATTGTACAGTATCGATGTGCAAAAACACTTTAGAAATACACCCAATAAAGAGTTCTTTCGTATTTCAAGCGATGCGAAAACAGATGTGTAGAAAGTACAAAAACAGTTATGTAAGATGAGAAGGGATAATGTATATCCAGAACTGCGTTATTATTGTTGTTTTTTCACGTAAGTGTGCTATATTTATATACAGCTTAATGTGAATTAGTCAAAAGTAAGTTTTGCATTAAGTATTTGGCATTGGAAAATTCGGTTGTACAAACAACCTAGTTAACAAACTTCGAGATATAGATTTAGAATTTACATCTCTGCTGTGGGCATTTATTATGAATACCCATAATCTATGTTATGGACTTGAATACATCATTTAACACAATGTTGATATATCCGTAAGTGATATCAGGATTTGACTTATCCACTCTTGTGACGTCTGAGGCCATATTTTGTTTCGACCCACGCTTTTAGTAAGTTTGAATTTCCCCCCCTGATTCTTTGAGTATTATATGATATTATTATATGGGTTAAAATAATAACTGAATGAAAAAACTATCTTTCAATTATAATATGACGATAATAAAGATTCGAGAAATTTAAATTTTATGCACAATCCCCATTTTCATCAAGTGTGTTCGTTGTTATATAGTCTAACACACTTTACTGATTTTACTCTGTACAGGAATGCTTGTATTTCAATTTGTAGTGCTTGTCTTTGTTATCTTGATGTGTCTTATATCATGTAAATGATATTATATACAATAAACTTACTCTTCAATGGTGGTATTGGTGGGATTGGGATCAATTTAATTAAAGAAAAACTATTGTTTCCTTGCCAACGTTTCGAATTTTAATAAATTCATCATCAGGGCTCTATAACAATGAGTTGCGTGTTAAAGTGGTATGATATAAATAAAATAAGAGAATGCCAACAAACTATTGGAACATTTTCAGGGATTCAAAATGTTGATTAATGAAAAAAAAAAATTTTTAAAATACTTACCAAAAATCAGTTTTTCCGAGTAAAAATAATAAAACTAGGTATAAAACAGACATTTTAGATACACGCTCTGTATGTCTGTTTTATACCTAGTTTTATTATTTTTACTCGGAAAAACTGATTTTTGGTAAGTATTTTAAAATTTTTTTTTTCATTAATCAACATTTTGAACCCCTGAAAATGTTCCAATAGTTTGTTGGCATTCTCTTATTTTATTTATATCATACCACTTTAACACGCAACTCATTGTTATAGAGCCCTGATGATGAATTTATTAAAATTCGAAACGTTGGCAAGGAAACAATAGTTTTTCTTTAATTAAATTGATCCCAATCCCACCAATACCACCATTGAAGAATTTAACTCTGGATCACCAAACCTACCAAAACAATAAACTTACTATTGCTGATAATTAATTCAGATTTCTCAATGCCGGTTCAAACCGCGGCCATGGCAGAAAGTTTTCTGGTTGACTTGGTGCCATAGGCAATTGTTGATACGTGGAATACATGTCTTCATTAAAAATTAATCTTGATGTGGTATAATAACATGAAAGAACAGTTATTTGAAAGGGAAAATCTCATGTTATATTTCACACACTCAGTTTCTATGCATTTCTTGAGAAACCAGAGAAAAAGTACAACTGGAAAAATAATTGAGAAATTTTCAAATTGAATTACTACCAAGTTGATTGTTTTAAATTATCTCCACTCACTTGGACACCTCCAGAGGTATTTACTTTCTGATTAGATATTTTTGTTGCATAACTTTCCAACCTTTGGTAGAGTTCAATACATTGTTCATTCATGTATATGCTGATAAAATCACCGAATTTATTCATGAAATTTAATTGGATTCCCTTCCCCATATAATATTGTTATTACAGAGAAACTGTTTTGAAAGTTTTATCATTGGTTTTGCGATGTGGTTAGATGATTTTTATTTTTTCAACACATCAACACGCGTTATCTAAATTCGTCCAACTGAAGGCGAAAAATATGTAGTTTTTTGTTGACCCTTCTTTTGTTCTCATAATTTCATAGTTATTTCTTTCCACAGATTTAGTAAAGACTCTGTATTCTTCAAAGGCAGAGGCGGTGTAGAAAAGAAAGATTATGAAGTCACCATTCCCTTGTACAAAGAAATAGACCCAGAAAAGAGCAAACACTTCAATAGAGGAAGGTAATATCCGCATTTGTGCATTTAGGCAATGCCATGATCATTTTCAGGGTAGATGAAATGGTTGTGAATTTTTTATATTTCAGTGTTTCTGTTGAAACTTTCCATATTTTTATATTTAAGCTAAATGTTTTTTATAGTATATGTTACAACTAATGAAATCATAATCGTAAAATGTGCCCCATAAGTCAAATTTTAATTAACGCAAATCTCAAGCAAGTTTTATTTTCAATCACATTTTTCTGTGACAAACAATGCTTGTAAATACCTTGGTGAAGAAATATAATAGCTATTATTTTTTAAATAGGTGTATCGAAATACTATTAGCCAAAGCAAATCCTGAAGATCCCTACTGGCCTTCCTTGACGTCAGATAAAAGTAAGCATCATTGGCTGAAGTGTGATTTCAATAAATGGCACGACGAAGATGACTCGGGAGACGAAGGTGTTGGTGGCATGGGTGGCGGCGGCGGCGATTTCGAGGAGATGATGAGACAAATGGGTGGCCTAGGTGAGTTAATGGAATTACATATCTGAAATAGTATGTCTTCAAAATGCAGTTTCACTTCTCAATTCATAACTATTTTTTTGACGTATTGGATCATTATTTTCTGAATTTGAACCATACTGTAGTCAGGCGCGGATGAGTGAGGGGCATATCCTCTTCTACTCACCTCATTTTGACCGATTTATTTCGTTAAAACGGGGTGGAACTGCTGATTTTTCTGCTCCAATGATTCGAGACTACTAGAAATCGCTTCCTATGCTTGATGAAATTCTGGAACCATGTCATACTGAAGATACATTTCCTAAACTGAATAATTCTGGTGTGTTTACCGGTTCCAAGAAACATCAATTATTGTTATGTTAGATGGATGTGGTTTATTTATTCCTTATACATAAAACGTACATTTATCTATGAGATATGGAATGTGTCAATATACAATATTGATATTTACAACATACTTTTCATGACAATGGCTGAGACAAACAAATTATTTTAGGCATCAATGACAATTAGAGTGTCGTAACAAACATTCCTGTAGCCAGCAGCCAGTGTACAATTGTTACATATTTACAGTGATTTTTACATATGCTTACATATTAGAATTGAGATACATTAGATTTGTGGAAAAAGAAAAGAGTCTGTAAATTATGAAAGTGATTTGATGCTTTCCCAAATAGTTTTTCCAGGTATTTGAATTTGGTTGGTTCTCCTTCAGCTTGTTCCCTACCTAATGGCTGCGAAGTTTCCTTTTTTGCAAAGCAGTTTCCCAAGTCTGATAGTCTCTCCTTTATAGGTTTCACTTTCGTGGTTTCATACGGTATTTGAGGGATTGTGTAGAATGTTCTGAGGGTGACATATTTTGGTAATACTCCTTAGTACAGATGTTTCTGCTGTTTGGAGATTATTCATTGCAGGATTACGACAACTTGAGTAAATTATGGGTGCATATTTGAGGAGTGGATGGCAGATCATTATATACACATATATATTAGTTGCAGTTTTATTGATGCATTTCTTTTCAATCATTTTTGTATGACTGTTCAAGTTAATTTGTGATCAAGATTAACTCCCAAGTATTTTACTGATTGCCTGCTTCTTATAATTTCGTTGTTGATGTTTATTGTAGGTAGCCTCTCTGAAGGGTTGTGATAAAAAATATTAGATTGTGATTTTTCCGGATTTGGTCTCAATCGCCATTTATTGAACCATAGCGTTGTCCTGTCAACGAGGTTTTGCAGTTCCTTTATTGTGAGTGCTAGCGTGCGGTTGTGTGAAACAAAGGCAGTGTCATCTACATACTGTACTATGTGGAAGTTTTTATTAAATTCATTTTTGTCTTCCAAGTTGTGATTGTATATATTATGGCATATATATTATACGGAAGTGGAGATAATGGAGAGCCTTGAGGAACTCCTTGTTTGGGAGCGAATTTTTGGGAGAATGAATTTCTGACTCTGACAGTGAGGGTTCTGTTCTCGGAATATTATTTTTCATTTTATATAGCACATGGATAGGGGTGTTCAACACAAAGAATATTATACATCAATGCAGCAGGCCAGGTACTCTCAGCTCGTAGAAAGGGTTCTTGATGATAAGTTCTTTAATTTTGTTTAGAGTTGCCTTCCTGACAAACATCTGAGTTTTTGTGGAATCTCATTCCAAATTTCAATCGGACAAAAATTTACATTTTGAATTTCACACCACTACCATTCGACAGGAGATAATTGTTGACCACATTAAAATCTATTTCGTGCAACCGGACGCGAAACAAGCATTTTGCATCAGAGGCTGCAAAATAATATTTAGTAGATTTTTTTACGGCTGTTGCCGAGAGTAACCGTCGGCAAACTGAACTTTTGTATTGTTAAATACTTCATTTCTATTGACGCCATCAGTTAACTTCCTATATTCTCATTGAAACACTGCCTTTCTAAAATGACTGTTTATTGGAACAATATATTATGCCTCGGCCGGGGCGGCCTCGGCGATAATCTCTCTCTCGGAACGCGAAAAAGCATTTTGCGGCCTTAGTATAGAAATAACAATTTTATTTCTTCCTTCATTTGACACTTGTTTCAGGTGGTGCTGGTGGCAAACCAAACTTTGATGATCTTGACGGGGATGAAGCAGATTCTGATGATGAACCCATTCCTGATCTGGAGTAATTTCGTAAAATTTCTTACGTTTTTGTAATTTTTTCGAACACTATTGTTAAGTTATTAATAAAAATGAAAGTTTTTAGTGGTGATATTCACTTTTCTTACTACATTTTGATTTCATCTCTTACTTTATACTTTTCTTAAAGTATATATCAAGTATTTAATGGTTAATATCGTGTACATGTTGAGACTTTTTAATTAAATGTAGCAAAACTCGCAAGTTGTGATTTATTTCATTTTTCTTCATTTATCAATTAACAGCTGTAGTAATGAATGTATCTCAGTATAAAAACGTCCTATTTTTTGGCCCATAGGCACCAGAACATCGTAGGGAATATCTAGAATTTACAGCTTAAGCTAATGAATATTCTGTATAAATTAAAGCGAGCACATTTTCTATCAGAAAATAGCTTTTTCAAATGCTGAAGGATGTTGATAGAAAAAGATAAAATAATAGAATGAAACCTGTGCATTCTGAAATTGATGACAAGATTATCTACAAAGGCCAAACAAGTTTTATTGTTAACCCTTTCCAGCCCAGTGATGCCATATGGCATCATCAAATATCTACCTACATAAAAGCTCGTGAGTCATAGGGGGTTGCGAAATTTTTCAATGATACTTGTTCAAGTGCTTTATAGATGTCGCATACCTACGTACCCTCTCAATATTTTATTTGGCGAGTAACATCAAAATCAGTCGTTGATAGAAGCGAATGCCACATTTTTTTTTTTCGAATAGTGCGTTTCAAGTTATATCTCGCAAATAATTGGGTTCGATGCAACAATGAAAAATGACGAAAACTATATTTTGCCATTCGTTCATCGGGCAACAACTAGTTTCGAAAAAAAAAATGATACCAACTCATGTTTTCTGTGCTGATTACGTATCAGTTGTGAAAACGCGTCGCTCTCCCTTCGTTTCGAAGTTATGACCGTCCGAAGTTCGGAAACCTCCTCCGCCTCCTTTTCTTGCGCAAAAAAAGGTCAGAAGCACAAATTTTTATTCCTTAGGTGCCCGGTGAACATCATTCCACCTTTTTTTATAACTTTTTACCGTTTGTCAATATAAAATTTAAAAAATAATTCCCGAGATGATTTTGAGGTTATATCGTGATGCGACCTAACCTTACCTCAAAATCCAAAAAAAATGAAAAATATAAACCACTGATTGCATTCATCTGATTTTCTTACAGATGAATAAGAAACTGAACTTGTTTTTCAATTTCATTCATGTTACAATTCCAACATGCATTATGCCCAATAATTTCATATGGCATCGTCAGGATTTCACCTCAAAAAAATTATATTTTTGATTTTTTCGATATAATCTTGATTTAGAACCATAAATTGATGGAAAAAATGAAGAAAGTATTTTTTCCTTCCAGAAATAATAAATTTGGCTAGAAAGAATTAACTACAAAAAGGCACACAGATATATTTATATATGGAATGTCAGGGTTGTGCTAGTTAGTTCGTCAAAATGGTGCAGCGATCCTAATTTCAATTTTTTTTAAATCTAAATCAACTGAAACGTTCATAAAGCACAATTTACAACATTCATGAACTTTTTCAAAAATGTCCGACATGTCAAAAATGTTCAATCTAGTTTAGATGTTGGCGAAAGTGCTACTGCAATTTTAATTTAGTCGTCGAGTGTATGTAGTCACCGTGGTAGCAGCTCTGTATCAAATGGATGGTACTTAACGTATAACTTCTAAAGTAGTGTTTTCAACTGTAATGTTAAGTACCGTAATTATCATTCTCGAGAATAACCATCAATCATTTCTGGAAATGAGTTCCATTCCGGATTCTAAATATTTGAAAAAGTGCATCTACTCCGAGGAATTCACAAGCCAATGCCCATAATATTTTTATATCTTAAATGGTTGTTTCAAATTATATACAATGATGAATAACGATTATTTTAACTAATTAAAATAATTTTAACTAACTATACAATGTTGTTGTTGTCTACATATACTTTTCAATTGTATTGTACTGAGCTGCAAAAATTTCTTTACTCCTTTTAAACCTACTACTGTCTCATGTAATGTATGTGATTCGAAGAGATCAATAAATCTATCTATCTACCTATCGAATTTTTGAAAAATTTCTAATATCTGAAAAAATTAAATGAATTAATTCTACCGCTGAAAACGATTTACTTCCGTTTCGATAATTGATAATCTGTAACTGATTTTCGATTATGACGAAATTGAAGCCGATTTGAAGTCCGTCACCTTAATAATGATAAAAAGTGTAACCAAACACTAATCAAAATGCTCTTATAGTCAGATACCATTTTCGATTTTCGCCACCGTCTGGTATGAAAGGAAATAAAAAATAAGGGAGAGTTATATACCACTTCGGGACGTATCATTATATACCTAGTATCTCTATATAAAATGGCTGCTTGTCCCAAATATGTCATTTGAGGGTGAAGATGAGAAAGATGGATACACCTTACCTCTTATCATTTCATATTGGCATGGAACTATAGTGACATATTGCAAGCTGCCATTTGAAACCTCCACGAAGTTCAATGCACATATATATATATGAACAGGTAGAGCCGCAATATTTTTGTTACAATAAAATGCTCCAAACGAATTCAAAATTTTCTGGATTATACTTTCTTGTACTTTGCCACAATATTAAATTCACCAGTGCCATCATTTTTGCACGAAACAGATATTTCCATATATAAGAATGGAGTAAAAAATAAACAAGTTCAAAGTCAACACAGGTACTAATGATAGACTTTTCATAACATGGCCTACAATCAACACAAATGAGTCCGCACTACACATGAATACAATTTTTCAGTGAACTTCCAGATTATATCAAGACGATCAATTCTCTTGGTACTTCCAAGAACAAAAATAAGTCATTACTATTTGAAGTTGTTTATAATTTATGAATTACAACTTGCGTAAAAGATGGACCAGCTACATAATAATAATAATCACTTTATTCCATAATACTTTACAGTGTGGAACGAGTATGCAGAAAGTTGAAGACTTCCTTGCAACTGTCTCTTCTTTCAAGGTGAAAGATATTTCTTATGCACGATTTTTTTATTTTGAAAATTCTGGTAATTTCGACAGAATTTCCCCAAAATATAATTCCATACTTCATTCTGGAGTATATATATAAGCATCTTTGATGGCTGCATTTTGGTTAACGAATAATTTAATTGTTCGCAATGCAAATGTAAATGACCAAAGTTTCTTTGTCAAGCTGTTAATATGTTCTTTCTTTGGAATATTCAATTTGAAATTGTTTGCATCATACCATTTTTCCAAAATTTCTAGAGTTCCAGGAATTGTTTCTAACAAATTGTCATTGGATTGTTTCCGTATTATTAATGAATTATCATCAGCAAACATATTCACCATTTGAGATACTGCTTGTGGCAAATCATTGATATACAAGAGGAATAAAATCGATCCTCGAGGTACTCCACGTTCAACTGTCATCCATTTTGATTTGTACACTTGAACTCCTTCAGTGGCTGCAACACATTGACGTCTCCCTAGTAGATATGATTTTAAGACATTGAAAATATTGCCTCTGAATCCCATTATTTCTAATTTTGCCAGTAAAATTTCATGGTCTACATTGTCAAAAGCCTTCGATAAATCGATGAATATTCCCAGTATTTTCTGGTTTTCATTGAGACCTTCAAGTATGTTATTCAAGGCGATATATATGCTTCTCAGTGTAGACCTTCCTTTCAGATAGGCACTTTGCATTTTTGAAATGATATAAAATTTGTCTAAGTAATCCAAAATTCTTTTGAGTAAAGCTTTAATATGATGTGTGTATTGTTTTCTAACAGGTATATTTTCCTTTCATTGACGCTGTTTCTTCTGTCTCAATAGATAATGGTACTATAATATTCAACAAAAATATTACAGTTTCCTGAACGATTCTCTCTGACAATAGGTTTACAAAAATGCGACATGTGTTTCACTATACAACAGCTTCCTCAAGCAGGGTAAGTGAAGTGAAATTTTTCATCCAGCTTGAGGAAGCTATTATATAATGAAATACCTATTTTTGTAAACCCATTGTCAGTGAGAATTTTACAGGAAACTGTGATATTTTTGTTAATATGGAGCTTCATCAAGTACCGGCCTGTTCAATTCAATTGTTACAATAAATTTGGAAATGAAAAATTGTTATATTTTTCATTCATATTACCCCTTTGTTAAACTCTTACAAGTGCGCCAAAAAGGCACAGCCTTATACGGGCAACGGTCGGGTGCCGAAGTGCTCTGAGAAACACAGAAAAAAGCATAGTGTTACTGGGTAGTTGGTGTATTTGATCAAGATATTCCACCTATTAGGATTTGTATCTAGGCAACCAACAATTGGCTAACGCACCGAGCCAGCCAGAAAAAATTTGGCTCGACCGCGGATTGAACAAGCAGTGAAAAGGCCCCACTGAATATACGACAGTGTTGTAGAACACCAATCACTTGAAAGTTTTAACGTCTCCCGTAAATTTCAATTGGACACTGAGCCTGTACCCCAGAGAAAAATGTTATGCGGTTATGTTCCATATTATAAATACATGATTGCACAAGTGTATTAAAAGTTGTAGCATTTTTATTCACCTCATTTCCATGGACTTGACATAAAGGAAAATTAATGTTATAATCATTGAAAAAATCATTTTGGATAAGGTTGACATTGAAACTATTTTCTCATGATATATTTGAATTCGACAGAGCAATCATTATAATCCTAAATTTTCATGTAGAAATTTGGTAAGATAAATAATTTTGGTTTTGAGCTTAAGCTACTACAAATAGTATTTATTGTAGAAATGCACTGAACTGGTGATCTGTATGAATGTCCATAACTAGACACCTTTACTTTCCTGCTGTTCAAACTTTGGATACTTGTTTTCGACATCATCCCAGCTTTGTTTATCATAAGCAAGATCATGAATAGTTGATGCGATCTCGTCAAGCTGAAAGAAACAAAAAATGATGAAATGAGGATTGAGAAAAACATTTTGTGAGGGATTGTATGTGTAATTTCAATAAAAAAATACTGAAAACTGGATATTCAGAAAGAATTATACTGACGAAAGTTATCACCAACAAGAAATCAATATTTGCAAAGTCAATCTCAATACATTTTGTTTTGTAGTCAGCCTTGCAAATAGACAAACTACATCAAGCTCCCAACCGATTATCAAAGATTCGCAAAATCGTGTAATAGTGAATGCAATCTGAATGAGCCCATACTTGATGAACAAGATAATATAATTCATTCTGAATCAAATAAGTGAGAGGAAGTAGGAAATGAATGAAGATCTGTTACGAGAAGGGATGAGGCGGAAAACCAGGAAGGAAAATTTAAAGGAGAAAATTGGAAGTTGTGGTTGTACCAATATAGAGTTGAACAAGATAGGACTAAAAAGGCATATTGGAATATCTCACTTTGAAGAACAATGAAAAAGAATAATTGATTATGAAAAACTTGAAAAAATGCACTCTATGATCCCTGATTCTGGCCACAAGGGGTGATGATCAAAGTTTTGATTTCCGTCATTATCACGAAAAATTCAATATTAGAATAGTCATGAGTAGAGAAAAAGAAACTAGACAGTTCTTTTTAAGATCACTTAAACGAAATTGGGGAAGAGATGAAAAAGTGAACCAATTTATAAAAATCAATGGAAATTAAGTTTTTTCTTTGAAACTCGTGCATTTCAACATACAAGTACATATATGGGAAAACAAGATCAGATAGAGGTACTCGTAGATGGATGTGGATACTCTTTGTCTCAGCGAACATAGACTCAATTTCAAAGATACTTAAATACTCAGTGAGTATAATCTCATAGCCACATATTGCTTTTCAGCAAGAAATAATCTACTACCAATCCGTTTTCAAGCAACAAATCAATAGAGAAACACTTTGAAATCATAATTACTGCAGTTGATATTTTCAATGAGGAATCGAAAAAATTTTGTGTAGTAACAATGTACCGAACCCCAAAGAGTAATATTGATCTATTTATGAATCAAATGAGATTATGTGTGAGGGTTATCAATCTGAACAATTTTACACAGTTTGTGGGGATGAGGCATATCAGACTTTGATTGCCACGTTCGAGTCCCATTGAAATAATGCTTTTCCTTTGAAACAAATTAAATTGAATATTAAGAATATAATCACGCAAGGCTCGGTAATGCTACTAATTTACACAGAAAAAGTTGGAAAATTATCAAGGAGATGAAAAATGACTCTGACGAAATCTCCTCCAGAACTTATAAATGATAATAATATCGCACATAAGGATGTTATTGCTAATTGTTTCAACAACTTTTTCATGAAAGTTTCCACTGTTGAACCTGATCATGATGATATTGAACTAGCACCCTTTTCACCTGTCCCACTTTTTTTTTCATTCAAAAACATCATTAGAAGTCTGTTATAGGAAAAACAACAGAAGCCGGCACTAGTAATTGATGACATTCAAGGGAAATCCATCAAAGTAGTTTGCAATGTAGTTTGTTATTCACTTGCACATATTATCATTTAGTATAGGAACTATATCTAAATCAGTTCCTATATTCAAGAACAAGAGATCTAGAAGCGAAGTAGACAATTACCAAAATATTCCCTAGTCTGCAAAATAGTGTTTTATGATGAAAATAGGTAAAATGATTTCAAATATACAAAGGGTGGAAACTGATTCAAAACTTTTGGATTGATGTCGACTGTCTTACCGGTATCCTCACTTGTCCCATGGAATCTCTTTCCCTCAAGGTAACACTGTGAGGTTCTTTCAAGGTATCGAAGTCAATTGTTATGCCATAAGGAATGGCAATTTCATCTGTTCTGGCATACCTCCTACCTATCGACCCAGAACTGTCATCAACTTTGTGGGAAACATCAACTTTAGTTAGATCAGCAGCTGAAAACACAGAGCAAGTTCATACTGGAGTGAATCGTACCAAGGTTGCTGTTGCTATTATCATTTTATGAAATAGGTGAAAAAATATCAATAAACTTCTTTTGGGTTGTTGATTACTCAAAAAAATTATAAGGGCCACTGAGAAATTTAAGAAGTTATTTTTCTAAGTCAACATAAGAAGAATACAACTTCAAATGAAAACTATGATTATTATAAAAACCTGAGGGCTGAGATATTTGTATGTCATCTATAGTGTATTTCATATACAAAATGCAGCTTTCCCCCTAACAACTGGTCTCATATAGGAATTACCTGAAATTATTTTTTCTATCTCAGCTCTGAAACCTATCACATGCAAATTTGAATGGAACAGATATTATAATAATATAGTTCATTAAAAATATTTTACAATTGCAGTATATATTATATTAATCTTGCATAATGAATTCTGCACTTTGTTAATCTAATATTATTATTTTAAAGTCTCTTTAGTGGAAAATTGTATGTAAATAGAATTACAGTAAGCCGCCTTGAAAAGCTATACAATCAAAAACGTTAGGATCTTTGCATGCATAGGGGAAATATCGGAATTTCAAACTTTCTTTTATTCGAAGAAAAACAAAAAAAATACTTTCTCAAACTTCATTCTCTCTAGAAAAATATTCATGTTTCTAAAAAAAAATGTTATGTAGCCAATATCCACTTGGCCAGTCAATTCAAAAATTTAATGAGACATATTAAAAAAACATTGGGGTTGAATGGAAGAGCGGGAATGAGTAACCCTCGAATTCTCTGAGAGCTGTAAAAAAATGTTATATAGTCGATATCCACTTGGCCATTTAATTCAAAAATATAATGAGACATTAAAAAAAATGGGATTGAGTGGAAAAGCGGAAATGAGTGAAGTCTCCGAAAGCTCATTGCCGAACTCCGCCTTTTTGTCATATTCATCATTTTATTCCAGTCCTTGATTGAAGTTGAGGGAGAAAATGATGGCAAAACAAATTGGATCTTCAATAACTAATTTTTGTGGAAGTATTCCTAAAGTGAACTCCAAAGAAGTTTTCTCAGATTGTTCATATCATATTGGATGCAGTCATATGAGTAAAACTAAAGATGTATGAGCCTCTGAAGAAGCTAGCCACTCGCGCCAGCGGAACGTCAGGAAGAAATTCCGAAAAAACGACGGCCTTCAAACCCGAACAAAAGTAGTTACACCATATCCAAACTTTTTGGCTTTTGAAAAGTCTATTCTCAACATCTTGGTGATAATGATCAATACTCACAGATTTTCCTAATGAAAGGGACAAACTCTTGATTGGAACTCAAAGGTAAGACGCTACATTTCAGTGGTGCAACAGCTGCTGGCAAAGAGAGATAAGTCCTCTGTTCATCGCCATCACGCTGTTTGAAATTGTGTTCAAAAATCGCATACATTACTCTACCCACACCTGTAAAGGAATAATTACAAGAATGATTCAACGTAAGTCAAATGAATTATGATTTGCCTTACCGAAAGATGGTTCAATGACGCTAGGGATAATTTCTTCAACGTGTAGTGTCTTCTGGTACTTTTTCACTGACACCATTTCTTTAGTAAGAGTGAATAATTGGTTACCTACTGTTAATTCATAGGAACTGAAAACAAAAATATAAAATATAATGACTAATTCCACAAAATTATTTTTATAATGTATCGATAATGCCTGATTCAAATGATTCATTTATACTATTTTATACCCATCCTTCCGTTTATATATGTATATGCAATTGACATACTACTTTATTTCATTTGTTTCCTAATTTGTTCATATATATGTATTTTTTTTCTCCTTTTTTTTAACTCCCTGTATAAACATGTATGTTTCTTGGGATCATTAAAGTTATTAAATCTAAATACTATATTATATTTTGAAATATCATCACTGTGATGAGGATGAAGTCTAATTCCTATTTCAGTACTTTTAGCGACACTGATCCCTGTTGAAGGTTCTCACGGAAAGTTCTGTTTTCCAATAAACAATTATGAGGCAAATTATTTAGCTGTTCAATCGGATGAAGTGTCTTTATTGATTGAATGCAGATAAAATTGAAAACTAAGTTATTACAATGCTACCAACTGCTGCCAACTGATTGATACTCCTAACAAAACATGTGACATGAAGGTTTATGAATTTTCAAAACTTTTTACGCCAGCTGTAAATTTTTTATGGCTCCACCATGGGATATGCAACAAGACATTGTAACAATGCAGTTAGCACAGTTAAGCGAAGCTGTAGTAACGGACGTAGGTGTGAAATATAGTTAAAACAAATGAAAGACTTCTTTAGTGGGCACCAATACACCAGAGGAATTTTTGAAACGATCTCTCCCATCATTCAGATATTTTCAAAACCTCTGATTGATTTATTCCTATGAATGAAAATACCTAATCTTTCATGTAAAACATCATTTGTTTCAAAAATATTATGCAAGATCATAATGAGTAATATAACTGAATGTATGAAATACTACCAACAGCCAAATGTCTTGAGAATACAGTTATGAATAAAAGAGACAAATGAGCATTGAAAGCTACCAAATTCCTGATGTTTCACGGATATCTCTTATTTTTGCCACAATGATGATTATTCGGCGTCAGATTGATTCTAACAGAAATACCTCTTTTGTCCTCACCGAGTCACAAAACAAGTTGATATAATAATAATATAATAATAATGTTTATTTCCTCTTGTGACAATAACAATTGTATAGGAATAGTCAATGCTTAACCTAAGATTACAATTTACAACAGTACATAGAGATTTCTTTATATCGTTGCATTGAAGTTGGTTTTATATAGATCCTAAGAATACTAAAACATATACATAACACATTAAAAAAAATTAGAAGTGAATCTTTTAGCGTCATTGATTTAAAACATTAATTTAAAATATATTTATTGAAATTCGTAATAAAATTCATGGATAAATGCTGAAAACGTCTCCCTTTTCCCTAATGAGCGTTTCGTATTCTGCAATGCTGTAGATAGTGTTTTCAGAAAGGATATTGCGCAGTCTGCGTTTGAAAAGTGCATTCGGTAGTTTTCGAAACTGTACAGGCAGCATATTATATAGCTGTATGTCTATGTTGTACGTTCTCTTCAATCTCCTTTGGGGGAGGGTCAAGTTTTGCCTATTTCTCGTATTATAGTTGTGTAGGTCTTTTTGTGTAGTGTAGGTGTCTAGATGTGTTTTAATATGTAGCAGTTTTTGGTAGATGATTACTGAATATATTGTCATTACTTTTAGTGCGGAGAATAGCGTTCTACAACTTGTGTTCCATGCGACTCTAAGGATACCTCTGACAGCAGATTTCTGCAATGTAAAAATTTTTGAAATGTGCACTGAAGCAGCGTTGCTCCAGCACTGTACTCCATATATTAGATGTGAGTGAAACAGGGCATAATAACTGGTTAGTGCAGCATTTGTATTGGAAGTTTCACTGACTTTCCTAATGGCATATTTTGCTTTTGCAAGTTTGGATCTTAACGCATCAATATGGGATGACCAATTTAGTTGGGGATCTAACTGTACCCCTTAAAATTTTATTGAAGAATTTTCATTTGAGATTTGTTCGTTTGACTTTACACTGAAGTATAGAGAGTTAGTTTTGGTTTCATTTAGAAATAACTCATTTGTTGTGAACCACTTTTTAGCTTTTTGCATTATATCACGGTAGGTAGTTTGCATATTCATTTCCTTATTTATTTCAATTGCAAAAGTGGTATCATCAGCGAACATGCATGAGATTGTGTTTCTATGTATTACGTTGGAAGGCATGTCGTTAATGTAAATCAAGAATAGTAACGGACCTAGTATTGATCCCTGTGGGACTCCTCTACTTATCGGTAGCGAGTTACTTTTATTTCCATCTATATCTACTATTTGGTATATGACAATCACACAAGAAAAACAATGCAAATATTGACAACTAGAGCGTTTGGTGGTTTTGATTTGCCCTTTGGCACTATCAAACACATGAATTATATATTTAAAAACATACATTTTTCAGAGGATACTTCTTCTAAAACTTCATGCATTTTATCCCTATTACTTATTATGTAGTCTCATAATTCATTAGCAAATTTATGCCACTATCTTCAATGCAACATCAATATTTGATACATACCCCTCACTTTCCAACTTATTTCCCAATAACTCGAGCTCTTCACCTTGAAGATCTGTTAGGGCCTCTGTAATAGCCTTAGCATCTTTCTTGAAAGTTTTTCCTATAATCCCTTTATTAGGCGATGCTTCTGTAATGTCTACTACTTTAGGTTCTGCTAATTTCTTTTCAGCAGCTAACCTCACTCCAGTTGCTTTAGTATGTTGAGTGAGATCATAGGCAGATCGGTCAGCACAGCCTACACATTCCACCCATCCCTAAAATATCGATATCAAAATAAATATTCAAGTGAAATCTCAATAAGAAGTGACTATATTCAATGAAGTCTACTGAAAAAAAAACATGAACTGATCATAAGTATAATGAAAATATTAAATGCCTTAGAGTGTTTTTTCAAAATATTTCAACTCCTTAATTGTATTTGA
Source organism: Zygogramma bicolorata (assembly GCA_032362365.1). Taxonomy (NCBI): domain Eukaryota; kingdom Metazoa; phylum Arthropoda; class Insecta; order Coleoptera; family Chrysomelidae; genus Zygogramma; species Zygogramma bicolorata. Next base: position 5,843 of record JAVJAQ010003417.1, on the reverse strand, counting down.
AAATTTTCATATTCTCATAAAAGGAATACTGTAATATCTATATCATTTGTTGCATATTATGTAACAATCATCAATATTTCATGACCTGACCTGTCACCGATGAAAAAAATTGCTTTTCAATTGATTTCTATTCCATTTGGATTTTTCTAGATCTTTACAGATGTGGAAAACGAATATCGATTCAATTCATCTTCATACAGGGAAAAACCACCGCTAAAATTTTTTCAGAATATGATTTATTATCTCAAAAACTAAAGCATTTTCCATATCTTCTGTTTTATCTTTGATTGAATGTTTTTACTTACGTAACTTGTCAAACACTCAGCATCCCAACAGTCACAGGCATAATGAGCCATTTCATTTGACATGTGTTGTCTGAATCTAAGTCTAGAAGGGTCAACACCACACTTGACCATAAACTTCTGGATTCTGGCCATAAAATAACCCAATGTTTCATTTGCTACCAATGACTGCAAATATAAATACAAAGTTATATCTCATCTATGTGAAATATTCATTTGAATGTTCACATATTTGCAATGATAAAATATAATATACAACCTAAATAACATCCCTTGTAAAAAAAGATTGAGAAGGAATGGATGAGTTTGTGTTTAGATGAAAGAAAGATATTTCTTGGACTTTTGGTTTGAAGCTGGAACATTCACTTTTGACTTAATTAGTGCTCACAGTAGAAACTAGAAAGCAGTTGAAAATTATTTCAAATTCAAAACATTCAACATGAAGATATACATGCACAATTGAACATATGGAATAATAAAAGATATTATGTTAATATCATGTCCTTAATACAAGTAACACATACAATGATGCAATTGTTGAAATGACTTACATCATCTACAGCTTCTCCAATAGTACTTTTTTCTGCTGGTTTTCCATCCATTTGATTACAAGCAGAATAGAGAAGGAGTTCAGTGTCTCTAATACTGTCAAACTTAGGATGTTTCTTATCATTAGGATCACAGAAGTGTTCAATCTCTGCCATTGTGAACTCACGAACCCTTATGAGGCCAGATCTTGGGGAAATCTCATTACGGAATGAATTTCCTGGAATGTTAGAAACCTATCAAGATCTACTTGGAGATGAACAACGGAAGAACAAAGTACAATTTTCGGTATTTTTACCTATCTGTGCTGCAGCAAAAGGTAGCTTTCCTTGGTTGAATTCAAGGAGTCGTTTGAAATTGACAAATATTCCTTGGGCTGTCTCAGGTCTCAAAAACCTGAAAACATACAATCATATTTGAAATTCAATTGTTAACCGCTATAAGTTTTCTAAATGTCAATGGTTCATTTTTCAGTAAAATAAATGACTGAATGTATTCAGGGTACAAAAAACATTTTTGTAGATTCAGCCCTTTTCCGAATTTTCAGGGAAAAATATCTAGAGTGCCAGTAAAAGACAACTCACCCTTTGATGAGCCCAGATGGTCCTATTTGGGTTCCAAACATCAAGTTAAATTCAATTGGCTCACTCAACTCACTACCGGTAGTAGGGCTCTTCATATTAAATTTTTTCAATACCTCTGACATTTCTGCTTTATTCATTCCATCAAGCTGTAAATGAATTATTTCTTCTCGATCATGACGCCCAATAAAATAAGAGTAATAATAATAATAATAATAATAATAATAATAATACATTTATTCGCAGAAAACGGGAAGTAACATAATATTTGATATTAATTAAAGTTGTTTGTGAATAAATGAATACTCGATAAGTGGGTAACACTTGTTTCAAGAAGGAATAAAATCAATACAAGAGTATATAGTAAAAATGTCTAAATATACATATAATTAAATATTTTGTCTACACATATAAAACATGAAAAACACATATACTTACTTACACTCGCATAAAAACACATAATATAGAGACATAGATACATTAATAATAGAAATAAATAAATAAATGTTTTTATAGTAAATTACCTAATTAAGGAAAACAAGAGGTTTGAATTTCAACTCACACGAAATGAGTCATCACAATTTTTGTAGAGCTGGTCATATTATATTTGAATAAAAGAGTAAAAGGACGAGAAAAAAAATTAGAAAAAATTGGAACTGATACGAAGTGTTTTGCTGATGCATGGATTTGAATTTTTATTTCACTCAATACAAAATCATTTTAAATGAATTTTCTTAGAGATTTCTTAAAGCGGAGTGATTAACAAATGATCCTAACCACTGTTTTCTGAGAGAAAATATATTCACCTTTATCACAATATCTACACATTCATCCCTAGTTTCTTGAGTTGTTTTTTTATCGGCTGCAATCTTTTCCAAATGTGCTTTTATCAGATGGTCCAATCTGAAACATTCCCCAGTCTGTATATCCTTTACCATAAGATCAGCAAATCTATCTACATGTCCTGAAGCCCTGGAAGAAATAAGGTTACTTTAGTTATCAACAATAGGTACACAATTTATTTTATTTATTGTGTAATTGTGATGGTTACTATTATGAGATATTTAGAGGTGTCCATGAATAACACCTAATATTCTTGGGACATGAATATTTTAATAAACGTACATAATGATTTCTGCAACTGGGCAAATTTGGTGTCATTTTCAGTTGAAGTGACCATGGCATGTTATGTAAGTGGCAGATTCAGATAAATATAAAAGCCATTGTGGAATGCCAACTTAAATTAGGCAGGGTGAAATCATTCTCGTCATACTAATGCGAATAAGTATAAGTATACAAAACATGGTATTATTCAGTTGTATGATCTTCATGAAATAAACAACACAACTTTTTGATTGCCTCTCAAACTTACATTACATCTCCAAATTAGGTATATTTCAGAACCCAATTTTGTACACGAGAACATGATATATGAACGATTAAATGAAAACAGCTTTTTCAAGTACTTTCCCCCTAGTAATTTAAAATGGACTAAACAAATACCTGTTTATACAACTAAGTACTCACTTGAGAACTGGTTCTGGAGTCAATATTGAGCAGTCAACTTCCAACATCTGTTCCTCTAACACGAAGAACTGTCTCCATACTTGAAGTAAATTTGTTTTGAATGCACATCCCATGGGACCAAAATCGAATTGTCCTGTGATACCTCCATAGATTGCAAAGCTCTGATCATAAAAGAACCTTCTCTTAAGAAGGTCTTCCATTTTTGCTCTATCAAAAGTTGACTGCGGAGCCAAACTGAGTTCCATATCTTCAAGTTCTTTTTTTCTAGCTCTCAGCTCTAAAACAGCTTTCTTAACATCCAAAACAGGTGCTCCATCCGACTTCAATTTACGCACCAAATCACCCTATGGAAGGAAGTTCAATTATTGGGTTATACTTATTGTAGGTATCCAAACTTGCCTGTTGCTTCACACTGGCTCTGAGTGGAGCCAAAGTTTTTTCAATATTTGGATCTGCCATTGTATCGAAATATAAATTTAATTTCACTTTTCTGTGCTTCTTATTTTTGCCCCACTGGTCCAAATGAGGGGTTGTGAAAATACTATTTTTGCTAATGGAGTTCAAAAGACACTCTTTATGCAGTAGTTTTTTCAAAAAGTTTTGTGCTTTTGCATATCTTGTAAACGATGCATACAATCTCATATGGTTGAATTTAATAGCTTGCCACGATGCGAAAATATTCCACAAAGTGAAAGGATGGAAAGAATATGCAAAACTGCAAAACCGAAACACGTTGGGTATGCTGGTGAATTTTTGGTTTTCTACTTCACACTAGAAAACCCAAGAACTGTCAGTTTTCAATTTGAAGTTGGTAATTTGTAGAATGTTTGTAGAGAAAAAACAGCAATGCATACTTTAGACTTGCTGAATTAATTATACTACTAGACAATAGATGGGGAAGATCCCTATACAATGCTCAAGGAATAATTTATAGAGAGATATAGATAGTCAACCATATGGAAATATTATATGGAGGGATGGATACTACGGGTAGATGGCACCAGTGAATTCGTTTCCAAGTCATTTTTTTTTGTTTTTCTTACGGACGTCGTAGCCTGATAGGGAAGAATATCGACCGATGAGGGCGCTGGTGGTGGTTAAACTAGATCCACCATCTTGAAATAGTTACCTTGTTTACATTTGTGAAATAACGCGCCAAACTGAAATCCGGTCATCAGTTGCCCTCGCTAGACAAGATTTTGTTGTTTTTTTTTTTGCTATATTTTCATTGTACGAAATTTTTCTCGTGAAGAGGTTAATATAACTGTGTTCATGATGCTTTGAATAGCCGCACAATACCATTCATTGGAGGTGAACATAGATGCATTGTGTTTTAAAATCTAATGATATTTGTTCGAGAACATTTTTTAGTTTCAGTGTAGTGTTAGTGAACCAAAGAGGCTTTTATTACATGGATGATGAAATGCGCCATAACTTCGCCTACATATAGACAAACAGACTCACCAGATAACAAGAAATCATCTCTCTTGAAATGCAAGTAACACACTGAAGACGCTCTAGGTGGTGATTTATGCAGTTTCAGTTTAATTTTCCAAGCCTTGTACCTGTCTATTTTCTCTTTCAATCCACTTTCCGTAATGTTTCCCACCAAAGATATATTTCTCTTTCGAAACGTGTGGAAAGACAACTTTGTATTTCGGTTCCTAGAGTTGCGGCAACTTGGCACCAAACACTTTATACGGCTCACTGAGCGATCTGCATCCATGATTGTTTGATATTATCAATAAAAAAAAACACAACTTTAGATGAGATTTCCTGAATAAACACCAAAGAACTCAATAAATTCACACACATAAAATGGAAGCCGTTTGTTTGTGAAATTATCGCAGTGCGTTATATTTCCGCCAGACGTCGCATAAAATTATGAACTTCCCAATACATAATACCGAAAGATGTCAATGTCGTAGATCATTTATGCCTTGGAGATTATTTTAAAACCTAAATTTTCATTTCCTTCATTAACTTCTATCATCAACTCTTTTTGGAAGCTTCATTATCTTTCTTTCAACATTTCAGTCAGAGTGACAGACAGAACTCTGCACCTATTTTTCCCAGGTGCGTTGCGTTCTACCCACATTTCGTAACACCCACAGTCTCCGAACATACCCGAATGATGCCTGTGACTAAGATGCCTGTTCTAGGCATGTTCTAGGCATCTTACCTGTGACAATGTCATCAGTATATAAGTCCTGCTCCATCTCTCAATCTCTCTCATAGACATATCTTACAGAGGGTACTTCTTTATTTATTCAGTATAGGTACATTACATGATATAAACATATTTCAGGTTACATAAATAGTTTACAAATTTTTTTATAATTTTACATACATAGGTATGAAAAATAAAATAACATATAATTATAAAAATAAAATTATGGTTAGCTATTTTTTCTTTATCAATTATAATTTCTCCATTATGATTTATTTCATTAATTGGTTTTCTATCTATATTCTTATTAGTTATGTCATTGACCACTTTCCATAAACTGGATGAGTTATTCCCATTGGATATTATTTCCCTTTCGTAGTATTTCTTCTTTGCGTCTAAAATTTTTTTGTCTACAAGATTTTTTTGTTTTCTGAATTTAGTTTTATTCTCATCCGTTTGATTTATTTTCCATGCTTTATACAATTCATCTTTTTTCTCGATTAAGCCCAACAATTCATCTGTTACCCATTGGTTCCTTTTTTTTTCACGCTTTCTTTTTTTAATTGTATTTGTGCTCCTTTGTATAATTTCTTGTATGATGTTTATGAATGTATTCGTACAAATTTCCAAATTTTCAGAGGTGTAGACGCGATACCAATTTTCCGAATGGATGAAATTCAAAAGTTTGTTATAGTCTATGTATTTTTTGTGTTGTGG